>JAJONR010000260.1:0-292082 GCA_029582245.1 Solanum etuberosum | reverse complement strand
ACCATCCTACTTTTTCCTCTTTTTTGTTCACTATGTTTATTTACTATGAATGCTGGACTGGTATGTTTGCTATTGCTTTCTTGTATATAGTTGTTATCCAGTAATTCTTTTATATGCATCTTGAATTTTGCTAAATCATCAAAATTATATTTTAAGGGTTTTTGTGTTATTATGCTAAATCATCAAAATTATATTGCTTTCTTGCAATACGTTATTTGATGAATATAGAAGTGAAGTTTAGTGATGAATATAAATACTCAACGACTCTAAACATATTGTACGAGCACATATGTTGGTTCGAGGCATTAAATCTCTCTATTCAATGACAAAGGTTTCTATTGAATTATCTTTTCGATAAGAAAAACAACGAGTCATTGTGATCCGATGACTCAACATAATTGGAGCCTAAATGAAATTTTAATTAGAGGCGTGAAATCTAAACAAATTTTATATGTATTTATGTAAAATTTATTTTTCTTACAATTTTTAGATACAAATTATTTAATACTTTTTATAAATTATTTTTTCATATTTTTTCAATTATTAGTTTTAGGTAAAATTTTATCAATTAAACATTGACAAAATCCTTTCAATGAGGAAATTATTATATAAATTGTTAACATAATTCTATATACAAGTAGTAAATTGAATTGTTTTATAATAAAGATAAGAATTAGAACCACAAAATATGATTAAAGAAGTTGATAACTTGGTATACCCCATTTTAATATGCTTGTTGTGATGCTAGAGAATTTAAGAAGAAATAAACAAGAATTTGCAATTCACTTTGTTCAACATGTTTAGACTATTGATTCATATTTTTGATACAACTAGTTATGGACACGTGCGTTCCACGTGTATTCGTATCAAGTATTTCAAACTTTCTAAAATGACATGAATATTAGTACAACATACATGTGTAAGTGTTTCCAATTTGAAAGTGAAATTACAATTTTTCATGTGAAAATATATGTTGCAACAATATAAAACAATTGCAAAAGACACTATAATGTTATTCTTCAACAATATACTTCAAGTAGAATATTGAATAATCTTGCTGATATATATTACTAAAATCTAAACAAAATGAAGCTCAATTACTCCATTCTTATAATATTACAACCAAAATGTCCAAAAGCAAAATTGTCATCACACCAACCATTTGAGTTTTAACACTGTAGAAAACTACCATCAATATAGATTGCTCATATTTAAGAAAATTATTAGGCTTAGTGTTGCACAAATATAAATGGAACTCTCATTTTTATTTGAAAATGAAGTTGTTAATCTCAGTCATACAAATCGTAGAAAAACTAAAAATAAAACAAAAAGGGTGAAAATGAACAATATATGTATGTGTTCGCAACAATATATTAGATAGACGTTTAAGTAACACAATTACAATCTTTCATTCAAAGTAACAATTTTTTAGCAATCTTTATTTAAATTAATTTGAATTTAGACAATTGACAATATGGATATCTGAGCATATGCATAAATTATTCAAGTATTATCAAACTCATCATACATTAATAGAAGTTTTGTCGATTAAGTAACACTTACAAGAACAATAATACAATGACAAATAAAAATAAATTTCCACAACAGTGCAAAATGATACAAGAATTTCATAAAAATGTGGATTGCATACCAAAGTTAATTTGGACAACCATACCTTGACTCCAAAATGGAAAAGAAAACTTAAAATTATGAGCTAATAAACATAAGATCTCAAGGAATAGGTCATCTCTTCTATACTTCTAAGTTCAACTATTCTACTTTAATAAAACTTCTCTTTTTCATGATTTCATCTCTTATACTTCTTACTTCAACTATTCTATTGTAAGAAAGCTAACTTCACAATGATGTCATCTGTTCTTCTCCTCAGTTAGCTTCTTGAGGATATGCTATATCATTATCTAGGAAGAAGATTAGAGAACCGCATATGACAAAAAAATAAAATAATATGATGATCGAAGGACAAACAAATTGTGGCTATAATTTACTGGTATTTATAGTGATATTTAACTGTCTTTCTACCTACCAAAATTCAATAATGAGACACATTGAATCATGACACATAAAATTTATTTTTGATTTCAAAATTTAAAGAGTCACTGAATTGGAAGAGTTTCAACACATTGAATCATGACACATAAATTTATTTTTTATTTCAAAATTCAAAGAGTCACTGACTATTAACCGACATAAACCACGTGAGCTAAAATGTGGAGTCCGATGTATACGCCCCATCGAGAGGACCCAATATACTGCCAGGGGTATAATGGCATGACTGGCGTGATCACTAAATATGATGCCCATAGAGGGGACTTATAAACCTATAGGGGCATGTAGTTCTGGGACTATACGGGTACGCTCAACCCTAGTCCAACTCGATGTTTAGCCTACTCCCAACTAGAAATATGAAAAATGTAACATAACTGAAATATACTGGATAGCTCAATATTCTGACATGCTAACTGAGAATGCAACATTTAAGTACTAATAATGAGACATTCAAAATCTGAGGCATGTATATCTGTTCATCTGACCTAGCTAGTGTAATTCATGAACTAAACGAATCTACACAACTAGGGTTCTGAGTTTCATGCAAGGAACTAACCAACAATCTTACAAAAACATGATAATCTGATTTAGAATACTATAACAGCTAAATCACAACAATTATCTAAAGTTTTAAAAACCCTAGGTCTAAACAATGTATAGGGAATCAATAATCTGAATGAATTCTAGGGACCTAGTGGATGAAAGGAATCCACTAGTAAAATCCCACATACTTGGTGACGAAATTCACGGAGAAATCTTTCGATTTTGGAGCTGGAATTGAGGAAAACTTGCTGCATTCTTGGAGAGGCTTGGTCGACTCTTTTCTCTTCTTTTGCTCTAAGTTTGATGAATTTTGGTGAATGAATATCTTAGGGTAAGTTCTGATTAAGTTACTAGGCTCAAACTGACCAAAACTACATAGTTTAGGGGTTAAACGACGTAGTTTAGGTGCCCAACGCAATGGGAAAAAGACCAAATGACCCCTAACTTAAAAATCTGTCGAAGCCGACCACGGCCCCAGTGACGGACCGTCACTAGGACCACGGCCCGTCAACTGGGTCGTGGTCTTCTGGTAGTGGCTACTGGTTGTGGGGGTTCTGTCCACGAGCCCTACCATGGACCGTGTGAAGGACCACGGACTGTGAAGGCCACTGTGGTTCTTCACTTGGGCTGGTGGTCTGCTGGTTCAGGTCTACGGACCCTCCCACGGCCGTCATCAAGACCACGGACCGTGGTTTGATGCCTGAGCTTGGGAGGTTTTGTCTCACTTCCACGATCTTCCCCACGGCTCGTGTGGTGGACCACTGCCCGTGAAGGGCTCCGTGGTTCACAAATTTTCTATTGTTTTGTCTGAGCTAAGTTCTGAGGTGTTACCGGCGTTATCCACTTTAACTTTGCATGAAATGCCGACAATCCAATTTCCTATGTGTTTCCTCAATACTCTTCCAGTGACGTCATTTCTTGTGTTAATTTCAAAAGACCCATCAATGTTCAATTTGGTCACATGGCCGGTGCCATGGTACCGGTATCATATGCTTAGGTATCTTATTAGTAGGTGCGTTTGAGAGGTGATAGTATTCCATGGCTTGAAAATTAATATTATTAATAGTACTCTGATATTTACTAATGTTTTGATTTTTAAAAAGCCTAGTATTTCGGTTTTTCAGATATTTCAAAGAAGAGTTGGCGTCAGTATGGCTGCAGGCACCTTATGGATGTTGTTTATGATAGTTAACTTTTTTTGACACAAAGGTGATGTATGTTGTTAATAAAATCGTGATTTGGCATATTTATGTTATGAATTCTCCGCACATGGACAAGAAGAGAATATATGGGTGAGGTCTTCTTCCATGTTTGGACAAGCGCAATAGTTAGTAGAGATGTTTCTAATGTACAGGTTGGAAGTAGTGGAAGCTTGTTTAAAAGAATTGTCCACAATAAGAATTTTAACTTATTGATTGTTTTTGTCTTCCATACCCATTCGTGATTAAAACTGGAGTTAGTGTAGTGCTTCTTCGTTTCGCTAATGTATAGTGTGTATGCACTTTTAGTGCTAAAATTTCCATAGTTGTTTTTGTTCCAGAAGAGAGTATCATTTTTCATGCGGATTGAGTGATATAGGTGTTAAGAATACAAAGTCTTATTTTTTCCGGAATCTGAAAGGATAATGAGGAGAAGTTCCAAGTATTATCTTGAAGTATATGAGATACTAGTAGATTACTATCTGAATTGTTTATGATACCCTGGACCCTGAATGTTTTGCCTGAGTGTGTGAGCTCCCTCAATCCAATTATCGTTCCATATGGAAATTTTCTTACCATTTCCTATATTCCAAGATATTCCTTTGTAAAATAGCTGGGAAGATCTACTAATGCTTTCCAGATGTAGGAGTCATAAGTATAACACTTGATTGTTGATGTTCAACATCAATTACTGTATTTATTTTTGAGGACTTTATTCCAAAGTTGGTCCTTATTTGTAAGAAATCTCCAATTAAGACTTGCCAGGAGAGAGAAATCTTTTCCATTAGTATCCTGGAGCGCCAGTCCTCCATGATTAGTAGGAGGAGTTACAAGATCCCAATTTGCTAAATGTAATCTTCTTTTTTCAGGTGTGGATCCCAGAGGAAATTTCTTTGGATGCAATCTATATGATTACAAGTTGATTGAGGAAGGAGATTACATTGCATGGCATAGGTAGGGATTGCCGATAAAACTAATTTTATGAGAGTGGTCCTTCTTGCTAGTGTTAGAAATCGAGTCCTCCAACCATTTTTCTTATTGTTCATGTGGTCTATAATATACTGATAATCCAAACTTTTTGGGTGAAGGTTTGTGATTGGGAATCCTAGATATTTTCTAATCTTATTAGTTTGGAGAATATTCATAAATATAGAAAGGACATTTTTATCCTCTATACTTACGTTTGATGAAAAGTAATGTTAGATATATTAAAGTTTATTCTTTTCCCCGATTGAGTTGAGAGGGTGTTGAAAATATAGAAAATAGTTGAAGCATTGGTCCTATCCTCTTTTTCCATTATAATAATATCATCTGCGAAGAGAAGATGTGAAATAGGAGGTTCAATTCTACCAATTTTGTAGTGGCTGCCAAAATCTTTCTTGTATGACATAGTCAATGAGTCGGGAAAGGGCTTCCATACATATGCTAAAAATATATTGAGAAAGAGGATATCCTTGCCTAATACCTCTAGTAGGAAAGAAGTATGCTGTGGGAATTCCATTTACTAATATTGAGATCGAGGATGTAGATATACAAGACATGATTAAGTCAATAATTTTCTTAGGAAAGTTTAGAATAGCGAGTGATGGCTTGATAAAAGACCATTCAAATCTGTCGAAAGCTTTCTTTAGATCAATTTTTAGGAGCATTTTCCCAAATATCCCTTTAGCTTTTTGGAAGGAGTGAATGGCTTCTTGGACAATTAATATAGAGTTATCCACAACTCTGCTCCTAGGTATAAAAATGCATTGTTGAGGACTGACGATACCATCTAGGTAGGGTTTGATTCTATTTACTAATATTTTAGTGACCGTTTTATAAATAGTATTGCAAATACTGATAGGTCTATAATGAGTAATTTTCTTTGGATTTTTTATTTTTGGAATAAGACATATAAAAGTTTTATTTAGTTAGGAGGGATGGTGCACGTGTTAAAGATTTTCTTGCACGTATTTACAACTGATTCCTTAGTATCTATCCAATATTTTTGAAAAAATAAAGGGTGGAGACCATCTGGACTAGGGGATTTGAGAAGTTCGAAAGAAAATATGACATTTTTTATTTCCTCTTTCTCGAGAGGTCTTCCCATGATAGTTCTATCCTCCTGTAACACCCAGAAAACTAGTAGGCTAAGCTAGAGTCTTATAGGAGGGTTCTAGAGTTTGATATGAGGGTTAGAATCGTAAAATGACTTCCCGAACTTAGAATGAGGGGTTTAGGTGTTAAACGTCAAGGTACAACGCCCCAAGGACCAACGAAGGGTCCTTGAGGGGGACCCAAAACAGTCCCTAGAATCTGCCCCAAAATGGGCCACCTACGGATGGGACTCACGCCCCATAGGTGGACCCACACCCCGTGGGAAGGGGTCATGGGTCAAGAACCCTAAAGTAGACCCCCAGTTCACCACCCACGATTGACCAGCACGGCCCGTGGGTCCACTCACAGCCCGTGGGTCGGGGTCTCATGGGTTGGGCAGTATTGGCTTCAAACTACTTTAAGTTGGGGACTTAGGGGCCAATCCATAATTAGTTAGGGATTAAGTGGTATCATTTTATTAGTAATTAGGCCACCTATATAAACCTAATAGACCTCTAAATACATTGATCCTAGACATAATCTCAATTCACCCAAAAACCAACCAGTTCCCTCCCAAATATCCTCTCTCTAGAACTTCAAGGAAGAAGAAGAAGAAGGTGGAAGCTGGGGTTGAAGGATCAGGATCTTCTCCTCAAATTGGTGGGAATTCTTCATCAAGGTATGGTAGCTCTTCATCCATGGAGCCCCTCCAAAACCCCAATTTCAAAGATACAAATCCCCCAAAGTTAGGGTTTGATTCCAAAGTCATGGGTTCTTTTCAAAAATATTTCTAATGTTTGAATTATGCTATATTAAGTATTAATTGATGGGTTTCTTATGTTTTATGATGAATTTCCCCCCAAGATACCTCCATGTTCTTCAAAGTTGATGATATGATGTGGGTCTTTATTGATGAAAGGTGAATTGCATGAATTTAGTATGATTATATAAGTATTCATGATTAACCTAAGATTCTAGGGTGAAATTGAAATATTTTAGTGTTGTGCCGTGAAAGAGGAAATAGAGGGCTTAGATGTGACCTTTTAAGATTGATGAATTTTTTATGAATTATTTGAGATTAGGGCACCTAGATATGAATTGCTTAAAAGTAAAGCTTGTAGACATGAGTTGATTGGATTAGGGCTTTATTGTGGAAGGACTTGACCCACATGACCTATAATATGAGTACATGAGATTATGCATGAAGTAAATGAACTACTTGAATTATCATTATATCCATGTCTAATGTAGTGAATTCTAGATGTGTCGATTTAATGTGATATATGATCCTTGAATGCAAGATATGAGAATTATGCATGATTATAAGATTTATGTATATGCTTTGTGAACACTTTGAGAGTGAAGTGTCTATGATGATGATATTGTTGTGTGTCATTGAAAGGGAATTCTCACATACACACACTCCATGCATGAACATGATTATGATGTAACTATGGTGTTGATTAAAAGGCTATTCTTATATACACCCTTACACATGACTATGAATGAAATGTCCATGACCATGATAATCTTGTTGTGTTGATTAAAAGGTTTTGATGAACACACAATGAACATGATGTGAAAGGTTTCCTTACATAATAATGATTCTAAGGTTGAAAGGCTACTCTCACCTCTTGAATCTATGAGCTATACCATGATATCGTGTTGGATTGAGTGTTAAGACATTCTCCCATAAACATGAACCTAAGTCAAAGACTTAAAATGAATCTAATGGGAATTATGCCTAGCACCGAGAGGATATGAATATAAGATGGAAGATTTTACGCCAGTAGTCCAGCTTCCCAAATGGGTTCCTTCTACGCCAGTTAGTCCGGGTTCCCAAAACAGTTATCTCATGAAATGGAAACCTTCTTCCTCAGAAGTTCGGATTTCTAGAAAAAATCTCCATATCCCATAACTATGTGCCCACATAGGTCTTTAGCTAGTGGATCCACCTAAGCTAATAAACTTTAGTTCTACCTTAGGCAAGTAGGATACCTCTTTTCGGTGTGGGGGCATGACATCAGATTCCATGTTAAGCTCACATGTTCTATGTCAGTTAAGGTTTATTCCCTCAATGACAAGAACATGAACCATGACAAGAATATGAACTATGAACAAGAACATGAATTATGAACTATGGCTCCTCAAGAAGCTCTACTTGGTGTGAGTGAGGGTATGGGACTTCATTCATGCATTGCACAAGTAGGCTTTGAGAGTGGTCATGGTGTGTTTCTCTTATGTTATCAAGGCTTATGATATGATGCATGCTTAATATGGATTGTTGCATGCTTAATATGGATTGTTGCTATGAGTTGCTTTACTTGACATGAGTTATTAAAGGTGAATGTTTCCTTGTCTATGAGTATTAACTATGGATGAGATCAAAGAATAACAAGCATGAGTATGGTGGCCTAAAAGTGGTACTTAGTATTAGATAGGATTATGGGATCTTATCTATGCATTGCATAAGTATAACTTAGGTTTACCTACGAGATGGTTCTATTATGATATGAAGAGCTAAGTGTTGACTATGTATATGAATTATGTCTTATGATGACTAATGGTTGCATTATGTCTATGTTGGAGGCTATGCTTATGATTATATTGTTATCGTCTATGCTATGATGAATTATATATGAGTTATGTTCATAAGTTACGTTTTCCAACTACTTCTAAGATGATGTTCAAAATTGGCATATAGCATGGTTTTAACAAAAATGTCCCTTTTAGCATGTTCTAAAGGTTTTTATGCATGGCTATCATACTTAGTGCATTTTTTTACTAACCCATATTTCTTGCATTTTTTCCAAGTGTAGGGTCCGGTTCTTAAGGCGATTTTCTTTGGGTTCAAGCTTGGATCAACTATTCTCCTAGCTTGTGGTGAGTCCCCAAGATTCGAGGACGTATGAGTCATTTTTAGTTCCTTTCTAGTTATTTCATTTTCGGACTATATTGTAAGGGCTGTGTCCCTATTTGATTCAAAGATTGTATTAGATGGCTAATTGAGACAAGTCTAGACTTCCGCTTTACTTTTATAAAAGACTTCGATTGTATGGATAGAGTTTTAAAATTTTGCATGATTTCTTTCATCTTATGTTATGATATGCTAAGGGCTTGTATGAGACCCCTTCGGGGTTGAGTACGCCGTGTTACATCAAGGAGGTACCCCTGGGTCATGACAAACTTGGTAATCAAAGCACAAGGTTTAGAATGATTCTAGGATGATGTCTCATAAGCCACGTCTAGTAGAGTCTTGTTCATAGTGTGAAGCGCGCCACATTTATGAATGAGAGGCTGTAAGATGTTTAGGAAATCTCATAGAGTTTATTTCTATAAGGTCTTTCTCCTTATCAGATGGTCTTCAAGATATGACTACTTGAAGGGCTCATGCTACAAGGAGCAAGGGAGAAAATGTTGGTTGTGATGCCAATTAAAGCTATGTGACTAGATAGGATTTGATATGCTAGATTTAGATGTCATCCTTGAGATGGATTGATAATATCATTTTTATGCTCCTATGTGATTGTAGAACCCATATAGTCAATGTGTTAATTCCCGAATGAGCCTATCCGAGAGTGGAAGGGGGAAAATCTATGCCATAAGTTTGGATTATGTTTTGTCTTAAAGTTGACTTTGAGGGTTGCATGTACCAACTAACTAAGGTGAGGGAGATATGTTTAGGTGCTGACCAACTTCAAAGAGTTAGTTACCTTGTTAAGATTGATCTTAAGTATGGTCATTTTGAGTAGAGTGTTTAGATAATACCTATACATGAATGGAGGGTATAACCCTACTTGGATATTTTGAGCTTTGGGTATGTTGATGAAGACTTAAGGAATAGAGTGTTTGGAAGAGACCTTGAGATGTTCAATTAGTAGACTCCTAATAAGGGTAGTAGAATAGTTCACCGTGGTTTAGAGTCTTCTTGTGTGATGAATGTGAAAGTTTAGTGATACCTTAAGCCGACCTTAGTTGAATTGAAATGAATGGGCTTTATTGTTGTTTTAAGATATTGATGTTAGGACCCGGTAAGGATATTATGAGTGTTTGGCTATGCTTTGAGATTTCTTGAAAGAAGTAGTATTGGAGGTCTTAGTATGGGGCCTTCCTCCCAAGGGGGAGATGGTGTGCTTAGATAGAAAGATAGTTGAGAGTCCCGATATCCGCATCTCTTTCTTCTATTCCTATTCTAGCTTGAGACCAAGAGTTCCTTTTTGGGCTTGTCTTATGTTTTGGGAGTCATGGGTGTTTTAAAAATTTCCATGGTCTCCTTATGTTATGCATGTTCTTGAGAAGTTCATGATTTGTGAGAAAATGAGTTTTCATGATTTATGCGTTCCTCATTTGTTGTGCATTTAGTATGGATTGGCTATATGCTTCATGAGATAAGTTGATGAGCATGCCTTAATATGCTTTTGAGAGTAATTGCATAATTGGCTTCATGTTATTGTGATCAACATGATTTTGTTGGAGAAGGTAGTTCCTCCTATGAACAAGAGACATGTTGAATTTAATGCATAATGGGTTGTTAGATGTAGTTTCTACTTCCTTGTATTGCATCGAGTATGTTGAGATGGAGTTGATGCTTCCTTCTTGAAATTGTGCATTATTGTGATGTTTCATGCATGATGGGCTGCTAATCTTGAGTCTTTAATTCCGTAAGGTGTCTAGATCGACATTCGAGGATGAATGTTCCCAAGGGGGAGATAATGTAACACCCCGTAAACTAGTAGGCTAAGCTAGAGTCTTATAGGAGGGTTCTAGAGTTTGATATGAGGGTTAAAATCGTAAAATGACGTCCCGTACTTAGAATGAGGGTTTTAGGGGTTAAACGTCAAGGTACGACCCCCCAAGGACCAACCAAGGGTCCTTGAGGGGGGACCCAAAATAGTCCCTAGAATCTGCCCCAAAATGGGCCACCTACGGATGGGACTCACGCCCTGTAGGTGGACCCACGCCCCGTGGGAAGGGGTCGTGGGTCAAGACCCCTAAAGTAGACCCCCAAGCCACCACCCACGATTGAACAGCACGGCCCGTGGGTCCCCTCACAGCCCGTGGGTTGGGGTCTCGTGGGTTGGGCAGTGTTGGCTTCAAACTGTTTTAAGTTGGGGACTTAGGAGTCAATCCATAATTAGTTAGGGGTTAAATGGTGTTATATTATTAGTAATTAGGCCACCTATATAAACCTAATAGACCCCTAAATTCATTGATCCTATACATAATTTCAATTCACCCAAAAACCAACCCAATTCCCTCCCAAATATCCTCTCTCTAGAACTTCAAGGAAGAATAAGAAGAAGGTGGAAGCTAGGGTTGAAGGATCAAGCTTTTCTCCTCAAATTCGTGGGAATTCTTCATCAAGGTATGGTAGCTCTTCATCCATGGAGCCCCTTCAAAACCCCAATTTCAAAGATACAAATCCCCCAAAGTTAGGGTTTGATTCCAAAGTCATGGGTTCTTTTCAAAAACGTTTATAATATTTAAATTATGATATATTAAGTATTGATTCATGGTTTTCTTATGTTTTATGATGAATTTCCCCCCAAGAACCCATGATACCCCCATGTTCTTCAAAGTTAATGATATGTTGTGGGTCTTTATTGATGAAAGGTGAATTGCATGAATTTAGTATGATTATATAAGTATTCATGATTAACCTAAGATTCTAGGGTGAAATTGATATAGTTTAGTGTTATGCCATGAAAGAGGAAATTGAGGGCTTAGATCCGACCTTCTAAGATTGATCAATTTCTTTATGAATTGCTTGAGATTAGGGCACATAGATATGAATTGCTTAAAAGTAATGCTTGTAGACATGAGTTAATCGGATTAGGGCTTTATTGTGGAAGGACTTGACCCACATGACCTATAATATGAGTACATGAGATTATGCATGTAGTAATTGAACTACTTGAATTATGATTATATCCATGTCTAATGTAGTGAATTTTAGATGTATTGATTTAATGTGATCTATGATCCTTGAATGCAAGATATGAGAATTATCCATGATTATGAGATTTATGAACATGCTTTGTGAACCCTTAGAGAGTGAAGTGTCTGTGATGATGATATTGTTTTTTGTCATTGAAAGGGAACTCTCACATACACACACTCCATGCATGAACAGGATTATGATGTAACTATGGTGTTGATTGAAAGGCTATTCTCGTTTACACCCTTACACATGACTATGAATGAAATTTCCATGACCATGATAATCTTGTTGTGTTTTTAAAAGGCTATTTCTCATGAACACACAATGAACATGATGTGAAAGGTTTCCTCACATAATAATGATTCTAAGGTTGAAAGGCTATTCTCACCTCTTGAATCTATGAGCTATACCATGATATCGTGTTGGATTGAGTGTTAAGAAATTCTTCCATAAACATGAACCTAAGTCAAAGACTTAAAATGAATCTATGTTAATTATGCCTAGCACCGAGAGGATATGAATATGAGCTGTAAGCTTTTACGCCAGTAGTCCGGCTTCCCAAATGGGTTCCTTCTACGCCAGTTAGTCCAGGTTCCCAAAACAGTTATCTCATTAGATGGAAACCTTGTACCTCAGAAGTCCGAATTTCTAGAAGCAATCTCCATATCTCATAACTATGTGCCCACATAGGTCTTTAGCTAGTGGATCCACCTAAGCTAACAAACTTTAGTTCTACCTTAGGCAAGTAGGACACCTCTTTTCGGTGTGGGGGCATGACACCGGATTCCATGTTAAGCTCACATGGTCTATGTCGGTTAAGGCTTAATCCCTCCATGACAAGAACATGAACCATGACAAAAATATGAACTCTGAACAAGAACATGAATTATGAACTATGGCTCCTCAAGAAGCTCTACTTGGTGTGAGTGGGGGTATGGGACTTCATTCATGCATTGCACAAGTAGGCTTTGAGAGTGGTCATGGTGTGTTTCTCTTATGTTATGAAGGCTTATGAATTGATGCATTCTTAATATGGATTGTTTCTATGAGTTGCTTTCCTTGACATGAGTTATTAAAGGTGAATGTTTCATTGTCTATTAGTATTAACTATGGATGAGATCAAAGAAGGACAAGCATGAGTATGGTGGCCTAAAAGTGGTACTTAGTATTAGATAGGATTATGGGATCTTATATATGCATTGCACAAGTATAACTTAGGGTTACCTACGAGATGGTTCTATTATGATATGAAGAGCTAAGTGTTGACTATGTATATGAACTATGTCTTATGATGACTAATGGTTGCATTATGTCTATGTTGGAGGCTATGCTTATGATTATATTGTTATCCTTTATTCTATGATGAACTGTATATGAGTTATGTTTATAAGTTACGTTTTCCAACTACTTCTAAGATGATGTTCAAAATTGCCATATTGAATGGTTTCAACTAAAATGTCCCTTTTAGCATGTTTTAAAGGTTTTTATGCTATCATACTTAGTGCGTTTTTGTACTAACCCATATTTCCTGCATTTTTTCCAAGTGTAGGGTCCGGTTCTTAAGGCGATCTCCTTTGGGTTCAAGCTTGGATCGACTATTCTCCTAGCTTGGGGTGAGTCCTCAAGATTCGAGGACGTATGAGTCATTTGTAGTTCCTTTCTAGTTATTTCATTTTCAGACTATATTTTAAGGGCTGTGTCCCTATTTGATTCAAAGATTGTATTAGATGGCTAATTGAGACAAGTCTAGATTTCCGCTTTGATTTTATAAAAGACTTCGATTGTATGGATAGAGTTTTAAAATTTCGCATCATTTCTTTTATCTCATGTTATGATATGCTAAGAGATTGTATGAGACCCCTTCGCGGTTGAGTACACCGTGTTACATCTAGGGGTTACCCCTGGGTCGTGACACCTCCATAGAGATGGCATTTTTACAAGTGGTAGGGTTAGTCCACTCACCTTTTATAAGGTATGTGGTAAAGATATGTTTGAACTGGTTCATAATAGTATTTTTAATAATGGTAGGGTTCTAAGTCCAATTTCTCACAGTGTCATTTAATCCAAGGATTCTATTTCTACGCCTTCTATTTGTGGTAGTAATATGGAAAAACTTAGTGTTTGCATCCCCTTCATTTATCTATTGTACTCTGAATTTCATTTTCCAGAAGTCTTCCCTTTTGAGAATTTCACTATAGTCATTTATGAGGTTGTTTTCAAGATACATATGGTAAGGTTTTTTATGAGATTCATCCTTATTTTTAAGGCCATTAACTCTATTTAGAATATCTTTTTTTATGGTTAAATATATTTCCAAACGTTTTCTTATTCCAGATCTTTAGAGCATTGTTGAAGTTTTCTACGACATTGTTATAATTTCCATTATTCCTCCAGTTTATTCTAACTAGGTTTGGGAATTCGGGATGTCTCAACCACATCGACTCAAATATGAAGATTTTACTGGTATTAACATGTTTTTTCAAAAAAATTAATAATATCAGGCAATGGTCGGGATGGGTACGAGGAATATGAAAAACTTTTGAAATCGGAAACATATTTATCCATTCATGGTTTCTTAGAACGATCAAGTCTTTCTGTAATGAGGGTTTTATTATTTTTGTGTTTATTTTTCCTAACATATCTTTGACCGGTAAAACCAACATTGATCATGCCCATATCGTCTAAACATTTTATGAATGAGGAGCTTCTAGTGTTATTTATGTGTTTTCCTCCTAGCTTCTCAGAGGCATCAATAATTTCATTAAAGTTGTCACTAATTAACCATAGGCCATTAATTTCTTTAGAAACATTCCTACAATTTTCCCAGAGAGTTTTCCTTAGTATGTAACTATTTTTTGCGTATATAACAGAAAACATCCATTTATGAGATGATGAGCTTACCTCAATAATTGTGTGTATCTCCTGCTCAGTGAGTACAAATAGTTCTACTGTTGCTTCAGTATTCCTCCAGAGTAATGCGATTCCTCTTGAGTATCCTACCTCTGGAACTTGTATGACGTCAGTGAAGTCCAAAGCTTGAAGGATCTTGTCATGGTCCTCCATCATGGTTTCCGTGAGTGCGAGTATGGAAAGGTTGTTTATTTCAACCAGAACGCGCAAGTTGCTCATGAAATTGGCATTATGCACACCCCTACAGTTCTAAAGAAAAATCTTCATTGATGTTTCTACTTGACTGCTCGAGTTCCCTCATGGTGATAGTGTCATATCTAGGTTCACTAATATTTGCTTGTTGACTATACCCTTCATTGTTTCTACCTCTTGTCCTTTGTCGATGGTATAATATGACCCATATATTTCATGTCCTTGTTCAAGTTGTGGCAGCGCATGTTTATAGTAGCCTTCTTCACTTGTTGTGGAAATATTATTATGTATTTCCTTTCAGTGTTTTTGTGCATGTCCGGTGTCAGTGATTCCTTTAAATGGAGAGTTTGAGTTTGGGGATCTAGGATGTTTTAGTTCCTCTTCCCCCATTACTCGCGTCACTTGGTGTTGAGTAGGGGATGATGGGTCCCCCTCTGACATTTGATATACTATTTGTTCCTCTATATCTTAATCTTCCTCATATCCCATTGTCTCCACGTTTGACTCATTTGGTTGCTGCATACCAGTATTTGTTGTAAGGAGGAGTTGACAAAGTTGTTGAGTTGCAGTATTAGCATAAGATGTTGCATACTCAAGTTTGGGAGGGCGGAAGGTTTGTGGAGCAGATGGTTGAACTCAAGAGTAGTCAATTCTTAGGTCAGTTCTAGTTGAGTTGAGGCTAATAGTATAAGACTACTGGTCAGCCTGTCTTCTATTAAGATCGGTAATGGAGTGGGAGGGGACTATGTCTCAGGTAGATTTAGTAGCTCCTCCGAAGTTGCATATGGTGAGACATGGACTGCATGCTGGTATGTTGCTAGTAAGTAGGAATTCAAAGTTGAGTACATCTGATCCAAGGGGATATATGGGTTTGTGAGGTTCTGAAAGGTTGGATTCCTTGATATGAAGGGAGGTATTCCGGGTGGCTGTGCATTCTCATTTTGGTGGAAAAGCTGATGAAGGTGGTGAGGCAATGGTGGAGGTTGGAGGTTGGTGTTGATTGTTAGTGGTTAGTGGGGATGGGAATTGTTGTTTTTCATTGGTATTCTTATGTTTTTCCTTTGGGGGGAGTTGTTCTGGTGATGGTAGAGAAATTGATAGTTGAGTTGAGACATTGCTAATAGAAGTGTGGACATAGTTCTTGTTTAGTAATATTTCTGTAGTAATGCTTTTAAAGCTTTCATCATCATTGATGGATTTACTATTGCAATCCGTCCTAGGTTGTACTAAATGATTTTTTCTGTCCTTTTTCCTATTTGTGGGACGTGTGTTGGTATTAATCAATGAGAATGATTGGGTATCAAATTTGCAGTTGTGTAACTGAGTGTTTGTGGTATCCTTTGTTTTAGTGTAGTGGTTGTCTAAATTTTCATTTGGTTCAATTTGGGTAGGAGATTTGGATTTTGGTTTCGGATTAGGGGAAGGGGTTTTGTTTTGTTGATGTGTACTGGTTTCTCCAAGATTTGCGAGATTTGATTGATGGGTATTTGTTGGTGAGGTTGCCAAGTTGGTGATACTAATAGATTTGCAGGGTATGGGGATTTGATTTTCAGTAGTATTTTGAAATAATTTATTTTGTATTGTGTGGTTACTTTTCTCAAAACTTGGATACTATATTTTTCTGGTGGCTTTTACTTATGTTGTCAACTGACCTGTCCATATAGTTTTCACTTGTGTCGGTGGGGCGCGTGGTGTCACTTTGGGTTTCATTCTTTTTTTTTTTTTGGAATTTGCTGTTTTTGGAAATCATACGTATTGTTGGTGTTGTTGAAAGGATTTTGTTTTCTAGTGTAATCATTCAACACATTATTTTTGTTGGATATTTGATTGCTATTTTCATGCATGGTTTTTTGATACTACTCCATCCGTTTCAATTTATGTGACACTTTTCGTATTTCAAGATTCAAACAACTTTATATTTGACCGTAAATTTTTCCTATTTCTAAAAGTTATTCTGAATTGCCAATTATTGTGACTTATAGTAATTTTTACGTAGTTTACTGATACGTCCAAAATTACACTTCAATTAAGAAGTATAAACGGTCAAAGTCAAGTTATAGAAGTCAAGGTGAATTGAGGTCAATACCACAGAGAATTTCTTTACAGAAATAGTTTGACTGTCGCGTTTATCCAAATGTTGTTAATATTTCCTAGAGAAAGCAATGGCGAAATGTAAAATGGGTTTGGTTGTCAGGTTCAAGTAACCAATATTGTTAAAATATTCAGATTAACACAATTAATAGAATGTTAACTTCAAGGTTGTGATGATTAATGAATGAAACCAGGGTTGTATTTCCCATGACGTTACATCTAGTGTTGATTCATGAACGAGTTTCAGGTAATTCATTCTTTGCAAATTACAGGCGAGTTAGGTGTATCTAACACTTCTCAGTCTTGTTAGATAACTTTCCACTCAAATCCTCTCGGTCTTAGAGTGTTATTCGGTCTACCCTCACATAGTTTAGTGGCAAAGTTCTCTTCTCTCTTCTCTCGAACTTTCACTCCAATTCAACAGTTCAACTCAACTTTTTCCTAACTATCGATTTTCTCTCGAACAATTGATAGATACAGGCACATTCTAACGCATGCACTCATTAGAACAAATGAATAACGAAAGTTGAGTTATATATTGCAAATATGAATCAAATTCTACTCGTTTTACGAATCTACACTTAGATTTCAGTCATAGTTCTCACAATCCTAGTTGTGGTGTTTAGCTACTCATGCTTTCAATCAAATAAACAAAGATAAGTAATGACTGCATTAAGAGAAATCACTTACAAAGATTTGCAGATTCAAAGAACACTTGATATTCATAAACCAAATCAAACTTTAATTCCTGATTCAATGTTGATCGATCAAAAACCAAAGTAGAGAATATTTAGAAACTAGTCGCTCGTTCCAGATATAACGAGGTAAAACAAAAATTAAACCTAACTAATTCAATTATTCTGTCTAAAAAGAGTCCTACTCGAAGTAGGACTGAATTGTCGCAGCATGTCACGGTCAGTAAGATGACTCGTCAAGGGCTTCACGGTCGGTGAAGCCGTCCGTGGTATTTACTTGGCAATATCACAGAGTGGTTCTTCAAAGTCTGCCTACTGGAAAATCTGCACGATCCCCATCACGAACCGTTGTGAGGACCACGGCCCGTCTGGGCTCCGTGGTCCTTACTTAGCCATGCCAAATTTAACTCCTCGATGCCTATCTCCTGGAACTCCTTCACGACCTCTATCACGATCCATCATGAGGACCACGGCCCGTCGATGGCTCCGTGGTCTTCACTTAGAATTTGGTCACCAGCAGCACAAATTCCAGGTTCACTGCTTCCACTTCACGGGCTTCCGGACGGCTCGTCTTGACATCCACGGCCCGTGATGGGCTCCGTGGTGTACCCTTCAATATATTCATTTTGTGCCTCTTTTTCAATTTTTCCCGCGCAAGTGTAAACCTTTCTAAACATTCAACAAACACATCAAATCTTATTTAAATACACTTGGTTCTAGTATTAATCCTTAGTTTTGAGCATCGAATGTGCCAAGATTTCACGGCACATCAACACCCTCAACTGACACCCTCAACTGAGAACCATTACTTGTCCTCAAGTGATGATAAAGACAACACATTTGACTCTCAAACACCCAACACCTCCTAATACTTATGCAGCAGCTATCTTAACCAAAACTTATATCCGAAACCATCTATCTTACATGCAAGGATCAATGTATGACATCCCATTATTCACAGTCGACCATGCTTATGCCTGTGTACTATCAGCCATCACAATTTTACTGTCAAATGTAGTCACAGTGTCCTCACATCAAAGAAGTCCCTCACACATGATAATTGGGACTAAGTTCTACGCTCATGCTCCCAAAGAACTTCTAACACTAAGAACAAAAGACCATAGGCTTGCCCTTGCTTTCTATGCTCTATCTTTCAAGCAACTGGAATAGGATCACTGTAGGACTTTATCGGCTTGTAATATAGGCTCAGGCTAGGGAATGGAATTTTTTGTTTTGTGAGTGACTAAACCCTTGGTTCTCCAAAGTTTCATTCGCACACAACTTTATCTGAGCGATTCCCTCCTTTTTCATTTCAGTATATCCCAGCAGCCACACCACATTTCTTTTTTTTATTTTTTATTTTTTATTTTTCTCCATTTTTTTTTCTCTTTAGACTTTGTGCTTTAAAGCCGATTGAGTTAACCATCTTCTTCTACTTTTCCTTTCTGCTGGAAGTGTAATCACCCTCAACTTAGGCTTTTGGCCTGAGTTGTGGTATCGTATCTTCGGAGACCCAAGGATATGATATCAACGGGTAAGAACAAAATTAGTTTTAAGGCTCAGATAGGGTTCAAGGGTCATGCTTTTCATTTGGTGGTTTATTTTTGGCTTTTAGTGGGTTTGGCAAAAATGGCCTACTGATCAACACACACAAACTTCACAATTTTCATCAAAATACCCACAAACACCAAAACTTCACAATTTAAAACTTCACAGTTTATCCGAACACCAAACAGAGTAAACCTCTATACATTCTAACACCTAAAATGGTAGGTGGCTCACCACCCTCTCCCCAAACAAAAGTACTTTGCCCTAAAAGTAAATAACAAAAACAATACAGGGATATGAGGAGGGGTCATACCTACGGCGCCGGTAGCCGGAGCAGTGTCGGCACCCTTATCAACGGGTGCACTCTCATAAACGTGCACTAGGTCAGTCAATAATTTGTTGTCTCACTGTCGGGTCAGACTCCCGCTGATGAACATACTGTATCATTGGTACCCCCTCGCTATCATCATCATCTTCTCCCTGGGCATCTTCTTCTTCTTGCACTCCGGATTCAGTTTCTACTCTCACCTCTGGTTGAGGTTTAGGTACACTCTCCTGAGAGCCACTATCAGAGTGTTCACCATTTTTGGAACCACTACCGGATTCCTCACCACTTCCAGACCCACTACCTTCCTCTTCAGACTGGGAATGGGTATTCTGTATGATGGCTCTCGCTGTCTGTGATCTAGTAGCTCTCGGGGAATGAGCTTCAATTTTTATATTAATCTGGACCTCTGAGCTACTAGAGTCCGCTGCATTCTAACTTTGAGTTGGGGAGGGAGGCGGTGAAGAATGTGGCGGTGCACTCTTTCTTCGTGGACCCATAGTACCTGAGACGAACAAAACAAAAGCAGATTAATAATCTAACCCACTAAAATGATGAACTAACGGGTACTCAGACTTCCCCTGTGTAAGTACAACATGACGCCTTTCCTTAAAAATGTCGTCACCCAATCTATCATTGGGAAGGGCCACGTATTCAAAATGAAAACTGAATTAACTGCAAAGAAAATAACTAAAAATAAATTTTTTTATACGGAAGTCAACACGGGCCGTGGTGGGTACCACGGTCCGTGGAGACCCTCGTGGACATGAGACAGTGGCTGGGTTGTTGCAGCAGTGATTTCATTAGGTGCTAAGTGTAGACCACGAGTGGTTCCACGGCCCGTGACTCCCTTCACCGTCCGTGAGGCCCATCGTGGACTTATACTTAGCGACTTGTCCAGTGACTTTTCTTCCAAATGTGCACTATGTTAGCTTTCATCCCTTATCAGCACACAATCACAATTTTACAGGACATTTAACACATGTATATTACTAATCTATTGACTCTCACCCAACATTATTCACATCAGAGCAATATTTGCCTAATACGCACATACCCACATAAATTCACCATAGTTTTCCGGCAAAACTCAGATGGGCATACTTGACTTACTCAACTTGAACTAAAATTTACACTAAGATCATTATACAACACTATTCCCACACAAATAAATCATACCCATAAATGAAAACTACCAATTCGACCCAATTTCAACATACCCATAATAATTAAATAACAACAACAACAATTCATCATAAAATAATACCAAAATTCGACCAAATAATAGTAGTTCTAACTTGCCTATCGATAAGATCAAACTTATAACAAGTATTGAGATGAACTTACTTCGAATTTGGTCAAAATTTTTCCCCAAAAGAGAAACAGATGAACTTCACGTCGGTTTCTTGGCACTAGACTTAGGGTTTCAAATCTTTGCTTTGATTGTGGTGTTATGGGAGATGAGTGATCGTTTAAAAGACTTAGCAACCGTTATGGATGAGAGAAAAGAGAGAAAACCCGACCTTTGGTGCTTTAGGAGATATATAAAATGTTTAAAAATAACTTTACTTTCACGCGGATCAGGTTGGGTCAACTGGGCACTGGTGGACTATTGTGACGGACAGTGATGGTGCTCGTGAAGGGAACAACGGTCCATGAAACGTTTGTGAACATTACTTGGGTGAGGAATCTAACCTTAGGTTCATGAGAGGCTAAACGGTCCGTTCAAAGCCTGACAGACCGTAAAAACTTCCGCAACCTGTTGTTGTAACTTGTAGTAGCTCCTCTAAGGCTGCTGATGATTGAGACAGACCATGTAGTTGCCCTTGAAGAGCAACACGGTCTGTGGTAGAGCCCGTGAAGTATCCCAACTCCCAGCTTTTCAGCTCTTTTCTCCAACTTTTTCCTGCACACACCAACACACAATGACACTATAAAAATAATGAAAAATATGCTAAAATGTAAACTACCTAGCACATTTACAATCTTGGGTTGCCTCCCAAGCAGCGCATAATTCAAAGTTGCGGCGCGGCACAGGTTACTTGATTACTCAGACTTCATCAAGTTTGCATTCCTCCACGATTTTCACTTCCTCTGGGACTCCCAAGTACACCTTGATTCGCTGACCATTGGCTTTGAACCTCTCGCCTTTGTCATTCTCAAGCTCAATAGCACCTGATTGAAATACCTGGGTTACCTTGAATGGCCCAGACCATTTGTATCTCAGTTTCCTAGGAAATAAACGAAGCCTGGAGTTGAAAAGTAGCACCAAGTCACCAGGACTGAAGGTCCTTTTCTCAATGTGCTTATCATGATACAACTTCATCCTTTCCTTGTACAACGCAGACCTTTCATAAGCTCTCAAGTGGAATTCATCTATCTCATTAATCTGATCTAGTGTCAGGTTCGTTGTTTAACTCCAACTGAGGTTCAACTTCTTTAGTGCCCAGAGTGCCTTATGTTCCAGCTCGACAGGCATATGACATGCTTTTCCAAACACCAACTGATATGGTGACATACCAATAGGTGTCTTGAAAGCTGTCTGATATACCCATAGAGCATCATCAAGCTTTCTAGCCCAATCTGTTCTGTTAGCATTAACTGTCTTTACCAAAATTGCTTTGATCTCCCGATTCGATACCTCAACTTGGCCACTTGTCTGCGGATGATATGGTGTTGCCACCTTGTGCTGTTTTACCCCATATTTAGCCAAAAGTGCACTGAAAACTTTATTACAGAAATGGGAACCTCCCTCGTTGATAATCGCTCTAGGTGTACCAAACCTTGAGCATATGTTCTTCTTCAGAAAACCAACAACACTTTTACCATTATTTTCAGGCAGGACGACTGCCTCAACCCATTTGGATACATAGTCCACTGCCACCAGTATATACTTCTGTCCATAGGAGCTCACAAATGGTCCCATAAAGTCAATCCCCCATAAGTCAAATAAGACTACCTTCAGAATGGGTGTTATTAGTAGCTCATGGAGACGAGAGATGGATCCTTGCCTTTGGCACACATCACACCCCGTTGCAAGATCAATTGAGTCCTGATGGATTGTAGGCCAGTATTAACCACTTTGGAGTACCTTGTGGGCAGTCCGTACGCCTCCATGATGACCACCTACTGGAGAAGAGTGACAGGCTTCTAAGATATGCAACATCTCAACCTCAGGGATGCATCGCCTGATGATGTTATCAGCACACACCCTGTACAAATATGGTTTCCCAGATCATGTAGGAATTTCTTCCTTTGCTGGAATGTTAGCCCTTCAGGCATCAAATCGCTAGCAAGAAAATTAGAAAAGTCAGCAAACCAAGGAATGAGATCACGAGTGGTGGCTAATACCTGCTCATCTGGGAATGAGTCATTTATGTCTAACTCGAGTTCCACTTTCTTCTCTGCTTCCAACCTAGACAGGTGATCAACCACCTGATTTTCACAACCCCTTCTGTCTTTGACTTCAAAGTCAAATTCTTGGAGCAGCAGAACCTATCTTATCAATCTCAGCTTGGCATCTTTCTTCGCCATTAGATATCGTAGTGCTGCATAATCTGTGTGAACAATCACTCTAGTGCCCAACAAATATGCATTGAATTTCTCAAATGCATAAAACACAGCAAGTAGTTCCTGCTCAGTGATAGTTTAGTTGTGTTATGTTCCATTTAGCGATTTGCTAGCATAGTAGATCGGGTGGAAGATCTTGTTGCGCTTCTGTCCTAGCACAACTCCCAAAGCAGTACCGCTTGCATCAGATATCACCTCAAATGACTCCAACCAATTTGGGCCAATGATCACTGGGGCAGAGATCAGCTTCTCTTTCAGGCACTCAAAGGCTCTTAGGCATGCATCATCAAAGGCAAATTTCACCTCTTTCTCCAAAATCTTGCACAAGGGATGTGCGATTTTTGAGAAATCCTTGATGAATCGCCTGTAAAATCCTGCATGTCCTCAAAATCTTTGAATACCTTTCACACAAATAGGCGGAGGTAACTTTTTAATCACATCAATCTTCGCTTTGTCTATCTCCAGCCCCTTCTTCAACAACTTATGATCTAGAACTATGCCTTCCATGACCATGAAATGGCATTTCTCCCAGTTAAGCACCAAATTCGCCTCCTCGCATCACTGTAGTGCCCTGCAAAGATTCAAAAAACAATCATAAAATGTGTTACCTACCACAGAAAAATCATCCATGAACACTTCCAAAGTGTCCTCTACCATGTTCGAGAAGATGGACATCATACACCTCTAGAAAGTTGTTGGTGCATTTCATAATCCAAATGGCATGCGTTTGAACACAAAAGTACCATAATGACATGTAAAGGTGGTCTTTTCCTGATCTTCTGGTGCAATTGTGTAACACCCCGTACCCGAAAGAGGAAAGTTTAGCAAAATTTCAGAACTTCCAGGTGCCACCCACGAGGGCCAACCATGTCCCATGGTTGGACCCACTCCCCGTAGGTGGGCCTCGTGGATGGGCACCATGGAACACTGTTTGAGGTAGTGAACCACGGCCAGGACCCACACCCCGTGGATGGGTCCACGGTCCGTGGTTAGGGAGTCATGGATTGGCAAATATTCTCTGTCAAGACCACGCTTGACTAGGATGGACCGTAGGTCCATCCACGGTCCGTCAGTTGTGGTCTCGTGGTTGGTGACTTGGCGGTTACTTTAGGGACTTAAGGGTCTTTTTCGGTTTTAATTAAATCAATATGGTGTCGTTTTGCCTAGGTCTAAAACACCTATATAAGGATTTTTAACCCCCCAAACCCCTCATTCAACTCATTCACTCAAATCCCAAAAGAAGCTCCTCTCAATTATTCCCTCTCTAGAAGTTGGAAGAAGAAGGAAGAAGAGGAAGCTAGGTCGAGATCAAGTCTCCAATTTTCAAGCTTATGAGAGCTTTGTTATCAAGGTATGATAGCTCTTCATCCATGGACATCTTCCATCCATGGAGTCCCCTAGAATTCCCCCAATTTGATGAAGAATTTCCAAATTCTAGCCAGGGTTTATTCAATTGTTGTGGGTCATGATGACTATGGATCCAATTGAGTGGATTGTGATTGTTTATGATAGAATTAGTATAATTACATGTTTTTAGAGTAAAATTACATGTACCCATGCCTAATCCATGATTCTAACCTATAATTGATATAATTAGGTTGACGCCACGAATGGAAACTTTGTGGGTTTAGGCTTGTCCTTATAGGATTGGTGAATTATGACTAGAATTTCTTAAGAATAAATCTTAGATGATGATAATGAGATTTAGGGATTTAAGAGTAAAACTTATGATAGGAATTGTTGGTAATTGATGTTACTATTGAGGAAGGGATACTTCTTACACAAATTGCTTAATTAAGAATGTATGAATGTGAAAGGTTTACTCACATGAATGATCCTAGGTTTGAAAGGATTGCTCACCTAAAATGATTCTAGACTCAAAGCTTATGTACTTGATGAGGCTAGAGGCGATTACCCATGACCTCCATCTAAAAAGATACGAGGCGATTCCCCTACTCCTTAGAATTAAACAAGAGGTGAGTTCCCATGTTCTTATTATGATGGATCGACATGGAGGAGAGTAACTATGATCCTTATGAAATAATGTGGAGGTGAGTACCCACATTATATAATGAATGATATGGAGGCGAGTACCCGCATTATATGATGAGGTTGTGGAGACGAGTACTCGCAATCTAAAAGTAAGTAAGGCAAGAGGCGAATACCCATTAGCCTTTCTAAGCTAGTCAATAGGCGTATCCCCATGTCTTTAAAAGTAAGTATGAATAATGAGACTATGATGTAAAGAATGAATAATGTGGATTGTTGCTAGAGATGCCTTCTATGAGGTTAGCTTGACTAGAGGTGGATGACCCAAGTCTTGACTAAAGATGAGTAAGGTTGCTTGAGAAGTACTCCTTTCTTATTATGATGTTGATTTATGTGCATTGATTATGCTTATGGTTTATATTGACAAACCATATGCTAGATATCATATTTAGTACTTGATTGTACTAATGCATACTTTTGCCTACATTCTTATCAAATGTAGGGTCCGACGACATAGATTCTGACACTCGTGGCTAGCTTGTTTGTTGATCAAGGAGTGAAGATTTGGTGAGTCCTATTGTGTTCGAGGATGTGATCACCACTTTCTTTTATGTCTTTGTTTTAAATCTTGGACTACTGTATGAGTTGTGTCCCAAGATTTATATTCATGATGTTTAGATGGTTTGAGACAATGGTATTAGACTTCCGCTTCATTTTATAAAGACTTCAATTGTATTGAAAAGTTTTAAATTTTTTGCTCATTTCTATTACTTTATGTTATGATATGCTAAGTGGCTTGTATGAGGCCTCTCGAGGTCTTATACGCCTTGTTACATCTAGGGGGTACCCCTGGGTCATGACAAACTTGGTATCAGAGCTAGGTTTAGAGTGGTTCTAGAATGTCTCAAACCACGCCAAGTAGAGTCTTGTTCATAAGTGTGAAGCGTGCCACATTTATGAATGAGAGGCTACTAGATGTTTAGGAAACTTCACTTCTTCATTTCTTTAAGTCGTGCCATGGAATCTAACTCTATAAAGACTTTCTCCTAATCCTTACCTGATGGTTTTCAGGATATGACTACTAGAAGGACTAAAGCTAGAAGGATGGAGAGAGACAATCAAGAAGTTCCTCCCCAAGCTCCTCCTCAAGCTTCGATTGATCCTTTGGCTGACAATGTAACCAATGCGGAATTTAGGTCAGCTTTCCAAGTGTTTGCTCAAGCCGTGACGGCACAAGCCAATAGAGAGGTGGTAGCTCTCGTGAACCCAAGTGTGGGTACGGCGGCGGCAAGAGTGATGGACTTGACAAGGATGAACCCTCCCAAATTTTATGGCTCCAAAGTTGAGGAAGATCGTCAAGAATTTATCGATGAGATCTACAAGATACTTGCTATCATGGGGTGAAACCGGTAGAGAAAGCAGAGTTAGCCACTTATCAACTCAAAGGGGTTGCTCAGATTTAGTTTAATCAGTGGACAGAGGCAAGGCCGGAAGGAGGGGGTCCCATAGAGTGGGAAAGGTTCAAAAGTGCTTTTCTTGAGAGATTTTTCCCTCTACAGATGAGAGTGGCCAAGGTGCTTGAATTCATAAACCTTAGGCAAGGAAATATTGTCAGGGAGTATGCATTGAGGTTCACTCAACTATCTAAGTATGCTCCTTCTATTGGGGCGGATCATAGGACCAAGATTAGCAAGTTTGTGTCGAGAGTGTCCGACGTAGTTGTCAAAGAATGCCGCACCGCTATGCTTGTGCATGATATGGAAATTTCTTTCCATATGGTGCATGCCCAACAAATTGAGGAAGAAAAGCTTATGGAAAGATCTAGGGAAGCAAATAGGCTAAGAACGGATGATGGTAACTTCTCACATTCTAGGTATGGTGGACGAGGTCGTTCAAGGTTCCGACAAAGGTTCTCCAAGAAATGTTCTTCTAATGCTCCTCCAAGGTCTAACAATGAAAGGGTGTCTAACCCTAAACCTCAAGGAGATGGTAATAAGTCCTCAATGCCTACTTATGATAAATGTGAGAGAAATCATGAGGGTAAGTGTCTAGCGGACTCCAATGCTTGTTTTGGGTGTGGCAAGACGGGTCACATGATAAGGGATTGTCCCTTGGTTACTAAGGATGAGGGAGATACTCACCGTAGGGCTCAACCCAACCCCTTATCCGGTCCAAGTAGTTCGGGTGCTAGTGCTCCTAAGAGAAACCGATTCTATGCTCTCAAAACTAGGGGTGATCAAGAGAGTTCCCCGGACGTGGTGATCGGTATGTTAAAAGTTTTCCTCATAGATGTGTATGCTTTGTTAGATCCCGGTGCTACTTTGTCATTTGTGACACCTTATGTGGCCATGAGATTTGATGTGCTCCCTGAAGTGTTGTTAGAACCTTTTTCTGTCTCTACCCCTGTAGGTGATTTTGTGTTGGCTGAAAGGGTATATAGAAAATGTCCCATTTCCTGGTCCCATAAAGTTACTCTTGTTGACTTGGTAGAACTTGATATGGTAGACTTTGACGTCATACTTGGGATGGATTGGTTGCATTCATGCTATTCTTCGATTGATTGTAGAACTCGAATAGTCAAATTTCAGTTTCCAAATGAGCCTATCCTAGATTGGAAGGGGGGAAATTCTATGCCTAAGATTCGGGTGGTCTCTTCTCTAAAAGCTAGAAAGATGATCTCTAAGGGTTGTATCTATCATATAGTTAGGGTGAGGGATGTTTATTTCGAAGTCCCTAGTCTTGAGTCGGTCCCCATTGTTAATGAATTCCCAGAAGTGTTTCCCAATGATTTGCCCGGTATACCTCCCGAAAGGGAAATAGACTTTGGTATTGGCCTTCTTCCGGATGCACAACCTATCTCTATTCCTCCTTATAGAATGGCTCCAGTGGAACTTAAGGAGTTGAAAGAAAAATTGAAGGATCTATTGGATAAAGGCTTCATCCGACCGAGTATCTCTCCATGGGGTTCTTCGGTGTTGTTTGTTAAGAAAAAAGATGGTTCACTCCGAATGTGTATCGATTATCGACAATTGAATAAGTTGACCATTAAGAACAAATATCCTCTCCCAAGGATTGATGATTTGTTTGACTAACTTCAAGGTGCAAGTTATTTCTCAAAGATTGATCTCCGATCGGGTGATCACCAATTGAGGGTGAAAGAAGAAGACATTTCGAAAATGGCTTTCCGAACTCGATATGGTTATTATGAGTGTCTAATAATGTCATTTGGTTTGACTAATGCTCCGGCAGCATTTATGGACTTGATGAATCGAGTGTTTAGATAATATCTTGACATATTTGTGATCGTGTTTATCGATGATATCTTGATCTACTCAAGAAGTGAGAATGAGCATATTGATAATTTGAGGATCGTATTGCAAATACTTAAGGACCAACAACTCTTTGCAAAGTTTAGCAAATGTGAATTTTGGTTAAGGTCCGTAGCTTTCCTTGGTCATATTGTGTCCAACATAGGTATTAAGGTGGATCCTAAGAAGACGGATGCGGTCAAGAGTTGGCCTAGACCTCAATCACCTTTGGATATTAGAAGCTTTTTGGGTTTGGTCGGTTATTATAGAAGGTTTGTTGAAGGTTTCTCTTCAATTGCCTCTCCGTTGACGGCTTTGACTCAAAGAAGGCTAAGTTCATATGGTCGGAAGCGTGTGAGAAAAGCTTCCAAGAGTTAAAGAACAGACTTACTTCTGCTCCAGTGTTAACCTTACCGGAATGAACATATGGTTTTGTGGTTTATTGTGATGCCTTGAGGATCGGGCTAGGATCTGTTCTAATGCAAAATGGGAAAGTTATTGCCTATGCCTCAAGGCAACTCAAAATTCATGAGAAGAATTATCCTACTCATGACCTTGAGTTAGAGGCGGTCGTATTTGCTCTAAAGATTTGGAGACACTATTTGTACGGAGTGCATGTTGATGTGTTTACCGATCACAAGAGCTTGCAATATGTGTTTAGTAAAAAAGACTTGAATCTTCACCAAAGAAGGTGGATTGAGCTATTAAAGGATTATGACATGACTGTTCTTTATCACCCCGACAAAGTTAATGTATTGGCGGATGCTCTTAGTAGGTTGTCGATGGGTAGTGTTGCTCACATTGATGATGATAACAGAGAATTGGTATGAGATGTGCATAGATTGGCCCATTTAAGTGTTCGGTTAGTAAACTCTACCAAGGGTGGTATCATGGTTCATAATGGTTCCGAATCGTCTTTTGTGATTGATGTGAAAGCCAAACAATGTTTAGATTCGATTTTGGTAGAATTTAAAGAGGCAGTACTCAAGAAATCCGTTGAGGCTTTATCCTAAGGGGGAGATGGGGTACTTAGATACCAAGGTCAGTTATGTGTTCCAAATGTTGATGATTTAAGGGAACACATTTTGGCGGAAGCCCATAGTTCTCGGTATTGTATTCACCCGGGAGCCACAAAGATGTACTGTGATTTGTGGGAAGTCTATTGGTGGAATGGGATGAAGAAGGATATTGCGGGATTTGTCGCTAAGTGTCCAAATTTCCAACAAGTAAAGGTTGAGCATAAAAACCCGGGAGGATTATCCCAAGATATAAGCATTCCTACTTGGAAGTGGGAAGACGTAAATATGGACTTTATAGTAGGGTTGCCACGTACTCGACGCCAATATGATTCAATTTGGGTTATAGTAGATCGAATGATGAAATCGGCTCATTTCATCCCCGTAAAAGTTTCTTATGTGGCGGAAGACTATGCCAAGTTGTATTTGAGAGAAATGGTAAGATTGCATGGTGTGCCCTTGTCCATTATTTCTGATAGAGGTACTCAGTTTACTTCTCAGTTCTGGAAATCATTCCAAAAAGTTCTTGGCACAAAAGTGAAGCTTAGCATGACTTTTCACCCACAAACCGATGGCTAAGCGGAGTGAACGATCCAAACTTTAGAGGATACGTTGAGAGCATGTGTCATCGATTTCAAGGGAAGTTGGGATGATCACTTGCCATTGATAGAGTTCACCTATAATAATAGCTACCATTCTAGTATTTGTATGGCCCCCTTTGAAGCTCTTTATGGTAGGAGGTGTAGATCTCCTATAGGATGGTTTGAAGTGGGTGAAGGTTCTTTGATTGGACCCGAGTTAGTTCATGAGGCTATGGAAAAGGTCCGGCTCATTAGAGAGAGGTTGAGAACAACCCAAAGCCGACAAAAGTCCTATGCCGATGTTAGAAGGAGAGACCTAGAGTTTGAGGTTAATGATTGGGACTATTTGAAAATCTCACCCATGAAGGGTGTGATGAGATTTGGGAAGAAAGGGAAACTTAGTCCCCGGATTATAGGTCCATATCAAATTTTAAGGCGTGTTGGTAAGGTTGATTATGAGTTAGATTTGCCAAATAAGTTGGCAACCGTGCATCCCATTTTTCATGTTTCTATGCTTAAGAAGTGTGTTGGAGATCCGACATCCATAGTTTCTCTTGAAGGACTGGGAGTTGATGAAAGTCTCTCTTATGAAGAAGTTCCGGTTGAGATTTTGGACCGGCAAGTTAAGAAATTGAGAAATAAGGAAATATCTTCCGTGAAGGTTTTGTGGAGAAACCACTTAGTTGAGAGTGCTACGTGGGAGGCCGAGGCCGATATGAAGTCCTGATATCCTCATCTTTTTCCTTCTACTATATCTTAAGGTAATGAATTTTCCTCTTGGTTTGTGTTATGTTTAGAAGTCATGTGTGTTTTATGTGTTTCCCTGATTACCTTATATGCATGTTCATGAAATAGCTTGAGTCTTGAAGAAATGACTTATATGAATGATTTTCCTCATGTTGTAGTGCATTGGGTATGAGTTGCCTATAGCCTTTATGAGATGATTTGATGGACATATTTTAGATATGCTTTTTGAGATTGAATTGCATATGAGCTCCATGAGATTGTGTTGAGCATATTTTAAGATAGAGAAGGTAGTTCCTCCTTAAACATGAGAAATCTGAAAAATTTCATGTATATTGGGTTGTTAGATGTAGTTCCTACCTCCTTAAGGTGCATTGATTATATTTGAGTCGGAATTGATGTTTCCTCCTTAGTTGTGTCCATTTGGATGAGTTGCATGCATAAGGAGCTGCTAGTCTTGAGTCTTTTCGTTTAGAAACGTGCTTAGAATCTCATTCGAGGATGAATGTTCCCAAGGGGGAGATAATCTAACACCCCATACTCGGAAGAGGAAAGTTTAGCAAAATTTCAGAACTTCCAGGTGCCACCCATGAGGGCCAACCACACCCCGTGGTTGGACCCACGCCCCGTAGGTGGGCCTCGTGGATGGGCACCATGGAACACTATTTGTGGCAGTGAACCACGGCCAGGACCCATGCCCCGTGGATGGGTCCACGGTCCGTGGTTAGGGAGTCATGGATTGGCCAATATTCTCTGTCAAGACCACGCTTGACCAGGACGGACCGTAGGTCCATCCACGGTCCGTCAGTCGTTGTCTCGTGGTTGGTGACTGGGCGGTTACTTTAGGGACTTAAGGGTCTTTTCCGGTTTTAATTTAATCAATGTGGTGTCATTTTTCCTAGGTATAAAACACCTATATAAGGATTTTTAACCCCCGAAACCCCTCATTCAATTCATTCATTCAAATCCCAAAAGAAACTCCTCTCAAATATTTTCTCTCTTGAAGTTTGAAGAAGAAGGAAGAAGTGGAAGCTAGGTCAAGATCAAGTCTCCAATTTTCAAGCTTGTGAGGGCTTTGTGATCAAGGTATGATAGCTCTTCATCCATGGACATCTTCCATCCATGGAGTCCCCTAGAATTCTCCCAATTTGATGAAGAATTTCCCAATTCTAGCTAGGGTTTATTCAATTGTTGTGGGTTATGATGATTATGGATCCAATTGAGTGGATTGTGATTGTTTAGGATAGAAATAGTATAATAAAATGTTTGTAGAATAAAATTACATGTACCCATTCCTATTCCATAATTCTAACCTAGAATTGATATAATTGGGTTGACGCCATGAAGGGAAACTTTGTGGGTTTAGGCTTGTCCTTATAGGATTGGTGATTATGACTAGAATTGCTTGAGAATGATTAGATGATGATCATGAGATCTAGGGCTTTGAGAGTAAAGCTTATGATAGGAATTGTTGGTAATTGATGTTACCATTGAGGAAGAGATACTTCCCACACATATTGCTTAATTAAGAATGTATGAATGTGAAAGGTTTACTCACATGATTGATCCTAGGTTTGAAAGGATTGCTTACCTAAAATGAATCTAGACTCAAAGCTTATGTAATTGATGAGGCTAGAGGCGATTACCCTTGACCTCCATATAAAAGGATACGAGGGGATTCCCCTACTCCTTAGAATTGAACAAGAGGTGAGTCCCCATGATCCCTATCAAATAATGTGGAGGCGAGTACCCACATAATATAATGAATGATGTGGAGGCGAGTACCCGCATCATATGATGAGGTTGTGGAGGAGAGTACCCGCAATCTAAAAGTAAGTAAGGCAAGAGGTGAATACCCATTAGCCTTTATAAGCTAGGCAAAAGGCGAATCCCATGTCTTTAGAAGTAAGTTTGAATAATGAGACTAAGATGTAAAGAATGAATAATGTGGATTGCTGCTAGAGATGCCTTCCATGAGGTAAGCTTGACTAGAGGTGGATGACCCAAGTCTTGACTAAGGATGAGTAAGGTTGCTTGAGAAGTACTCCTTTCTTATTATGATATTGATTTATGTGCATTGATTATGCTTATTGTTTATATTGACTAACCAGGATGTTTATGTTGGTTATCCTAGATATCATATTTAGTTCTTGAATGTACTAACTCATACTTTTGCCTACATTCTTATCAAGTGTAGGGTCCGGCGACATAGATTCTCACACTCGTGGCTAGCTTCTTTGTTGATCATGGAGTGAAGATTTGGTGAGTCCTCATTGTGTTCAAGGATGTGATCACCACTTTCTTTTATGTCTTTCTTTTAAGTCTTGGATTATTGTATGGGCTGTGTCCCAAGATTTATATTCATGATATTTAGATGGTTTGAGACAATGGTATTAGACTTCCGCTTCGTTTTATAAAGACTTCGATTGTATTGAAAAGTTTTAAATTTTCCGCTCATTTCTATTACTTTATGTTATGATATGCTAAGTGTCTTGTATGAGGCCTCTCGGGGTATTATACGCCTTGTTACATCTAGGGGGTACCCCTGGGTCGTGACAAATTGATATCTAGTTATACCCAGAGTAGCCATCTAGGAAGCAGTACCATCCTTTGCCAGCCAACCTATCAAGCATCTGATCCATGAACGACATTGGAAAGTTGTCCTTCAAGGTCCACTTGTTCAGCTTCCTATATTCCATGCATACTCGCCAACCTGTGACTGGTCTTTGAGGAATCAATTCATTCTTAGCATTAGCCACTACTGTCGTACCACCTTTCTTGGGCGCAGACTGCACTGGGCTAACCCAATGACTGTTAGCAATGGGGTACACCACCACTGTATCCAACCACTTTATGATTTCCTTGTTGAATACCTCTTGCATTGGTGGATTTAACCTCGGCTGAAATCCTCCTCGAGTTGGATTTTATGAGTACAGATACCCAGAGGTATCCCAATGTTCGCCTTTTTGTACCTTCTCAAGACTTTGACCACAACTTGCACCTGTTCACCATTCAGATCTGCAGCCAAAATGACTGGTAAAGTGTTATTAGTACCCAAAAGACATACCTTAGGTAACTGGGTAGCTGTTTCAGCTCAAGTACATGCGGTTCCTCAATGGATGGATTTGCTGGAGGAGTTGGCCTGTTTTTGAGATCCAGGTCTAATTTTTTGGAGAATAAGAATGTGACCCCATGCCCTGCAGAGCATTCACCGTCTCCACATAGTCATTCCGGAAGTCTTCTTCTAAATTCGTTAGCACGGCTGCCAATGTTTCAATAATAAACCTTTCCTCAATAGACACTCCCGGCTCCCCTTCATCAAAGACCTCTATTGCAGACACCACATTCAAGTCTTGTGATTACTTCATAGACCTGCAAATCTTAAACTTTACCTCCTCATTGTTGAGCCTAAATTTCAGCTCTCTACTCTCAACATCAACCAAAGCTCAACCTGTAGCCAGAAATGGCCTTCCCAAAATTATGGGAAACTCAAAGTCTACTTCGCAATCCAGAATCACGAAGTCTGCAGGAAAAATGAAACTGTCCACTTTTACGAGCACATCACACAAAATGCCAACAGGCCGCTTTACTGACCTATTTGCCATCATCAACCTCATCGCAGTGGGTTTTGGAACTCCCAAGCCCAGTTGCTTGTAGATAGCCAGCGGCATCAGATTTATACTTGCCCCTAAATCACACAGGGCCTTTGCAAACTCAAATAATCCGATGGTGCATGGTATAGTGAATGCACCTGGATCCTCCTTTTTATGCACCAAAGGTCTTGTAGCAATATCACTACAATGATGAATATTATCAGTTAGTTCAAAACTTACAAATTTTTTCCTTGTGACTAAGTCCTTCATGAACTTAGTATATCCTGGCATCTGCTCCAGAGCTTCCACCAATGGGATGTTCATTGATAACTGTCTCAGCATGGTTATGAATTTTGCAAATTTCCCATCCTCAGCTTTCTTCTTGAGTCTTTGAGGGAAAGGAGGAGGCGGTCTCGGTATCTGCTGTAAGGGCAAAGTAGCCTCTACTTCTATTTCTTTTACCTTGGCCTGCTTTTCTGTTGGTTGGGCTTCTTCTGATCATCTACATGTTCAGCTTCAATATCTTCTTGTTCCTCTCTCCCCATACCTTGTTCCTGCTCAGTACCTGCAGATATTGGCTCATTAAGAATCTTACCGCTTCTGGTAGTGATAGCCATGTAGTGTCCAGCTTTCTTAGGATTCTGAATAGTATCACTTGGTAGTGGCCCATTCTTCCTCTGGTTCAGTGATGCTGATAGTTTTCCCAATTGTTTCTCTATCTGCTTGATGGACGTGGTGTGAGAATCCACCAGTTGACTCATACTGAAGAAGTCAGCCTTCATTTCTTTCACACATGCATCAGTAGACTCAACTTTTTATAACACTTTGGCTAACATATTTTCTAATTTGGACCCGGTGGAACTACCACCTGTTCGATCTCTATTACCCGTGGGTATATAAACATCACTGCGGTCATTCCTGTAGCCATCTCTGTTCTGCCAGTTGCCTTGTTCTCTATTTGCTGGCCTTTCATACTGCCCTTCTCTGGAGTAGTTCTAACCTTGATTTCCAGAATTATATCCTTGGTTTCCCGAGTTATAATTTTGGAAACTCCCCTTGGTTGCCTAAGTATTTAGTCTCCTCATCTAAATCGATGTCTTGATCTTCGTACCTGTTTGAGGCTCCCACAACATTCACCTTCTCAGAACCTGCTATGATATGCATCGTGAGTAGATCTATTTGGGTTCTCATGTGAGCCATATCCTGATCTCTTTCTTCTTCTCTCCTCTTCTGTTCACCTGAAAGCTCAAAAGTGAACCCAAGATCTCCTACTTCAGCATCCCTGGTGTGCCATGCTCTATTATTCTTTGACACTTCATCCATTAGCTGCATGATTTCTTGGAATGGCTTCCTCATGAATGATCCTCCACATACTGCATCAATAAAAGGCATAGTAACATAATTTAACGATCTATAAAAAAGCTATTTTAAATGCCTCTTAGTGAGACCATGGTTCGGGTGCTTTTTCAACTTTTGGCTGAATCTCCACCAAGTATCATGCATTGCTTCCCCTGGTAGTTGCTTGTGTGCCCCTATCTCATCTTTCATCTGCAGTTCTTTCGATTTAGGGTAGAACTGTTCCAAGAAGGCTTCCTTTAACTCATTCCAAATCCTGATAGAATCATCTGACATCTCATTCAACCAGCTTGTCGCCTCTCCAGTAAAAGACATCGGGAATAGCCTCAATCTCATAGCAGTCTGACTTAACCCAGGAATTTCATGTGATTTACTTATTGCAACAAAGTTCAATACATGCTAATGGGAATCATCACCAGCTGCCCCTCTGAATATTCCCTTCAAGTTCAGCCTCTGAATCATCGTACTTGTGATTGTGAATTTGACACCTGGAGGTAATGTAGGCAGCACTATTGTTCTGGTGGCTCCAGCTCCATCTAAATCTAAGTCATCCTCTTCGAACACTCTGTGAGTTGGTTGTTGTGCTCGAACCCTTGGAGCTAATGGTTGGCGGTGATGAAGAGCTATCTCTTCTACTCCTTCATGTTCCTCCACCACCCTAGGTGGGTTATTCACAGTGTTCCGCTGAGCACCTATAACAGCTATCTCAGCCTCAAGTCCTAGCCTCTGCCTCTGAGACTCAAGTTCTTGTGCATTCACAATCTTGCAGATGGTTTTCCTAAGTTCCGGGTCGTAAGGTATCAATGGAGCACCCTTACTTCTGGTATTTGGCATGCACTGGTGGACTTACCTGTCAGAGAAACAGAAAAAGAACAAGAAGTTAAATTAGGAAATATAACTACAATTCGAATAAATGCTAGTAAAATATTTATGAATTGAAATTTCCCGACAGCGGCGCCAAAATTTGATACGTCTAAACTTACACTTCAATTAAGAAGTATAAACTGTCGAAGTTAAGTTATAGAACTCAACGTGAGTTGAGGTCAATCCCACATAAAATTTCATTACATAAATAGTTTCATTGTCGCGTTTATCCAAATGTTGTTAATATTTCCTAGAGAAAGTAATGGCGAAATGTAAAATGGGTTTGGTTGTCGGGTTCATGTAACCAATATTTTTAAAATCTTTAGATTAACACAATTAATAGAATGTTAACTTTAAGGTTGTGATGATTAATGAATGAAACCAGGGTTGTGTTTCCCATGATGTTACATCTAGTGAATCTTTCTAATAATTCATTCTTCGCAAATTACAGGCGAGTTAGGTGTATCTAACACTTCTCAGTCTCGTTAGATAACTTTCCACTAAAATCCTTTCGGTCTTAGAGTGTTATTCAATTTTACCCTAGCATAGTATAGTGTCAAAGTTCTCTTATCTCGAACTCGAACTTTCACTCCCATTCAACAGTTCAACTCAACTTTTTGCTAACTATCAATTTTCTCTCGAACAATTGATAGATACAAGGAAATTCTAACGTGTGCACTCATTAGAACAAATGAATAACGAAAGTTGAGTTATATATTGAAAATATGAATCACATTCTACTCGTTTTACGAATATACACTTAGATTTCAGTCATAGTTCTCACAACCCTAGTTGTGGTATTTAGCCACTCATGCTTTCAATGAAATAAACAAAGATAAGTAATGACTGCATTAAGAGAAATCATTTACAAAGATTTGCAGATTCAAAGAATACTTGATATTCAAAAACCAAACCAAATTTTAATTCCCGATTCAGTGTTGATCGATCAAAATCCAAAGTAGAGAATATTTAGAAAGTAGTCGCTCGTTCCAGATATAACGAGATAAAAAAAATTTAAACCTAATTAATTCAAATAGTATATCTAAAAAGAGTCCTACTCGAAGTAGGGCTGAATTGTCGCAGCTTTTCACGGTCAGTAAGACGACCCGTCAAGGGCTTCACGGTCCGTGAAGCCCTCCGCTGTCTTTACTTGGCGATATCACAGAGTTGTTATTCAAAGCCTGCCTACAGGAAAATCTGCATGACTCCCATCACGAACCGTTGTGAGGACCACGGCCCATCTGGGCTCCCGTGGTCCTTACTTAGCCATGCCAAATTTAACTCCTCGATGCCTGTTTCCTGGAACTCCTTCACGACGTCCATCATGATCCGTCATGAGGACCACGGCCCGTTGAGGGCTCCATGGTCTTCACTTAGAATTTGGTCATCATCAACACAAATTCCAGGTTCACGGCTTCCACTTCACGGGCTTCAGGATAGCTTGTATTGACCACCACAACCCGTGATGGGCTCCGTGGTGTACCCATAAGTATATTCATTTTGCACTTCTTTTTCATCTTTTCCAATGCAAATGTAAATCTGTCTAGATATTCAACAAACACATCAAATCTTATTTAAATACACTTGGGTCTAGTATTAATCCTTAGTTTTGAGCATCGAATGTTCCAAGATTTCACGGCACATCATTTACAAATGTTTAAATTTCATTTCAAAAAATTGAAGATTCCACGCGCAAATTTCTTGTCAAACTTAAATTATTTGACTCTCAAAAAATGAAAAGTGCCATATAAATGGGATAGAGGAGTATTTTTTTTCTTTTTTGGATAAACGACTGTTGTCGAACCTCTATTGTCTTTTGGTTGGATATGGATGTTGTTTTGATGGGGTTTGGTTTCACCATTTTTACTGGATATATAGAAGGGATATCACTAGGTTTCTATGGGCATGAGTGGATTAGGTGTCCAAGTCTTCCACAATGGACACATAGAGGTGTAGAGGGTTCATAATGTATCTTCTGGAGGTGCGTACCTATTACGATGTCCATTGTGAGTGTTTTTGAAAGAGGGGCAAGAATACACATTCTAGCGTATGTTCGTCTGGTAGTGTTCATGGTGATAGTATCTATTTTAATAATGGTTTCTATTTGATTTCCTATTTGTTTCAGGATATATAGGTCGTCAAATTCCGTTGGTAGTTCCGGTAACCTTATACAAACTGTTATGTTGTTTTTTTAAGTTGTTGATGGGTTGAATTTCAGTTCCTACTTACGGATGGATATGAATTGGGTTCCCAAGAACCATGGTCCTTGGTGGAGAATTTTTTCATAGTTTTCGGTTTTTGTCAGTTTTATAAGGTAGTAGTATTCACTAAGGTCGATGAGGCTTATCTTCTCTGATGGTTGCTGGAGTGCTTGGAGGCGATTTTTTAGGTGTAGGTATCCCATTCTTTTTCCAACTAGTTTAATATAGGGATTGTTTCCAGGTGTATATAGTATTTGTTTATCGCTAGATATAATAGGGATGAATTTTGGGTGGTTTTGAGAATTTTCTTGTTCGTCATGGAAGCTTATGCTGTCTAGACCTTGAGTAATGTAAGTTATATTTGATTCTTTAGTTTTGGATAGAAGACATTGAAGGAAACTTACTTTGCGATTGACGGGTGCTTTTTCTACTTCTTCCTTCTGTTTTTTTGTGCTCCGATGAAGTAGATCAGCTTCTTAATCACTCATATCGTTGTCTTCTGTCCATTTTCCAATTATTATCATTTTGTTAAGAGTATAGCATAAACTGAAGACTTTTTTTTCTATATCTATAGTCTTATTAGGTGTGCGGGTAGTGTCACAAGAAAATGGAAAATTGAGAACTATAATCCAAAAGTTATAAGTCCATTAAACAGGCTCTTAGTCTTACCACATGCACTACATAAGCACAATATCTAGCAAGAGAATAAACTTGAGTTCCTTATTTTTTATATTAAATTTCTTAAACTTGTGAATTCATAATGACTATTGTTTGTACAAGTATATATTTAGACATCTCAAAATTAGCAGCCGTAATCTAATATTTAACTTGTTAATAAGAAGGTATTGAACCCATAGTTTTAGAAGTACATTGTGTTCAATATTAAGAATTATAAAGTTAAAGTTATTAAATTTAAATTAGGGTAAACAACACAAATCCTACTAGTTTAGTATCTAATTACCTCCTTTCCCTCTAGTTTGTATAATTACATATAATACCATATTTTCCACTTCCACTACATGTATATGTGATTAACGCTCAGTACACCTCATCCGATTCTAGGTGTAGACGATCGTTAAGGAGTATAGAAACCCAACGAAGAGTTGGGAGCGGTACAATTGTTTGAATTCAGTTATGAAGTATAAATGCGGTCTAATCGGTTATAGGAATATAAATTACCAAAAACCTATAAACAAGTATAAGGGATTTATAATGAATGTCAGATGAGGGGTTTGGATTATTAATTATCAGCTAAACATAAATGAAAGCAAGGTAAACAACAATATAGAGAGGAACACTCGGGATGCGATCAATTATAGGCTAATTTCACTATATGGGTAATTGAAATTACTAACGAATTGTTAAACTTCAGTGGGTAGGCTAGATTATAGGTGTAATAGTTTTCTCTCGAACAACTACTATGATTCAAGTGATTTCTTTCGAACATCATTAAGCATATCAATAAGAACAACCCAAAACCTTAATTCATCTACTCTCTCGAACTAGATAGGTAGAATCGAGTCTAGGATTTACTCTTTTGAGCTAAACCCATATCAACCCAATAACTACAATCATCAATTGAAAGCTTTGATTCTAAAACCTCTTTCTCAAGCAAGCCCAGAAGTCTAAGTTAGAATTGCATTAGCAACTACAATTCATAGATTAAAACACAACTATCAATTAAACCCACTTCAATTAAGCATTTAAATCAGTAAATAACAATACCCATAAGTTAATTCAACCTATAATAACATGATCACACCCCAAGAATTGGGGTTTTAGCTAAACATCATAAAAAGATTAAAAAAAATTACCAACTAGATTAGCCATCAGCTGGGTAAAAGTCTCCAAGCCTTTACAATGCTCCAAATTGATTAAGATCAAAAACCCACTTACAAATCCTCAAAATTAAGTTTGAAATCTTTAAAGCCTACAATGGAAACTGAAAACTGAAAGAAAACTCTAACTCTCAAACTTGGGGATCAGGACTCTTCACTCTTCATTTAAAATTCCAATTATAGTTGCCCACTTTTTGGCCTGAAAGGCCATTGGGTAGAGTAAGTCGCCCCTCGCCGACACGATCGACGATCCTCCCTTTGCTCCGTTCCATCACCACTTTGCATTGGTCATCAGCCCTCAGAGTTCTGTAAACTTAGGTGATCAAAGTTGTTGTCGCGGAGTCATTCGGCGATCCGCCGATTGACCATTTCTGTCGCCAAATTCATTCTTCCCCAGGGCTGGCATGTTGGAACATTAGGCGAGCTAAAGAGCCATTCGGCGGTTCGCCGAGTGGTCTTGGCGATCAACAGGATCACTTTTCTTCACTTCTTCAGCTTGTTAGTTCCCTTTTTGCCCGGTAGTGTCCTTGCCTTGCTCCTTAGCCTCCATAGCTGCAAATCAACACTTTAACATCAGTTTAGAGCATACATTAGGCATTTAAGGACACTTATACTATCAAAACAAAGCCCTAAATGAGTCAAAATCTCAGACTCATCAACACCCCCAACTTAAACTTTTTCTTGTCCTCAAGTAAAACTCAAGATCAACCAGTTCAACAAGGATGTATACAAACAGTGCTGTATAAGACTCAACATAAATGCACACAACAAGGTTCAAACTACACATACAATGATCAGTTGTGCACTCAAAGTTTCAAGTTGTGACTCACCATTATCAATTGTACTCAATCTCACAATGCTTGCTTCAAATGCAAGTTCAAGCTCAACAAAGGTATTCAAATGCCCTCACAACAAAGATGATTCCATATTCACACAAAATTTCTCAACAATTTAAGGTTCCGGAATCACGTACAACTCTCACACTCACAAAGATGAACACATGCATGACTCCACCCATATGTTTGCCCTTATTTTCCAATCAACATTCGTTTCAGCTCACTCAAGATCACCAAGGTGTTTTTAAGGTTTCTTACGGGGCTGAGTGTCAAGGTATGGTTATTTAGGCTTAGTGGCTTTTACCTTCATGAAGTATGGCCTCAAAATCACTTTTTCTCCTTACCTTTCACATTCCAACATGATCATAATCCACCCCATTATTCAACCAAACACGAATCACCGGACACCCCATTTCTTTTACTATTTTCATACGCTTTATTTCATAACTTTTTCTCTTTTTTAGTCTTTTTCTTTTCTTTCTTCTTTCTCTCTCTTTTTTTTTACATGGAGGGGTTCCATCTTTTTCAAAACAATCCATCAAAGGTGCAATTTTTCACACTTCTTGACTTTCATTCTTTTTCACCACACCCCCAACTTAGGCTTTTGGCCTAAGTTTGCTATTCAAACAAACCAAAACTTCATGAAGGTTATGGGTGATGGGATAAATAGGTCAAAGTTGTTCAGGTTTCTTCCAAGAAATGGATAGGCTCAAAAGGTGCCAAGCAAGGTTCACACTTCTCACAAGGTTGGCCACAAAGAGGTGTATTGTCAAGTTGGTTCACTCTTCAAAATTCTTGCCTAAGATCATTTCAATTGCTTGCTTCACTCAATCAATCAAACCAACGGGGCAAATTCTAGGTGTCATCAAGCACAATGTTTAAGACAACCTCACCACACAAGGCATTGATACAATTATCAAACAAGACTCCACACTTTATAGCTAGCGTGCAATGTTCATCACAAGAGACTTCATCGACAATCGGCTAGTCACAACGAGATGCTCAAAGTTCACATATTGCCTATGTAACTTTGTTTGCCTCATCGTAGCCGCACAATCATTTTGTTAAATTAAGAGCACTATTCAAGTCATCGGTATTGACCACAACTGACACTCAAATTTGTACAAGAACAACCACAATCACACATAAAAGAGGTGGAAATTTTTTTAAACTTGGTTCAAAACCATTTCAACACCATTTTCATATCAAAATAATGGGCCAAAATGTATCAACAATCACAATCCAACAACCAAGATTTATATATGAACTAATATTCACAAAAACACAATAAAAATCAACCAAATACTCACAAAAAAACCTAAACGAGGTAGGTATGGAAATACCTCACCCCACCAACAAAAAACGTAGTTGTCCTCAAATGCGAATAAAACAAAAACAGTCTAAAATGAACAGAAAAAGAGGCAAAGAAAATCATCCTGCCAGGTTCGGCCTGGGGTGAAGTCTGCATGTCTGCTACTCCCTCTGTCTGGGCATCAGTGCCTGGTGTCGCAGCATCCTTGGCTCCACTAGAGCCTACCATGGAAGTGTCTCAGAGCGATACCTGTCTAGCAGTCTCAAACATAGCACCCTCCAAGTCATCCAAATCCCCATACACTGTCTCTTCACGATCACCAAGCTGCTCCTCATTCGTCTCAGCCTCGAAATCAGCATCAACATCATCAGCTCTAGTCTCATCTCCGGTGGTAGTAGCTGGAGGCACATCAGAACAAACTGGAATATCTGAGCTCGGGACTTCTGGGATCTCCATAATTCCAAAGAACATGGACAAATCAGTGGACTTCAGCTCATCCACATCTCTACGGAGCCCAACAATATCGGCCTTCAAGGTTGTCACAGCATCAGCATCACCCTGTCCCTTGTCACACTCCTCCACTCTCACAGTAAGAGAATCCAAGGCAAACTTTTGGCCATCAATCTCAGCTCTGAGGGGTGTCAAAGCAGCAGCAATGACCTTCTCAATCATCCCAGGAATAGAAGCCTCTAATCGGGAGGCACGCACATTGGCAGATTGGGCCAAATGTCCCATCTTGTAAAGCATCACCTGGGTGATAGGGGGCTGGGAAGCAGAAACAGCAGTAGTGGAAGATCTATGGGGAAGGGGTGCAACAGAAGTACCAGGAGTCTCAGAAAGAGAGGGGCCAGAAGTACCTGAGGGCCCACTATCCTGGGTAGGCATGACTGCCTCAGTGGGCAACATATCAATATCAACCTCCGGGGATGTGTCCACCGGTGCTGCCCTCCTCCTGTCAGCCTCGTCCTTCATGTACTCGGCCTCTATACGCCAGATGTCGGTAGAAGAGGTGGGTGTCACCTCAATATCCCTCTGCTCATCTCTCGAAACATGGGCCCGTTTGCATAACTCGGTGATCAACACCGGAAAGGGAAGCAAAGTATGGCGTTGCTTGGCCCTCATGGCCATCTCTTGCTGAATCAATAATCCCAGATTCAGCTTTTGGCGAGCAATGATAGACCCTAGGCAGGCAGCCTTTGGGTGGCGGAGGATGGACTCGTTCTGGGACAGCATGATTATGCTGCTGATAAACCCAAACCAGTACCTAACTGCCACATAAAGATCATTCTTGTGTATGGGCACACCGGCCTCAATCCACCTCGAGGTGGCATCGGAGATAAGGGGTGCCAACCACCCCTTGAGATCCTCCAAAGTCATACTTTAGACTAGATCAATGAACCCATGCATAATATCCAGAGAGCACTCCAAAACAACATTGATGTATGAATAACGACATTTAACCTTCTTGCCGCGAACCACCACGAAATCTACCGGTCTGAAGGCACTGACCTTCTTCTTCCCCTTCGGCACCATGTCTCTGTAAACCAAATAGAATTCCTAGACCCAAGTGGTAATGTAGGGTCCTCGGGGCTTGGTAAGAATCTCAAACTTGTGAAACTTGATGGTGTTCCACACTTCAGGGTACCTGTCCACCGCACATTCGGTGGGCAATCTCTTCTCCTCTAGAATGGTCGTCAAACCCTCGGCCTCTAATCGGTTAAGTGACCGGGGAGGAGGACCCTGAACAGGTGGTGCCTGCACTATTGTCTGTGCTGGAGGAGGCACTGGAGCTAAAGCTGAAGGGGTATGCGTCAGAGGCACTGGGATCCTAGACAGATCATTTATCGATTGGGAGTGTAGCTCCACTCTCCTGGCCTGAAATAGCTAGCCGTCATTAGGCTCAGAGATGGAAGCCTGAGAATCACTCTGTGAGTCACCCTCACTATCGGAGGTAGTGAGGTGTGTCTCATAGACCCCCTCAATGTCTGAGCTTGCCTTCACAGGTGGCACAACTACGGGCACCTTGCCTTTGCCTTTACCTCCCTTTGGAGGCAGTTAAGTGGCTTTTGCTTGGGAAGTAGTTGCCTCCTCATTTATAACAACTCCGCGTGCCCGCTTTTGGGGCGGCATGTCTCTACCAGCAACTTTGGGTCTAGCCATTCCTGCAAAACAATGTAGAAAACATTAGAAATAGTCAAGAAAAATTGCAGAAAAGAAGCTACAGGAAGATTTGCCGAACCGGTCGGTGAGTCGCCGAACCACTTTTGCGAGCCAGGTTAGGCTCGCCAAAAGTTACAGTGCAAAAACTGCAAAAATTCTAAGTTGGTCGGCAATGTACAGGGCCTTTCGGTGGATCGCCCACACCTTTCGGTGAACTAGAGATAGCTCACCGAAAGTTACAGATTAATTTTAGAGAAAAGGGCGCAAAAGGGCGATCAGAAGATACTTTCAGCGAGTCACCGAATGAACTCGACGAGCTCAGGCATATCGCTGAAAGTGATAGCACTCAGACCCACAACATAGTTAAATAAAGGGCGATCTAGGGGGACTTAGGCGAACCGCCGAACAAGTCCTCGAGCTCGACCCAGCTCACCAAATAGCCCAACGAGCCAGTTTTTCACCCCGTTCTTAAAAATCAAGCCCGTAGCCCAGTACAACAAGATTAAACACCAAAAACATGAAATTAACACTAGACCTATAAGACCCATGCCCTCGAGATACTCAGACTTCCCCCGATTTGGCCCAAATTGGCCAATTGACGTCTTTTTCCCTTAAGAATGATGTTAAGCGCTCTATCATTGGTTAAATTTTGACAATTAGCACAATTCGGGGTTACTCAGACTTCACCCCGCTAGACCCAACACAAATTCAATGCAACCCAAAAAATTAATCACTTATCGGCACGAGAATCAACCATTTACGATAATTTAAGCACAAATTTATTTAAATATGGGCAACCCAACAATCATACAGTGTTCAAACTACACTACTCAATGATATTCACAACAATTTATCACAAGCATTTGATTTCAACCAAAAATTAAGTTCAGGGTTCGGAAAACCAATATTTTCTGCTGATATTTGTAAAGCTAGGCGGCAATGTAATCCCCAAAATCAATCCCGAACAAAGATTCCAAACAAAAAATGAGAGTAGAAACACAAAAGTACTAAAAACTTAAAGTCGGAGTGAAAATTCGAAAGTTGAAAGAGTGAGAAACTGAAGGATTTTTGAAGTTTAAACCGTTGGGCCTTTTAAAACCTTTCATTTAGCGTGCAAGTCAGCGACATAAGTCAGGTTCGCCGACCCACTCGGTGATGCGCAAAGTGTTTCTTTAGCTCGCCGAGTTTTACAGAACCTCTTGCATGCCAGGTGGTTCCAACGGCAGTCCAAGTCGGGCTCGCCGACTGGACTTTTAGCTCGCCTAGTTACCATTTTCCCACAATTCTGACTTTTTAACCTGCACATTCAACACCCATTATTCCAACAATAAAAATAAAAGCAATAAACCTTGGGTAGCCTCCCAAGAAGTGCCTGATTTAACGTCGTGGCACAATATGGATATGCTTTCAAGGGTCGTTCTTCGGGTTGGCCAAGGTATCACTTGGTAGGGCCCCTTTTGGCCTTGGGTTCAAATGGTATGAAATTTGACCCATTTGCTTTTCCAATTGCTTGATTGACACTGAATGTGAGGTGACCATCTGATTAAGTGTAGAGACGTCTTCTTTCATTTCTTTAAAGCTTTGTCCGACCCCTCTACCTTATTGAGAATGCGTGAAAGCATATCTTCCGTATGGCCATTCTCCGAGTTAGCCCTTAGCTCCTTAGGCCTTTGACGTTTATGGGGTGGGACGTATCCTTATTTATCACCTTCCCTTTCCATCCAAGTGGCGTTACGATCACGCTATTCTCTATCACGATCTCTCCATCCATCATCCCTATTCCAACCCAGATTTCCACCCGGCCTTGGATAGTTTGAACGAAAACCTCCTCCTTGATTTGCAAGGAAATTCACTTCCTCATTATAAAATGCCTCAAAATGTGCCTCATCGGGGTTTGATGCCCCAATACCCACAACATTCACACTCTTCAACCCACTACCCATCACATTTTTCAACAATAAGTCCAACTAGGTCATCATTTTTGTCATGTTTTGGTCTCTCTCTTGATCCTTCTCGATCTGCTCTTTTGTCATTCTAAAGGTTAGAGGAGTCACTTAGTACTCACGAGTGTACCATGCTCTATTGATCTTGGTCATGCCATCAAGGAGTTGAGATAGAACTTCATAAGGCTGCTGCATTATACCTCCGGGAACAAGTTGATCAACGACTCATTTGTTCACCAAGTCAAGACTCCTATAAAATCATTGCAACAAGACATTGTTGGGAAGTCCGTGAGTTGGGCATTGAAGTAATAACTTCTGAAATCTCAGCCACGTCTCGTGGATTTGTTCACCTTCCAAGCATTTGAAACCTTGAATACTATCCCTTAACGTCATCACTTTTGATGGGGGAAAGTACCTCACATAGAAAGCTACGGTGAGCTTATCCCAAGTAGTAATGGAATTTCTCGGGAGATCAGCTAGCCACTTTGTAGCTTCTCCCATCAAAGAGAATAGAAATAATCAAATACGAACTGATTCTTGAGAGATATTCTTGAACGAGAATGGTCCACAAACGTCGACGAAATTCCGAATATGCTCGTGCGGATCCTCATGAGCCAGCCCTCCAAACAATCCTTTCATTTGTAAGAGCTGAGGCATTGTGCTAGTGACATGAAAAATAGCGTTCCCTTCAGCAGGAGGTAGACGTATGGCCCCAACACCACCCAATTGGATAGGGTCATTAACATCATTCAAATTTCCTATATCATCTTGGTGGCCAATTTGGCTACCAATTCTCCCATTCACTCTAATTTCTTCTTCTGTTAAAAAACAAACACAACCAACAAAATGAGTCAATTCACTATAACACAAAAAGATCAAAATTCAAATTCAATAGTAGAATTCTAAAAACCACCACTCCCCGGCAGCGGCGCCATTTTGAGTAACGCTCAGTAGACCTCATCCGATTCTATGTGTAGATGATCGTTAACTAGTATAAAAACTCAACGAAGAGTTGGGGTCGAACCCACAGGGAGTGGTACAATTGTTTGAATTCAGTTATGAAGTACATATGCGGTCTAATCAGTTATAGGAATATAAATTACCGAAAAAATATAAACAAGTCTAAGGGATTGACAACAAATGTCAGATGGGGGGTTTGGATTATCAATTATCAGCTAAACACAAACGAAAGCAAGGTAAACAACAATATAGAGAGGAATTCTCGGGATGTGATTGATTATAGGCTAATTTCACTATATGGGTAATTGAAATTACTAACGAATTGCTAAACTTCAGTGGGTAGGCTAGACTATAGGTGTAATAGTTTTCTCTCGAACAACTACTACGATTCAAGTGATCTCTTTCGAACATCAACAAGCATATCAATAAGAACAACCCAAAACCTTAATTCATCTACTCTCACGAGCTAGATAGGTAGAATCGATTTTAGGATTTACTCTTTCGAGCTAAACCCATATCAACACAATAACTACAATCATCAATTGAAAGCTTTGATTCTAAAACCTCTTTCTCAAGCAAGCCCAGAATTCTAAGTTAGAATTGCATTTGCAACTACAATTTATAGATTAAAACAGATTTATAAATTAAACCCACTTCAATTAAGCATTTAAATCAGTAAATAACAATACCCATAAGCTAATTCAGTCCATAATCACACCCCGAGAATTGGGGTTTTAGGTAAACATCATAAAAAGATTTAAAAAAATTACCAACTAGATTAGCCATCAGCTGGGTAAAAGTCTACAAGCCTTTACAATGCTCCAAATTGATTAAGTTCAAAAACCCACTTACAAATCCTCAAAATTAAGCTAAGAAATCTTTAAAGCCTACAATGGAAATTGAAAAACTCAAAGAAAACTCTAACTCTCAAACTTTGGGATCAGGACTCTTCACTCTTCATTTAAAATTCCAATTTATAGTTGCCCACTTTTTGGCATGAAAGGCCATTGGGTGGAGTAAGTTGCGCCTCGCCGACACGATCGGCGATCCGCCCTTTGCTCCCTTCCATCGCCACTTTGCATTGGTCATCAGCCCTCAGAGTTCTGTAAACTTAGGCAATCAAAGTTGTTGTCGCGGAGTCGTTCAGCAATCCACCGATTGCCCATTCCTGTCGCCAAATTGATTCTTCCCCAGGGCTGGCACGTTGGAACTCTAGGCGAGCTAAAGAGCCACTCGGCGGTTCACCGAGTGGTCTTGGCAATCACCATGATCGCTTTTCTTCACCTCTTCTGCTTGTTAGTTCCTTTTTGCCCTGTAGTGTCCTTGCCTTGCTCCTTAGCCTCTATAGCTGCAAATCTAAACTTTAACATCAGTTTAGAGCATAAATTAGGCATTTGAGGACACTTATACTATCAAAACAAAGCCCTAAATGAGTCTAAATTTTAGACTCATCAATATGTCGCTTCTAGATACATGTATCCGAGAAACATAGTAGTTAGATACATATTCATTAAGTCTAAGTAATTAAGGGATGTAACTGAAAGTCATAAACTAAGGATAAAATCATGCTTGCAATAACTTTGCAATATTCTGATGCATTATAACATGTAAAAAAATTCAAAAAAGTAAAAATCCTTCCATTTTTCTTAGAAAATTTACCCAGCTATATAATTCTTCTTCTTTTTAATTCTTTTTTAAAAACTTCGAGTTTTTTTTTCCAGCAATGGCCAATATTATTGTTTCATTAAGAAGATACAGAAAATATTTGTTTCATTAAGAAGATACATAAAATATTCAGATACTTCAAAACTTATGGGATAAAACTCAGATACATAATTGAAGCCTATTCAAAAAATCTTACACTCAGATACATATGTATAATTGACAAATACATGAAGATTTACTCTAAAACAGTGATAAAGATTCAAAATTGATAAAAATATTGATGAATATTTATTCAGATACATGTGTATAATTGACAAATACTAATTTATAAAAGTTTATAAAATCCAACTTTAGAGCAATATGAACTCTATCGCAGATACATGAATGGGATGTAAACCAAGATACATTATAATAATGAATTTTTTTTTACCTCTTTGTATACTTTTGATTATCAAGATTTAGTTTTGAATTTGGGATATGCAAACATGTATTGAGAGGATTAAAGAAAAGAGGGAGATGGCAGAGGTGTTTGAAGATGTGGGGTGAGGGAAGATCGGGGGGTGGGGGGTGAGAGATAGAGACGGATTGGGGGAGGGAAAGGCATAGGTGAGAGAAAATAACTTAAATTAGTAATTTAGCATTAATTAAGGAATTTAAATTTTAAGATAATTATTCAATACCATATTTAAGAGATTTGGGTATCTGATTAAATATTTTAAAATATATAGTATAAATATTAAAAGTGGTATTATGTGTAATTTTTTTAAAGTATAGATAAATTAAGTATATATGGTAGTAAAGTATGTCTAGTTAGATAGTTTTTCCTATACAGGTCTTGGGGAGATAGTACAAGATTAACTGTGACCAAAAATGCTTGAAATGAAAACTTCAAGATTGGTATAAGGTAAAGTAGAAAAGATAAGTTAAAAAATTAAATTTAATGAAATAGAAAAAGAACAAGATGGTCGAGCACAATATATGAAGGCTTAGAAAAATAGAAAATAAAGGAGAATATTAGGAATCCTCAAATAGAAAATAAAGGAGAATATTAGGAATCCTCATAACATAACAAGTATCATCGATTTATTTGTGCTTATTTAGCCTATGTACTTTGTCAAACCTTCATCTTTTTCGAGGAAGGTAGTTTTGTCTAACCATCATGTTGTGAGGTTAGCAATTCAATTACTAGTGACATGTGAGTTCTATTTCTTTCCACCATGCTCCTTTATATTTCCCAATACAAGAAATAGTTGAAGCAGTTCCTGACAATTATATCATAAATTTCTTTGGATAGTCTACTTAGGTTGTTACAATCTAATTGCTACATGATTTTTAAGAATCGATATACTTTTTTCTACGAACATAGTATCAATTTATTTTTCAACCAGACCTTTTTAAAGTGGAAGTTTAGGATGCCACGATGTTTCAAGTTCTTATCTACATACCTTATTTATACTTCTCTTTTAATATGGTAACTTGTAATTCTCTTACAATTATGTTCGACTGATATGATATTATTTAATTATTAACCTCTGTTATAGTAGGTTTCTTTATTTGTAGATAACTTCGAGTAAAATGACCTTTATTTTAAATCTTCTACTAGGATGTTACACTATTATCATCTTTTGGAGGAGACTTAAATGGTGATTCCAATATAAATGAGGTAGAAGATGTAAAGTCCAGGTTATTTTTGTGTTTATTATCCTATTCGTTGTTTAGAGCGTTTTGATAGTGACTCTAAGTCAAAATGATTTGTTGGGACTGACAGTTCAGTCACTTGGTCGTTTGTTTGATTTTTATGCGAGTTTCCATATTTTGGAGCTTTTGAATCTTAAACGGTCATTTCTGATCAAAAGTTCAAGAAGATGACCTCAGATCCAATTCTAACGATTCCATCAACTCCAGAAGGGTCATTTTAGGCCACTAGCATGGCTGTCATGACTTTTGAGGGCTTTAGTGCGAGTTTGAGCGATTAGGCATTTTAACTTTCAAGTTAAGGCCTAAGTTTGACTTTAGTCAACGTTCTGAGTAAACAAGCTCATATGAGAATTATGTCAATGCGTTTAGCTCCCGAATGTTGATTTGGGTCTAGAACGACCCTTCGTTTGGATCTTGAGGCATTCAGGTTAATTACGAGCCCCTTATCGATTTTGGCTTAAAATGGAGTTTAGGGCTGGGAACCACTTTTTACTAAGATGAAATCGTATGGGAATTTCTACTATTCTGTTGAGTTTGGAATATCAAAATTGTATCTCGTTTACGTGGCGCGGGGTTCCAAACAAATTCAAAATGCCTCGTCGGGATTTAGAACTTGCCAAAACCAGCTGATATGCATCAGCTAGTGCATGATAAAATACCTTTCACATTCGTAGCCCCTGGGTTGTGTTCACGGAGGTCATGTGATCTGTTGGCTGCGACTGCAGAAGTTAGGCCACGTTAGTAGAGCCTGCGCTGATGGAGCCCGCATTCACTGGATTCCCTACCGCATTTGTATGTCCTCGATTCCCTCTTATCCACATTTACGGGGCCCTTACCATGTTTTTAGGCCCTCTGCGTTCGTGAAGTTTATTTGTAGTTTGTCTTTATTTATAAAGATAAACTCGAGGCAACCTTTTTTCCAAAGTTCATAAAGTGATATTTCACTCGTTCAGCTCAGAAATTAGCTATTTGAAGTTCGTGGATATGTGGAGGTTGTGGCTACGCTGTGGTATGACTGGAACACATTGGTGGACTCCCGTTTGAGGTGATATTTGCATTTTAGGTGCTTCACGATGTTCTTCTCTTAGCTTAATTGTTGATTCTTGCTTGTTGTTGTTGTTCGATGAATCAGGCCTTGAATTGTGTTCAGTTTTGAGACAAAAGCTCAAGGTATGTTTTGGGACTTCTTGATGAAGTCAATTCTAGAAATTGGCATGGGTCTCACAATTCCCGTTTGACTCCAAAATTAGTCCATTTCTATTTTATGTGATTTTGGTGTATAAAGGACCGCACTAATGTTGTGATCCTATTTTTGATAGTATGGCAGTATTCAGAGGCTGTACAGAAAGGAAAATCCCTGGCTTTGTGATTGGAAGCGTGCAGTCGGTCTACAAGTAGGCTACAACTTCTTTTCTCATTAGATTGAACCCGAATGCATGAATTTATGATGATTAGTGTGAATTGGGGGAGAGTACCTATTTATTTTTACTTTTCTTCTAGAAACTATGTTTTAGGGTAGATCGATGCTATTTCCAGGATAGTACCATCCTAGTTGGGGTTGTATGTGTGTTGTTGCATGTTGTTGTGAATTACTTGTATTGTTACTTATTATTTGGAGCATGTTTGGCCTTAGTCTAGGATAGGCTAGTGTTTCCTTAGACTCTCGAGATGTGTAGCCTTGTTTTCGTCTCCGACTTCACTTTAGAAGGACTAGATCGTTGTAGACTAAAATAGTAGACTTGAGTCTGATAGTATGAGCCTTAGTCTAGGCATTTTCATAACTTGTTAGACTTTTTGCCCTCTCTCCCTACACTACATAAAAAGTGATCTTTGGCGGAAATTAATTAACGACAATAGCTTAATTGCCACTAAAAATGTATTTTTAGCGGTATTTAGCACTCTTTGTAAATGTCCATAAAGCCCATAGTGACACTAGATCCAATGAAAATTAACTAATGCCGGTAAAGACTTTATCAATTATTGTTAATATGTATATTTATTGCCGCTAAAGGTTGTTTTATTGTAGCGCTATCTCTGTGACTATGATGTGTTACCAGAGGGTGTATGCCTATTGGAGTGGTTCAGGCTTGGAGCCTTTTTATGATCCTTTATGAGTGAGCGTTGATCCACAGTGGCTTAGAGCTTACTTGAGATCTTCTTCAGAGTGGACACGCCCCCGGGTCACTCTTGCTAGCTGGGCGGCTAATGCCCCTGAGAGTGGACTGGTTGGATGGGCAGCCTTGATACCGGATATCCTCTTTAGAGTCAACATAACCCCGGGTCACTCTTTCTAGGTGGGCTGGGAGTAGACTGATTGGCTGGGCAGCCAAGATTGTTTGTCACTCTTGCTATCTGGGCTAGGTGTTGACTGGATATGTTGATTACTTGGGTTGGGTGCCTGACGTTCGGTTCGTGGCACTCTCGTGTTAGTAGACTTAGATATTGTGTGTACTTGTCGGGCTTATGGGGTCCGTTCGGTTGTTTATTTAACTTGCACACAAGTGTACCTTCTTGGCTTTTGGGGTCCAGACTTAGTTTTACTTTTGGTATGCTCGTGTGCTTTCTTTCATACCCGCTTTGACCTCTGTTTGTGTTTAGATTCTATCTTTTCAGAGTGTTTTTACCTTTCTTGCTCAGTCAGGTTTTGTTGCCTACTGAGTACCTTTGTTTTGGTACTCATGCTACAATCTGCATCTTTTTCATGATGCGGGTCCTAGTACAACCCGCCTACGGTGATCGTTCATACCATCTTTTGTAGCTTTTGGATACCGTAGACGAGGGTGAGCACTTGGCATTATGGATGAGCCTCTTTCCTTCTATATATATGTTAGCTAGTCTTTTTCCTCTAAGACGGCTTGTTGTGGTCCACTTTTGGGACTTGTATTTGTTCATATTAGACTGCCTTGTACTGGTGACTTCCATGTTTTGGGAGGGTTTCTGTTATATATGGTTTTTGTCCTGCTTCCGTTTCTGTCTTATTCTCATTGCTAGTGTTATTTCTCTTTAACACTTTTCTCTTTGGGTACAGGTTGGCTTACCTACTGGTGGTTTATAGTTGGTGCCATCATGACCCGGGAAAGTCAGGTCGTGACATAAGACTTCTTTTGGTGATTTCTAAGACTATTTCCAATTCTCTAGTTTGCTCCTCCTTTTTATCATATTGTGACTTCAACATTTCTTTTAATCTATCCAACTATCCACTTTTTTCCTATTCTCTTCAAAGTTGATCAAGAATTCTTGGTAACTTGATTCGGCTCGTGCCAACTCCCTCCATTTCGTAACCAAGTAAGGGAATTCATATTTGAGTTTTGCCATTTGGTTGGCTTGCATTGCTCACCGCTAAATTGAGAGGGGTTTTCATTTAAAGCTTCAATTGCACCACACTTTTGTTTTTCATTCATCGGGTCACGAGCCAATGCCTCCAAAGGTTGGCTGATTGAGCATTCAAATATTATATGGCAAGTGTTCGGGTTGAAAAAGTACTATTGTTGTAACACCCCAAAAATTTCTAAGCTAAGACTTGAATCATTCTGTAACACCTCACAACTTTACTCTTAAAATCTAAATCATTCATCGTAAGTATATGAGCTTGAACTAGGTAATGTACTTATTTCTAATGTGTTTTAAGGTCCTTTAACAAGTTTATCAAGGGTATAGAAAGTGATTTAGGGTCTTAAGGGACCTCAAACACCAAGCCAAGTTCAAAGCACTCCTATCGACTAAGTTCAATCATGAGTTCATATTAATGTCAACTTCAAACAATAATATCTCTCAACATATAATGAGTTATGTCCATTAGCCTATAAAATTAAATGTCTATGAGTCTTCTTTCCAACTCCACCAAGTTTGCATCAATCAGAGTACAAAGTTAAAAGTTATGATCATTTAACTGGAGCATGTCCAGGTTGAGAAATTTGGTGAGGACACCTTCCCATTTGGAAACTCACCGAATGGTTTGGCGAATTGCCAAATTACCTCGCCAAAATGTCCTAAAAAGCGTAATGCTCTTGATATTTTGGCTATCTAAAGTCCCATTTGGTGATCCGCCAAATATTTCGGCAATGGGACCTCTAGATCACCGATTTGGCCAATGGGATACATTGTAAAGTTATTTTCTTTTATTTTCATGGTCTTCTTATGTTCAAGAAGGGAGCCTTTACCCTCAATTAACTTCCATAATTCTATCTCATAGCCTTAGAACCTCCCTATTCACGCCCAACTCTTAGACAAATTGAATTCCCACTTCAAAAGTTCTCTCAAAGAAGAAGCTAAGGTTCTTCACCTTTAAGCCTCAATTCAAGGTTTCAAGTCAGCCTCATCTTCGCAGGTTTGTAAGGATACTCAGAATGTTGGAAAAATTTCTTCCTCATCTCCTACGTCTACATTTAGTCAGTAAAGATATTTTTTTAGGGTTCTACCCAAAATTCCAAGAAATTCTAAATTCGATTTGTGTTTCCTATTCTATGTTCTAATTTCTTAATGATTGAGACTATGATATTTTATGCATTTTGATTCTTGAATTGTTTCTCATGATTACACTATTACATGAACCCTAATTTCTGAAGTCGTTGTTGAAACGTTCTTATACGAATATCCCTATGTATTGATTTTGGATTTAACATGAGTCTAAGTGTGATTTAAAAGCATAATATGTAAGTAGTCTTAAAGGAACTTAGATGATTCCAAATTTTCTAAGTGACATTGAGAAAATGTAACACCCCGTAATTTGAAAGAACTAGAATTGGAAAGAGAACCATTTTTGGAAAGATTAAAATCTGAAATTTGGCTAGTATGTTAAGTATGAGTTTTGGGTCAACTTCAAACGACCATAACTCTCAGCACATGATGAGTTAGGTGAGCTAAAAGATATCAAATGAAAGGTCTTTGAATTATCTTTCCAACGCAACTGAGTTTGCTAATTTTTGAGTTGGTATGAGGGAGATATGCCCGTTTAAAGTTGGACTATCTGAATAAGGAAAGCCACCTGGATTTTAGAGGGGTATTTTTGTCTTTTCATTAACCTATTAACTTAATTCATTTTTAGTAATTTATTTGGCATCTAAACTGATTTGGTTCAATTTACGCTTCACAAAATTACGCTAGGGCTTGGATAGAAGAGAAAAGAAGAGAAAAGAGGAGAAAGAGTAAAAGTTTATCGCTTTCTTGAGATTCGCTTGCGGATTTCTCCAAGGTTTAATACCTAAGAGGTATGTGAGATAACATAGTGTTGGGTTCGTTCACCCACGCACCAATCATGATTTAATTCAGCGTATTTATGTTCTTGAAAGAAGAGTTTATGACTTCATGATGAATTTTGTAGAGGTTTCGTTGAATCTTGATTGTTGAGTTTTGGGGGAGTTCTTGAGATGACTTGATGAGATTCAAGGTTGTTTTTGAATAGGTTCTTGTATACTTTGGTTGGGTATTCGAATCTAAGAGTTTGGGGAAGAAACCAATCAAATCTAGATGGTTTAGTGCTGAAAAATGAACAAGAAAATTTGGGGATTTTCTGGGCAGGGGGCTGGCGCACCGCGCCACTCAGTGCACCAGCAGGAGGAGTCTGTGGGTTGGCCTCTGGGGCACTGCGCCACCCAGTGCACCCCATGCCAGCTTCTGTAGTATGAGGTCTGGCGCCCTGCGCCACTTAATACGCAAGGGTCGCCAGGTCTTCTACCATTTCCCACTTCTTTCCGTTTGAGTTCCCTCGAATCGTACCTATGTTTTGTAGTTGTTTTCTACACTCTACGGTACATTTAAACATCTAGATATCATTTATAACATGAGATCATAACCCTTGAATCCATAAATCCAATTCAAGGTAGAGCTAAGAGTCAAGTCAAGAGAGTTCTTAGAGTCTTTCAAAAGTCTTATACAATTGTTTTAAAATTTATTTAGAGACTTAAGCATTGAGTTTGAGGAAGAGTAGAGCCGAGTTCATTTCTTTAAAATGATGTATGGGGTCTATGTAATCCCAAAGAGCAAATGTTTGCACATTTAAGATGAGAGGAAACACCGATTCCCAAATGAATTTTCATGAGTAGTTTTGATTTCCATCTTTATTAAGAGATAATATTTTTGAGTAATAACCTCAAACCACAGAGAAAGAGTTATGTTTTTAAACATATGAGCTGAGTATATTTTGGGAGTAGTATTGAGCACTGATATGGAGACGAGTTCATAATAACTCAAATCTCCATAAACCATGTAGCCATTGTGGGTAGAAAGGGTCATACTTTTTAGATGATTCCTTAATGCTTTTTAGCATACACTAGTGGATCCACTTAGTTGAGGCTTTATATATCCCGACAAGTTATAGGACAGTTTTGGCAGCGTGGGCGAGATGTTATATCATCACATAACTCATAGTGATGGTTGTCGGTTAGAGTAACTCACACACAAGTATATTACTTTATTATATATATACATTGAGTTGTTATTGTATTTTTCAATACATGGAGTTTCTACCTACTGTTTAAATGCTTTATATAAACTGCATCTTTACTGTTGTTTATTTCTGCATTTAGTTGAGTATCCATGAGTTGAGTAAAGTTGAGGTAAGTGTTTCTTTAAGAATTAGTTCAAGGTTATGTCATGTTTAGTTTTCCCCTCGCATGCTTGTACATTAAATGTACTGATGTTATTTGGCCTGCATTGTTTTATGATGCGGATATGGGTAACCACGATCAACATCCAGCACTTCGTTGATCCAGTTGAGCACTCAGAGTCAGTTGGTGAGCCTCCTTGCTTTCCGGAGGAATTTTTTTTACATTGTTTTAGCATTTTCAGTTGTTAGGATGTTCAGGGGTCTTGTCTCGACATCCCTCATAGTTTTAGAGGCTTCATAGACAGATAGTTATTAGTTCATTAGTCTTATTCATTTCAGTTGTTTGGATTGTAAAGACTTGAGTTGCCTTACTGGCCAATTGAATGTTTTCTTTTATAACATTCTAGTTTATTCATGAGTTATCTTTGTTGATTAAAGTCTTCCTCTGAGTAATAACCTAGGCCAAGGGTTCGCTTGGGGCCAACAATGGTTCTTGAGTGCCAGTCCCGCCCAGGGTGTAGGCTCAGGGCTTGACAAACTAGGTATCAGAGTACAAAGTTCAAGAGTCCTAGGGAGTCTATGAAGCCATGTATGTAGAGTCCTAGTTATCGGTTTGAAGCGCGCCACATCTATAATTAGGATGCTTCAACATTTAGGAACTATCTCACTTCATTCATACTCGTTTTGTGCGATAGAGTTTATCTGTATAAAATTTTCTTTCAAACTCGTGCTTGCGCGTGTTTTTCAGATCATGCCTCCACGAAGAGCTGTCTGAGGTCGTCCTGCTAGGAGGAACGTTGAGGAACAAGGGGTACCTAATAAACTGGAAGTGCAACCCCAAGGAGAGTTCACTAATGCTGAATTTCGGGAAGCCATCCGAATGTTGAGTCAAGCTGTGACCAAGCAAGTCAGACAAAGAGGGGTTCGACAGGATGTAGTTGATACGTCTAGGATCCGAGAGTTCTTAAGGATGAATCCACTTTGCTTCACTGGTTCAAGTATCACTGAGGATCTGGAAAACTTTGTTGAAGAGCTTCAGAAGGTTTTTGAGATTATGTATGTCACTGATGCTGAGAGAGCGGAACTAGCTACATACCAACTGAAGGGTGTCGCTATAATCTGGTTTGATCAATGGAAGAAGGGTAGAGATGAGGATGCACTGATTGTGAGTTGGACTATGTTTGAGGAGGACTTCTCGGGGCATTTCTTTCCCCGGGAACTAAGAGAAGCAAAGGTACAAGAATTCCTTAGTCTTAAGCAGGAATCTATGAGCATTCACGAGTCCAACCTTAAGTTCACCCAACTTTCCCGTTATGCTCCAGAGATGGTTGCGGATATGAGGAGTAGGATGAGTCTGTTTGTTGCTGGGTTGTCTCATTTCTCAAGTAAGGAAGGTAAGGCAGCTATGCGAATAGGCGATATGGACATAGCGAGGTTAATTATTCATGTCTAGCTGGTTGAGGAGGATAAGCTGAGGGATAGAGAAGAGTTTAGAAATAAGAAGGCTAAGACGTCAGAGAATGAGTCTAGATAGCAGAAGAGTAATGCCAACCGGTCATCTTTCCAACATAAGAAAAAGGTACCTGCTCCATCATCTGCTAGTGCACCTGCACCAAGAAACATAGGTGAGTTGAATAATCAGAATTCACAGAATTTCAGAGCTAGACCTGCACAGTCTCAAGGTAGTGTGGCACAAGAGGTAACTGGGCTCCTACATGTGCTAAATGTGGTAGAAACCACCCAGAAACGTGTCGTGATGGCTTCACTGGTTGCTTCAAGTTTGGTCAATAGGGTCACTTCATGAAAGAGTGTCCAAAGAGCAGGCAAAGTAGTGGAAATAGGGTCAAAAGAGCCCAATCTTCTTCAGTTGCTCCACCAGACAGAGTTGCACCTAGAGGAGCTACTTGGGGGGACTGGCGGAGGAGCAAACACCTATATGCTATCACTAGTCACTAAGAGCAAGAGAATTCGCCAGATGTTGTCACTCGTATGATCAAAGTATTTACTTATGATGTTTATGCTTTGCTAGATCCAGGAGCTAGTCTATGTTTTGTGACTCCTTATAATGCGATGAACTTTGATATTCTTCCTGAGAAACTTCTTGAGCCCTTTAGTGTTTCCACACCTATTGGTGAGTCTATTCTAGCTGAGAGAGTCTATCGTGATTGTACTATTTCCGTCAATCACAAGAGAACCATGGATGACTTAGTTGAGTTAGATATGGTAGATTTTGATGTCATTCTAGGTATGGATTGGCTTCATGCCTGTTATACTTCAGTTGATTGTAGAACTCGAGTTGTTAAGTTCCAGTTTTCTAATGAGCCAGTTATTGAGTGGAGGAGTAGTTCAGCAGTGCCTAAGGGTCGTTTTATTTCGTATCTTATGGCGAGAAAGTTAGTTTCCAATGGTTGTGTCTATCAGTTAGTCCGAGTTAATGACTCTAATATTGAGACACCTCATATTCAGTCAGTGTCTGTTTTTAGTGAGTTTCCAGAGGTCTTTCCAGACGATCTTCCCAGAATCCCTCCTGAGAGAGAAATAGACTTCGGTATAGATATTTTTCCCGATACTCGTCCTATCTCTATTACTCCATATAGAATGGCTCCATAATAATTATTCCCTTCCGAGAATTGATGATCTCTTCGATCAAATTCAGGGTGCTACTTGTTTTTCTAAGATAGACCTCAGATCTGCCTATCATTAGTTGAGAGTAAGAGAATGTGATATCCCTAAGACATCATTCAGGACCTGCTATAGTCATTATGAGTTCCTAGTTATGTCCTTTGGTTTGACCAATTCTCCTGCAACATTGATGGACCTTATGAACAAAGTATTTAAGCCTTATTTAGATATGTTTGTTATCGTATTCATTGATGACATTCTAATCTATTCGAGGAGTGAGGAAGATCATGCTAGTCAACTCAGAATAGTTCTCCAAAATCTCAAGGATAAGAGTTGTATGCTAAATTTTCCAAGTGTGAAATTTGGCTTGAGTCAATGGCATTCTTAGGCCACATTATTTCTAGTGATGGAATTCAAGTTGACACTCAAAAGATAGAGACAGTGCAGAATTGGCCTAGACCCATGTCTCGAACTGACATTAGGAGTTTCTTGGGATTGGCTGGATATTATAGAAGGTTCGTCGAGGGGTTCTCATCTATTTCATCTCCTTTGACTAAGTTGACTCCGAAAACAGTTAAGTTTCAATGGTCTCCTTTGACGTTGGGTTCATTCACCAACGTGTCAATCATGATTTAATTCAGCGTATTTATGTTCTTGAAAGAAGAATTTATGAGTTCATGATGTATTTTGTTAAGGTTTCGTTGAATCTTGATTGTTGAGTTTTGGGGGAGTTCTTTAGATTATTTGATGAGATTCATGGTTGTTTTTTAGTAGGTTCTTGTATACTTTGGTTGGGTATTCGAATCTAAAAGTTTGGGGAAGAAACCAATTGAATCTATATGGTTTAGGGATGAAAAACGAACAAGAAAATTCAAGGATTTTCTGGGCAGGGGGCTGGCGCACCGCGCCACTCAGTGCGCCAGCAAGAGGAGTCTGTGGGTTGGCCTCTGGGGCACCGCGCCACCCAGAGCGCCCCAAGCCAGCTTCTGTAGTATGAGGTCTGGTGCCCTGCGCCACTCAGTACGCCAGGGTTGCCAGGTCCTCTACCCTTTCTCACTTCTTTCCGTTTTAGTTCCCTCAAATGGTAACTCTATTTTTTAATTGTTTTCTACACTCTAAGGTACATTTTAACATCGAGAGATCATTTATAACATGAGATCATAACCCTTGAATCCATAAATCAAATTCAACGTAGAGCTAAGAGCCAAGTCAAGAGAGTTCTTAGAGTCTTTCAAATGTCTTATACAATCGTTCTTATTTTAGAGACTTAAGCATTGAGTTTGAGGAAAAGTAGAGCCGAGTTCATTTTTTAAAATGATGTATGTGGACTATGTACTCCCAAAGAACAAATATTTTCACATTTAAGATTAGAGGAAACACTGATTTCCAAATTAATTTTCATGAGGAGTTTTCAGTTCCATATCTTTTAAGAGATAAGATTTTTGAGTAATAGCCTCAAACCACAAAGAAAGAGTTATGTTTTTAAACATATGAGCTGAGTATATTTTGGGAGTAGTATTGAACACCGATATGGGGACGAGTTCATAATAACTCAAAGTCTCCATAAATTATGAAGCCATCGTGGGTAGAAAGGGTCATACCTTTTAGATGATTCCTTAATGCTTTTTAGCATAGACTAGTGGATCCACTTAGTTGAGGCGTTCTATATCCCGGCAAGTTATAGGATAGTTTGGGCAGCCTGGGCGAGACGATGTATCATCACATAGCTCATAGTAATGGTTGTCGGTTAGAGAAACTCCCACAAAAGTATATTACTTTATTATATATATATACATTGAGTTGCTACATACTGTTTAAATGCTTTATATAAACTGAATCTTTACTGTTGTTTATTTCTGTATTGAGTTAAGTAACCATGAGTTGAGTAAAGCTGAGGTAAATGTTTCTTTCAGAATTCAGTTCAAGCTTATGTCATGTTTAGTTTTCCCCTCGCTTGCTTGTACATTCAATATACTGATGCCATTTGGCCTGCATCATTTTATGATGCAGATACGGGTAACTAGGATCAACATCCAGTGCTTCGTTGATCCAGTTGAGCACTCAGAGTCAGTGGTGAGCCTCCTTGCTTTTCAGCGGATCTTTTTTTTTTTACATTGTTTTAGCATTTTCAGTTGTTAGGATGATCGGGGGTCTTGTCCCGACATCCCTCATAGTTTTAGAGGCTTCATAGACATATAGTTATTAGTTCATTAGTCTTATTCATTTAAGTTGTTTGGATTGTAAAGACTTGAGTTGCTACAGGCCAGTTGAATGTTTTTTTTAATAACATTCTAGTGTATTCATGAGTTATCTTTGTTGAGTAAAGTCTTTCGCTGAGTAGTAAGCCAGGCCAAGGGTTTGCTTGGGGCCAGCAATGGTTCTCGAGTGCCAGTACCGCCCAGGGTGTAGACTCGGGGCGTGACAGAAAAGAGGCACTTTTTAAAAAGAATATAAATGGTTTCCTTAAAGGCTTTTCAGTCAAGAAAAGTAAAGTAAAGATCAGTTCCATAAAGAGGGCTTTTTGAGCATTATTGATAATACATATTTTGGGAGTAGTATTGAACACCGATTTGAGTAAGATATCATATAACTCAAAGCCCCATAAACTTCATAGCCAGCATAAGATAGGATCTTATCGATTTGTGGGCGACTCCTCACTGCCTCTAAGAAGGCCTAATAAATGAAACCATAAGTTAAAGTTGTTGTCCTATGCCCCGACAAGGTATATCATGGCTATGGCAGCATGGGCAGGACATTGAATCATCACGAGGCTCAAAATGATGATTTTCGATTAGAGAAACTCTCCAATGAAGTAAAGTACATTACTGTAACATTTCTTCTATGGCATATCTTATTAAAAGCATAATTAATTTCCACTTCATGTTCATGCATTGTTTCAGTTGAGTAATTTAAGCTATCAGTACAATACTTATTTTATTTTTCCTTATTACATACCATACATTCTATGTACCGATGTCATTGGACTTGCATCGTTTCATGATGCATATACATGTATTAAGGATGATCGACATGTGCTCCATTGAGATCACCCATTCACTTGATAGCTTTTGGTGAGGATCATCGCTTTCAGAGGAATCCAACTTTTATTTCCTAGTAGTTATATTTATGGTGTCGAGGGTCTTATCCCGACACCTATTTTTAAGCAGTAGAGGCTTCATGGATAGGTAGAGTTAGATGTTCTCGAGTATTCCTTTCTTATATGTTTTGATAACCATTTTTATTTATATTAAGTATTTTTAGATAGCTGTTTCAAGTTCCTTGAGTGTTTTGAAATGATCACCTCATAAAGCTTCCACGTATCTTATTAAATCATCTATTCCATAATTTTCCAGGCCAATGGCTTGCTTGAGACCAAGATGATCTCCGAGTGTCAGCCACGTCCACGGTGTATGCTCGGGGCGTGACAATCACGCTGGAGGCATGTTTGTTGTCTGGAAAATTTCTCTAGAAAAGACTTCAAGAATGACTGAAACATTAAAGTTGAAGTATGATGAAAATGAGGTAGGCATTGGAGTCGCAGTATGGTAAAAAAAAGTACTGTTGCATTGGAGGCATGTTAATTTCATTCCTTGAAGTATTTACCGAAGCAATTTCTGGCCAACAAACATGCCTCCAGTGCAATAGTACTTCTACAACCCTAACACTTTCAATGTTAACATTTTAATGCTCAATCAGACTACATTTGGAGGCATTAGCTCATGACCCGATGAATGGAAATAAAAGTGTTGTGAAATTGCTGGTTTAAATGAAAATCCCTCGCTATTTAGCAGTGAACAACAAGACAACCAAATGGCAAAACTCCCTTTCATGATTAAGAAATGGAGGGACTTAGAAAAAGCCGAATCAAGTTACTAAGAATTCTTGATCAACTTTGAAGAGGATAGGAAAAATTTGGATAATTAGATTAGATTAGAAAAAGACATTGAAGTCAGAGTATGATAAAAGGAGTGTTGGTAAAATTCAGAAGTATGAGTTATTAGAAAGCAGAGAAGTCAAGAAGAATATCGGTAGCAGAACATTTTATTGATGTCTTCAGATTACCTATATAAGACTGGAAAAAACAGAAAGCAGTAAACCCACGACTAACAGATTCCTAACTCACTAACGTACTCCTAAATAATAGGAATAGATGGCTAACAACTAATTCACTAAGTCTTATCTAATATAAAGAAGTAAAAGTAAAATTAACTGCAGTTGAAAAACCAAATTCCTAACACTCCTTGCTTTGGAAACTGCAAATTCCAATTTTCTGTCTCAGAAGCTTAAACTTGTTGACTGGTAAAGGCTTAGTGAATATATCAGCCAATTGTTCTTCCTTCTTGAAGTAGACAAGAGTTATATCTCCATCTTTTTGCACTTCTCTCAAGAAAAAAACGTGATTTTGAAGTGCTTAGTTCTTCCATGAAACACAAGATTGTGAGATATAACTATTGCTGATTCATTGTCCACGAAATCTTTGATGCTTCCAGTCGGTTCCATATGCAAATCAACCAGAATTTTATTCAGCCACAATGCTTGATTTACCGTTGTTGCAGCTACCACAAACTCAGCTTCGGCAGTAGATTGAGCTACAATATCTTGTTTCTTACAACTCCATGAGAAATATCCACAACCAAGACTAAAACAGTTCCCTGAAGTAATCTTTGCATCATCCTTGGAAACGCCCCAATTACTATCGGAATAACCACAAAGCTTTACAGGTTGACTATTTTGAAACTTGACTCCATAAGTGATGGTTCATTTGATGTATCGCACAACTCTTTTGGCTGCCTGCAAATGTATTTCACTGGGACAATGCATGAACCTTGATAAAACACATACATCATACAATATATCGGGTCTTGTTGTTGTAAGATACATTAAACACCCAATGAAACTTCTGAAGTATGTCTCATCCACCTTTTCAGCTTCATCATCTTTACTTAGTTTCTCTTTTTGGTTCATGGGAGTACTAATCTCTTTGCAATTTTCCATTTTGAATTTCTTGAGAATTTCCTTTGCCTACTTTTTCTGGCAAATGAAAAATTCTTCTTTTCCTTGTGTAATCTCCATTCCAAGAAAATATATCATAAGACCAAGATCAGACATTTCAAAAGCTTGCATCATATCTTGCTTGAACTCATCAATTTGCTTTTCACTGCTCCCTATATTCAAAAGGTCATGCACATAAAGAGAAACAACAAGAATCCGCTATTATGTTTAACATATAGTGTGAATTCTGAAAGACGGTTTTCAAAATTGAGACCGAGCAAATAATCATCTATTCGACTATACCAAGCTCTTGGTGCCTGTTTTAAGCCATAAAGAGCTTGATGTAATCGATAGACTTTATCTTCCTTTCCATCTATAACAAACCCTTTAGGTTGCTCAATAAAAATTTCTTCTTCAAGAATGCTATTAAGAAATGTTGATTTGACATCCATCTGATGCACTTTCCAGCCACGTTGTGCAGAAACATTTATAAGAAATTTGATCGTGTCGAGCCTAGCAACTGGAGCAAAAGTGTGAGAGTAATCTACACCAAAAATCTGTGCATAACCGTCAACTACAAGCCTTGATTTATGCTTATTGATTGAACCATTAACATTTAGCTTGAATCGGAACACCCACTTTACCCCAATTACTTTTCTGCCTTGAGGTTTGTCAACAAGCTGCCACATATCAATTTTTTTCGATCATAAACAACTCCTCCTCCATTGCATTTCTCCACTTAGGGTCTTTCAGAGCATCTTTAGGGTTAGCTGGTTCACGAATGGAAAAATTGCATCTCTCATATATATCAGAGAGCAATCGAGTTCCCCTAACTGGTGGTTCATCGTCCCTTTCATTTAACCATGAGCTTGTTTTCTGGAAAGAATTCCTTGAGTCATCCCATTCCCTGTTATGACAACTATCTTCTCATCTTCAGGTTGAAATATTTTGTACGCTTTTGAAACATTACTATACCCAATAAAAATCCTCGGGGCAGCCTTCTTATCTAGGTTATCCCATTTGACCTGAGGAACATAGGTAAAACAAAGACAACCAAACACTTTAAGAAACTGCAGCGGAGGCTTGTATCCATACTATGCTTCAAAAGGAGTTTAATCTTTCACAGCTTTTGAGGGAAGTCAATTTTGTAGGAACACAGCTGTATTTGCTACCTCTGCCCAAAACATCTTTGGCAAATTCTTTTTGTGCAACATACATATTGCCATCTCCATGATAAACCTGTTTCTTCTCTCACTAACTCCATTTTGTTTGGAGTATAAGGAGCAGTAAGTTGATGTTCAATCCCTGTTTCCTCACAAAATAAACCAAACTGATGAGAAGTGTACTCCTTGCCATTGTCAGATCGTAAAATCTGAATTTTGCAGCAACTTTAGTTTTCCAACTTCCCTTTAAAATTCAAAAAAATGCTCTTGACCTCTGATTTGTACATTAAAAAATAATTCCAGCACATTCGGGTCAAATCATCAATAAAAATAACATAATAAAGACTACCTTTAAGTGAAGGAGTTCTTTTGGGTCCTCCAATATCTGTGTGAACCAGCTGCAACTTTCTTGTTGCTCTCCAAGTTGCCTTCGGGATTGGAAGTCTACTTTGTTTTCCAAATTGACAAGCACGATAATTTTTAGAACTCGCTCCCAGTTTAGAAAGGTTTTCGACTGTCACCAATTCTTGCATTTTGAGAAGCCCTTGATTATGATAGTGTCTGAGTCTCTTATGCCATAACTCAGAAGAATTTTCTTTTGCCGAATACACCACTTGTTCTTCCTTTAATGGATTTAATGAGAAACTTATGCCTCTCATTTTGACTTTAAACAAGTCACGTACTGAGGCTTCCTTGATCAAGCAATATTTATCTTCGAAATACAATTTGAAACCTTTTTCTAACAATTGACCAACCCTAACAAGTTCTGATCTAAATCTGGTACCTAAAGAACATCAGAAATTGCTTTAGTACCTGATTGTGTTTCAATTGTAATGGTTCCCATTCCTTTTGCCGGAATATAACCGACGTGACCTATTCTGAATTTTGTAAATCTAGTAGGCTTCAAGTCTTTAAAGAGCTTTTTGTCATGAGTCATATGGTTTGTGCATCTGCTATCAATCAGCCAAGCCTCAGTTGAAACATTGCTTGCAAAACACGATGGTACAAAAAGTTGGTCCTCTTCCTGTTCATTAACTACCAGGGCATCTAATTGCATCATGCCCCAGTTGGTTGCACTTACTGAATTTATCATCCGGCCTTTTCCAACACTTATACGGTGCATGTCCATTCTTTCCACAATGCTTACAAGGAGGATAGTTTCCTTTGAAGCTACCTACTTTTATTTTGTTATTGTAGCGAGCTGCTCCTTCTCCATTTGTTGGATGGTTCTTCTTATTATTTTTATTTTTGTATCTTCCACTATCTTCATGTTTGTCCGCCAATGCTCCCTCTCTAAATACATCTTCTCTCATAACCCTTCTTTGTTCTTGAGCCTGCAAGGAATTTAATAATTCCGCCAAAGTGGTAATGGTGGCTTCAAATCTTTCAGGTACAGTAACCTGAATCTTTTCAACAATACGCGAGTCTTTAAACTCAGAACCAAGTAATCTTACTCTATTTTCTATGCTCACAAGCTTGTCAGAGTATTCTTTGATAGTTTCCGATTCTTTCATCTTCTGTAACTCAAAGACTCTAATAAGATTCAGCACTTGCATACCTTTGATATGATCATATCCTTCATATTATGCCTTGAGATAATCCCAGATGGCTTTTTCTGATTTTAGAGACATGATACGAGTGAAAATTGTTGAAGAGACTGCTGAAAAAAGACATGCATTTGCCTTAGATTTTATGATTTTCTTGTCATTGTGATTTTTGAGTTGAGCCATTGTTGGGTTTCCAGGTAGCGGAAGAACTTCATAGTCTTCCTCGATTGCCTCCCAAAGATCTAAAGCTTCGAAATAAGCTTCCATCCTCACTGCCCACATGTGAAAATTTTCACCATTGAAGGAAGGAGGTGCTATTGCCGAGAAACTTGAGCTTTCTTCCATGTTTAATCTTTTTTTATTTTTGCGTGTGGTGCTTGAGTCACTTGAAACAATCACGCACAGGAATACCCATAAATCCCGCAAGATAAAAAAATCTCTTGATACCAATTGTGGTAAAATTCAGAAGTATGAGTTATTAGAAAGTAGAGAAGTCAAGAAGAATATCGGTAGAAGAACATTTTATTGATGTCTTCAGATTACCTTTATAAGACTGGAAAAAATAGAAAGCAGTAAACCCACGACTAACAGATTCGTAACTCACTAACTTACTCCTAAATAATAGGAATAGATGGCTAACAACTAATTGACTAAGTCTTATCTAATATAAAGCAGTAAAAGTAAAATTGATTGCAGTTGAAAAAGCAAATTCCTAACAAGGAGGAACAAGCTAGATAATCAGAATCCCTCCTTCAAGCTATAAAGACCAGGCATAATGAAATCCTGGATGAACTACAAGAAGTGTCTCAAGAAGCTCAGAAACTCATGTTGTTAGCTCAAGAAAAAGTTGTCAATATAGAAAGTATTAACAATGAATTGGTAACAACAAAAATGCAGATGATTGGCTTGAGAACAAATTGGTCCAACTCACAGTCTACATTTCCCATGTGTTACTTTCAGGTCTCTCCTTCTGTTGTCACAAACCACAATTGTTTTGACTTTCCTGACTTTATAGTTACTAGGACTAGATACATTTTGTACGGTGGAGTTATGGTTCATCAACAGTTATAAATTGTTTGTCTTCTGGCCAGCCAAAAGGGTGTAGTAGAATGGTAAATATTTTTCTGTCCATAGTCAGATATCTCAAATTCGAGCCTTGCTGTGTCTTTATCAGAGTGCATTTTACCCTAAATGTAGAACTTCCTTGTGCGGATGTAGATTTAATCGGGGCCAATACGAGTACTGGACACTCGATGGGAACCAAAAAAAAGAAGGAAATGTTGACTTCATCATTACATTTTACTGAATCACTAAAACCATTAGAAGATTAATGTATTACGCCATTTTCAGTCCAATGAATATATCACCTAAATATGTGAGCATGTTGCAAAAATCTATAATAAAATATCTTTCCTTACAAATAAAGTCCACATCCTCCTGTTAAGTAAGCGATGGCCAAACATTTCCAGTGTCAACGCACAGTAGGCACAATCAGGAGGTACTTGGATTCAAAATTTCATCAGTCTATCTACATTTGCTAATCTCTTCTAGACTGTTGCCATACAAAAAATTTAAACCTAGGATGTAATGTTATGGCCCTCCAATCAATTTTGGGGAACTGAGGCAGTAAACTCGTGTACATCTTACGCATTGAAAATTTATCACCTAGTTGTATTGCATCAAAAGCTGATCTTAGATCACCTTGCCTTGCCTGACGTTGTAGAATCCACACCCTAGAAGCCAATATCTTCCTCAAAACCGAAGAAGCATTCTTAGGTATTTGGAATGTTTCAATGTCTTTCCTTCGTATAAAATAATTGTGTGCCCATTGTATCTACTAACATTCTTTGTTCTTTGCTATGTTCCATAATTGTTTCAAAATGGCAGCTTGATTCCAAAGGCATAAGTTGATAATACTCAATCCACCAGCTGCAAGGGGTTAACATATATTCTCCCAAGACACCAAAGCTTTCTTTGATATAGTAATTGCACCAGTTCATAAGAATTTTCTACAAATTTGTTCAATGCTCTTCATCACTTTCTTAGGAATCAGAAGAGTTTCCAAGAGTTGAAGGATATACTCACTTTAGCCCTATTTTGACATCACCAAAAGGATCAGATGGTTTTGGGGTTTATCATGATACTTCACGAATTGTTCTTGGTTGTGTTTTGATGCAACATGGGAAAGTTATCACTTATGCTTCAAGGCAATTGAAGGTTCATGAAAAGAATTATCCCACTCGTGATTTGGAATTATCGGAGGTGGTGTTTGCTATAAAGATTTGGAGACACTACTTGATGGTGTTAATGTATATGTGTTCAGTGACAACAATAGTTTGAAGTATGTGTTCACTCAAAAGGATTTGAATCTTGCCTAAGGCTGGTGGCTTGAGTTGTTAAAGGATTATGGCATGAGTGTCCTATATCATCCCAGAATGGTGAATATGGTGGCAGATGCTCTTAGTTTGTTATCGATGGGTAGTGTTGCTCATGTTGAGGATGATATGAAGGAGTTACTTTGCAATGTTCATATATTGGCCCGATTGGGTGTTCATTTTTTATTCTAAAGATGGTGGTGTAGTTGTTCCTAATGGTTTGGAATTGTCTTTTGTATCAGATATGAAGGCTAAACAATATCTTGATCCAATCATGGTTGAGTTGAATAAGTTAGTTTCTAAAAAAGCCATTGAAGCTTTCTCTCAAAAGGGAGATGGTATCCTTTGATACTAAGGTCGGTTATGTGTTCCAAATGTTGATGAGTTGAGGAGTCAGATTTCGATAGCAACTCTTATTTCTCGGTAACTTATTTACCCGGGAGCCACCAAGATGTACCCTGATTTGTGGGAAGTCTATTGGTGGAATGACATGAAGATGGATACTGTGGAGTTGTTAGGTAACTGTCCGAATTGTCATCAGGTGAAAGTTGAGCATTAGAAACTACGCAGTTTGGCTCAAAACATTAGTATTCCATCATGGAAGTGGAAAGATTTAATATGAACTTTATTACAGGTTTACCCCACACTCGTAGATATTTTGACTCGATTTGGGTCATAGTGGACTGAATGATGAAATCGGCTCAATTGCTTCCCTTTGAGACATCACTCTCATCAAACGACTATGTCAATCTTTAGATTAGGGTGATGGTAAGGTTGCATGGTGTGCCTTTGTACATTATATCCGATCGAGGTACTTAGTTTACATATCAGTTTTGAAGGTCATTTCTGAAATGTCTTGGTAGTCAAGTAAAACTTTGCACGACTTTTAATCCTCAAACCGATGGACAAGCCAATGTAACATTTAAACCTTATAGTATATGCTAAGAGCTTGTGTAATTGACTTCAAGGGAAATTGGGATGATCATTTTCCTAGAATTGAGTTTGCTTATAATAATAGCTATTATTCTCGCATTGGGATGGCACCATTTGAGGATCTTTATAGTAGGAGGTGTAGGTCTCATATTGGTTGGTTTGAAGTTGGTGAAGTTGCCTTGATAGGGCATGAGTTAATGAATGAGGCTATGGAAAAGGTTCAACTTATTCGTAACGGCTCAAAGTTGACAAAAGTCTTATTTCGATGTTAAAAGAAGAGAACTAGAATTTGATGTTGATGATTGGGCCTACAAAAAAATCTCACCCATGAAGGGTGTAATGATGTTTGGAAAGAAAGGGAAGCTTCGTCCCTGTTATGTGGGCCCATATCAAATTTTGAGGCGTGTTGGTAAGGTTGCTTATTAACTTGAGTTTCCTAATGACTTAGCATTGGTACATCAGGTATTCCATGTCTCTTTGTTGAAGAAGTGTGTTAGAGATCCGATGTCCATTATACCTTTGGAAGGTTTGGGAGTTAAAGAGAATTTTTCTTATGAAGAGGTTCTGGTTGCGATTTTAGATTTGCAAGTACGGAAGTTGAGAAATGAGAAAGTTGCTTCTGTGAAGGTTCTTGGAAGAATCATTTAGTTGAGGGTGCTACATGGCAAGCCGAAGCTGATATGATGTCTAAAACGCCCAAATTACATCTTCCTGAAGAAGTATAAGCGGGCCATGTAAAATAAAGAACCTAAGTAAGGTTAGGATCGATCCCACGAGGAATATGGTCTAGACTTAGGCTAATTTATGGTCAATTGTACGTTTAGTCATATTACTTCCATAAAAAGGGGGATTTATAAACAAAGTAATTGTTGATTGATTTGTAGTAACAAGTAACAAGTAAGATGGATTCACAGTTTGTAATATCAAAATGAGATTGGAACTAGGGCACATATGTTCCCCACAAGTTCTTAACGCATTAACCCTAATAATAGTAATTCTTTCCTAGTGTTTAACATGAAAAGTCGGTAAGTTAGGTATCTCCTAAGTGATTAGTCTTAAAAATAGGGAATTTCACAATGTAACTTGGTCGTTCTATGAGTTTATGCTTTACTAAACATAACCCTTGACTCCAGATTAGCCCTCACTTATTTGGGTTAGGCTATTAGATGGAAGATTATCATGCTAAATCACCATTGTCTAATCTTGTTCCCATTCATATCTTCCTTGGTCGAGAAAGTAGGAATGAGGCAAGTTCTAATGTTGTGCACCGTTAAAAAGCATTTAAAATGAAGAGATTAACAATACATGCATAAACACTATTTAAGAATTAATTAAATATTAGTTTTACATTCTTAATTACTCATGGTTCCCACAACCCTAGTTGTGGATTTAGTTACTCATGCTTGTGTGTCACAATTCATATTAGGGTTAATAAAATAAATCATGAACTTTCAATTAGAATAGTTGAAATCCAAAATCTTGAATTGATGAACAAATGCAATTTTCATAAACCAAACTTCAAGAACTAAATGCAAAAGGTGTTTGCAAAATAATTCTCAAAGCCAAAACCAAGTTTCTGAATATGTCAAACAACCCAAAAACCAAAAATACAAATAATATTTATAGAAAACAAATCTTAAACCAAGTAGGATAAGGAAGACTAAGGAAATTCGGCTTGGGCAATATTAACTACGATTGGTAACCTACAGCTCGTCATAGGGATGACGTCTCATAGGTTCCTTATGTCAGTCGGTAGTTAGTCTATCATCTAGTGAGTGCTATCTATAAGCAGGACTTATGCATCGTAAGTCTATGTATGGCATTCATCCATCGTTCAAGGACTGGAGATTCTTTTTTCTGAACTTTTCTACGACTCTTCATGTACGACTCATAATAGTAATTATGGCTCGTCATTATTCTTTCCTTGTTTCATACTTAGCTCCAATTCTCAACACTTCAACCTGTGACTTCAACCTGCGGCTCGTAAGTCCAATTGTATTTCAACAAAATCCTGCTACTGCAACACTTTTAACACCAACTACTCAAAAACCTATTTTCTGCAAAATCAGATCAAAATACCATCACATCAAATATTCAAATGCCTAACACTCATGAAAAAATCTAAGTTTAATGCATCAGAAGTACCGTAAGTTCGCGGTACATCAACACCCTCAACATAAAATCATTGCTTATCCTCAAACGACGCAACAGACTCTAAACACACACTTATGTAGAAGCAACCCAAAAACTCAAGCAATCACATGTCATTTTCTCAACGATCACCCTCATTATTTATTTTCATCATAGTGCAAATCTTTTATTCAACTTAACAAGCCAATACATGCGGATTAATACATGACATGGACATACCAATAGACACATTAACATACATAGACAACAATCACAAAGATACCAACTCGTCAATAATGTAACTTGTGCCCTTACCGCAAAGAAATCTCTTTGTTCACATAGAATTTGACTTTTTATTTAGGGACTCAGTAGACGCTCACACTCATAAGCGAATTCAATTCATTTTGTGCTCAATACAGTAGGCTTGCCCTTATTTTCTATGCTGACTTTCTAAACCGTTCACTTAGGATCACTATAGGACATTCTTAGCTTGTAACGTAGGCTTCGGGTCAGGTCTGGTATATTTGGATATTAAAGTGACTTTTCTGCCCTCCTTGACATTACATTGGCTATTTTACCTCTTTTACAATGAATTCTGACATAGTCATGCTTTCGGCTCTTATCCTTATGATTCATTGAAGCTTGGTGTGACTTTTTACTTGATCTTCTTGCTTAATTCAACTTTTATTCATTTTTTTATTTAAGCTTTTCATTCTTTTGTTTCTTCTTGTTTAGTGACACCATCCTCAACATTTTACTCATTTTTCTTTCGTTTCTCTACACACGACTCTTTGCATACCCTTTCTTCTTGTTTTCCTCCATAATAGCCACCCTCAACTTAGGTGATTAGCATGAGTTAAGGTGCACGATGTCCTAGGAAGGACCACGGCCAAAATCAAGGCAAATATCTGAAGTAGCCACCCTTAACTTAGGCTTTTAGCCTGAGTTGAGGTACACAATGTCCCAGGAGGGACCAGGGCCAAAACAGAGTTTCATAAGTTTTAGGGAAGGTGAATTTGGTGTATTGAAAAATATATTGGTAATCTTCGGGCTCAAAAATTTGGATCAAAAGGAGAAATTTATTCTTTTGATTTGTTTTTTTTAGGCTTAAGTGGACTCATTATCAATAATCGCCTATGAGCATTTCCCAATTTCCAGTTTAAATCATCTTAGAAAGACCAACGGGGCAAGTTCTAGATTGGCATGTACCATAAGAATATACAAACAATCTCACACGCACACGGCACCTTATTTCACTATCAAATCATCAATTTATTTGGTTCATGTTATATTTTAAGTCATGTTGTCTAATCGATTCCTATCATGTCATACAAAGATCATACACATTCAATTTATCAAGCGTACATATCTAACACATATCAAAAAATTGAGGGGTATCACTTTTCATGTGTTTTGTCATCATGCTTTCATTCTAGCTACTTCTACACTTATACCATCCTAAACATGCCCGGTTCAACATAAATTAAACAATTTTTGGGGGAAAAAGAACACTTGCAAGAAAATCCCAAGGAAAAGAACACATGCGAGAAGGATAATCACTTTTCTCTCACTCACAATCCGTTCACCCCACCACCACATGAAAAGCAGTGCAATGCCCTCAATGCACATGATAAAGTAATACAAAGGGTGAGAAAAATCTGTGGCACATAAGCGCTGAAGATCAATCAAGGGTTTGTGGGTCCAGTTACCCCGAACCTACTAGATCACCAAGTGCGATGCCCTCAAGGACGCCCTCATCTATAATTGGAGGAACACCATCAGTAGTGCCCCTCAAAACAGATACCTCGGTACCCAACTCCCTCTCTTTAAGTTGCCGCATCTCCTCATAAATTCATGATTGCCTCTACACCGCCTCAATATATTGCCCATCCTTCTTCCTAGCTCTCCGCTCCTCCTCCGTATAAGTAGCACGCTTCCAAGCCCATGTGCACTTTCCATCTGCATGAAGAGGGTCAAGGACAGCCTCATCCTCACCGAATAGTGCATTTAGCACCACATCTCCACCATCATCCTAGGGGTGGTCCGGTATGGTAGAGTCAACAAAAGCCAAGGCTTCAATATCAGCCTGGAGTTTGGCCAACTCTGTCTGGAAAGTAGCTAGATCAACTGTAGGTTGAGATCTCTGCAGCATGCGTAGCTCAAAGGTATCTATCCTCCTATGGACAACCTTTATCTTCACCTCTAGCGCTTGTTATACCCTCTTCTTAGATTCTTCCACAGTCTTTTTCATCCAAGGCCGAATGTGTTGTAAAAGTGTCGCCATTTGAGTCTCCAATTTTTGGACAATGGCTAGTGGCAACAAAGCATGGGCTATATGAGTGGGAGCAGTAGGTGTGCTCATGGCCGAGCGTGAAGATAAAGAAGGTTGGGTTGTTGTATCAGGCTCCATAACAGGAGCAGGAATGGTGCCCTCTTTGGGCTACTCGTTATCTAAGTCCTCTCCCATAGGTGGTAGATCAAAGTCTATACCCCTCCATAGAGCTGCGGGATTTACATCATCCGGTATCAAACCAACATCAACCATCTTGGTAACCTCAGTCAACCTGTCACATCCCCATACTGGAATAGTAGCCTCTCTACATAGGCAGAAGATTATATACAAAAATGGTAATGTGGTCTTCTCCCAAAAAGCCCCCTCATGAATCTTGGCTATTAGAATCTAGGAGAAATCTATCTTGTGCCCCGCCATCAACGAAGCAAGCATCACTGCATGGTCCCAAGTCACTATGTCATCTGCAAATGAGGGGGACAATCTGGCTCGGATAATAGACCACAAGAACTTGGCTGCAAAATTGATAGTCTCCTTTTTATAGGCAAGGTCATGTCACGATCAACTCAACATTCACCCCATCCTCAATAATGTGCCCAGCCATCCAATGTAGAAATTTCTCTCTCTAGTCAGGATCACGCATGGTAACTCTATTTTGCACCACCCCCATCTAGTTGTCTTACTCAGTTGTGTTAATCGGCTGAGCATATGAAGGGTCGTTAAAAAATAGTGTACCATGCCTTAGCTCGTGGTGGCACAACATTCTGTACAGTACCTGCGTAAGAAGCATAGAACTCCCTAACCATTTCCGGGCTATACATCCATGGAGTCTCTACCATCCACTCACATTTGTGCCGCTTGAAAAACTCATGAATAACCGGCACTCTGTGAAGGATGCCTGTGAGTAACCATCTCTCCTCAGTAATGGGTCGAGCTAGCTTCTGCTGATCATTCATGTACAACCCATCTGTAAATATCTGGAACATACCTCGAACACACCATCTATTTGGCTCAGTAGAAAGATGTATTGGCTCAACTCTCGCATGGGGAGGATCATGGTCCTCTCCAGTCTCAATTTCGTTAGAAGCAAAGGCAGCCACAGAGTCTGAGCTAGAGCTAGATATGGACTCCCCACTATTTCCTCTCGTACTCCATGCCCTCTCCTCAGATTATAGGCACTATCCTTGCTACGGGATTGCTCCCCCTCTGACACTAGGACTATCTCAAGTTGTCGAGACTGTCTCTGCGTAGTCCGAGGTGCCGTAGGGGAGCCTTGATTGTTTCGTGGGTCAAATTCAGACTCGCTTGATTCTGTGTCCTCATCAATAAGCTACCGAGCTAAGGGTGAAACAGACTTGGACTTATACTTGTGTTGGTATGTTTGTACTCTCTTTGGCACCATCATACCTATGGAAGACTTGTTAGTACCAACCTATAGATAACAAAACAAGGAAAGAAAAAGAATAAAACTATGAAACTTTGAAAAAACAAAATTCAGAAAAAACAATATTTTTGGGACCTATGGGTTATTCTTACGCACCGTAGGACCCAATCATAGGTAAGAAGGTCATATTTTTAGGTCCCAAAAGTCAGAACTACGATTCACCAGAATAGCTCATGGATGAACAACAGACTGTAAGCCAAACCTTCTTTCCTTACTTAGGCTACTGGTTTGCGCTTCTAAGTGTTTTGACCCTAATCTATGATATGTAAGTTGCTCTACAAGCCGTAAGTCGAGGTCGTCGATCAACATTGTTATAGTTCAATACCCAAATACATCAAACAACACAATTTCAACATTTACACATCTAAATTCTTTCTAGAATATGCATTTCAATACAATTTAATTTTATTCCTTCATCCCTAGGGTTTTAGCCAGGCATTTAAAAACACAACAAGTAGTCAAATTAAAAACCCTAAGTCAAGAACTCAACTAGAAGCGATTTGTTCACATGATTACACAAAAACTTAACAACACTAACAATACTTTCAACCCAAGGGTACATTTTAACTAATATTATCAAATTCAACAAACAATTTATACCCAAGGTCAAGTAACACCTTTTGATTTCAACTAAAAAAATATTTTGTTGATTCAAAATCAGTACCTTTCAGAAGAAATTCGAAGTTGTGTGAGAGTATTTTTGTAGACTCGACAACCAAACTTGCTAGAATCCGGACCCGCGACCTTTGATTTTAGAAGAGGAAAATTTGGGGTAGAGTGAGAGAAAGGAAGAAGAGATGGAGAAGATGAGAGAAAGGAAGATTATATGGTTGTTTGGGAAAGTATGTAAGGTTTGAAATGAAATTGAAAGGGTGGAAATGTGGAGGAGTAACTGATGAGTTGGGAATTTTGACTCATTTAGGGCTTGTTATTTAATGAATTAGTGTCATCAATGCATATTTTGTATTCATAATTGATGTTAAATTGTCTATGTGCAGCCATGAAGCCTTAAGAACAAGGTAGGGACATTACATTGTGAAAAGAAGCAAAAAATTTAGAAAAGTTGAAGAAAAAAAAGGCAGGACCTCGCAAAAGTCACTCGGCGATTCACCGAGTAAGTATCTAGCTTGCCAAAACATCCAGCGAGTTTGGATCATGAACTAAGCCAACTTGGCGAACTCAAGTGCAAAACGACGCATCATCAAACCTATTCGGCGAGCTCGACTCAGCTCGCCTTAATGAAAAGAACAAATGGATAAGGAAGTCAAGTTTAATCGGTAAGAAAAGGACCAAACGACGAGTTACCGAAGTCATTCGGTGACATCCATCGAGTTCGCCAACTGAGAAGTCAAAAATTCAAAAGTTAAAGCAGTTAATTGGCGATAAAGCTTGCTCATTGGCGAGTCATTAGGCGGTCACAACTAATCTCGTCAATTCAGTTGCGATAAAATTTTTGTAAGTTTTTTGGAAACATATACATTGTTTTTTTGAAGAGAGAGAAGAGATACTTACATATACTTACAGAGACCTTTGACAGATTTTTACATACTTTTACAATACTGAACATTCTTGGAGAGGTTCTTTGAGCTAAGACATTGAGGTTTTAGGGTTTTAGTCTTATTTTTGGCACTGAGCATTGAAGACTTTGGCATTTTTTATGGAACATCTTTTTGGTAACCATTTCTTGCTTTTGTTATGCTTGGCTAAACCCCCTTTCCTTAGGGGTGTGATTATGTAATCGAATACACAAGTTAGATTGTGGGTATTGTTAATAGGTTAATTTAATGTTGTTTTCAAATGGGTTCACCTATTTACTCATGCTTTCATTTATGAACTAGAGTTGCAAATTCAGTTTTAGCTTTAGCTCTCTATGGTTGCTTGTAAAAGTTTTTTAGGGTGGAGTATATGGTTGATAGTTGTATCAACTCTTGTATTTACAATCCAGATTCATAAAGTGGGTTAAACTAACGAATTGGGTTGCTTCATATCGTAAGCTTATTGAGGTTCGAAAGAACTTGCTTGAATCATAATAGCTGACAAACCATCCTACCCATTGAGTTTCAACGACTTAAAGCAATTAGTAATTACCCATTAAGTGAAATTAGTATTCGATTTCTCACGCACTCATAAGGTCCCCTCTCTACTTGTTGAAACCACGCGTTAATTGTCTCCGTTAACCATTGGATATCAAATTCTTGTGATATTGATAATTGAAACCTTTTTATTTACTTTATGTTACGTGTTATTTATTTCTATTCTTCAAGAAGTTAGAGCACTTTCATACTTTGTATTTGAATTATTTTCTGTACCATTCTTCGTGGGATCGACCCCAACTCACCGTTGGGTTTAAACTTGTTAGCAATCACCTACACTTTGAACCATAAGAGGTCTAGTTGAGCATTATCAAAAATGGCGCCGCTGCCGGGGAGTGGTGTTTAGAATTCTTTTATTGAAGTCTTTTTGTAAACTAATTTGGTTGTAGTAGAATTCTTTTATTAGTGCTTTTGGTTGTTGTCTCTCAATAGGTGAAGAAATGAGTGTGAATGGGAGCAATGCTACTAGCCAACTTAGGAACAATGACGACATCAGAAACTTAAATAATGTCAATGCTGATCAAATGCGAAGTGTTGGTGTTGTTCGTTAGCCCCCAACTGTGGGCAACACTATTTTTCATGTGACCGAAACTATGCTTCAGATGCTCCAAATGAAAGGCTTCTTTGGGGGACTTTCTCAAGAGGACCCTTATGATCACATTCAGAAATTCGTGGATGTGTGTGGACCATTCTCCTTCAAAAATATCTCTCAAGAGTCAATCCGGCTCCGTTTATTTCCCTTTTCTCTAGTGGGGGAAGCAACGAAGTGGTTGGCCGAATTACCAAGGGACTCTATTACTTCTTGGGAGGAACTCACAGAGGTGTTCTATGAATGATTTTTTCCTCCCTCGAGGATGTTGAACTTGAGGGACAACATTCAAAATTTCAAGCATATTGATGGTGAGACCATTCATGAAACTTGGTTGAGGTTTCAAAAGCTACTCCTCCAATGTCCTACTCATGGGTTGCCGGACAGTGTGCTCTTGCAATATTTCTACCAGAGTCTTGACACCGTCGACAAGGGTATCGTCGATTAACTTATTTAGGGTGGAATTATGAGAAAACCATTTGTCATGATGTCGACTTTGCTTGAAGAGATGACCAACATTTATCAAGCATGACATACAAGGGAGGATCAAGTGTCTCCTCTCAATGTTGGATTGACCAAAGAACAAATGTAAAAGAACCAAGAGCGTGATTAAAACATGGCCAAGAATATGACTCAAATGGACTTGTTGACAAAACATGTCATTGGAGATGGCTATAAGGTTGTGAATGTGGTTGGTGCTTGTAGTGGGATGATACTGAATGATTCACAATTCGACGCCATGTATAATGAAGAGGTACAATTCTTGTAGAACCAAGTGGTGGGTTCTCGTCTGAGCTATCCAAGGTCGGGCGGGAATCAAGGTTGGAACAAAGATTATGATGGTGGTTGGAGAGATAGAGAATGAGATTTGCGTGATAGGGGTGCAAATTGGAGAGAAAAGGGTGGTGATAGAGATCGTTATGTGCCTCTTTATGACCGTCCAAAACCTAATGCACCAAATGCCGATCCCAAATGTTTTTGGACTGAGGATATGCTTGACCGCATCCTAAACAAGGTAGAAGGATCGGATAAAGTGCTCAAGGAGATGAATGGTGATTTCTCCTCTTTGAATCAAACGGTGACCTCTCATTCGGTCTCTATAAAACAACTTGAGGCTCAAAGGGGTCAAATTTCGGCTCACTTGAATCCCAGGCAAAAAGGGACTCTTTCTTGTGATACCATAGCAAATCATAAGAATAATAACGTGCAATGCATGGCTATCTTGACTCAGAGTGGTAAAGTTGTGGGAAGTGATGTGCCAAATGATGCGAATGCATGTTCGAGCAAAGGGAAAGCTATTATTTTCGAAAGTGATGTACTTGCCGAAGAGTTGAACAATGAAGCTTTGAATGAGGTTGATGATGCACCGAAATATGTTGTTTCTGGTGATGCTAAGAAAACAAATGTAGGGGTTGTGCCTCCCTCGATACCTACAAAGACGCTACCCAAAGTTAGTCCATCATTCCCTCAATGATTGAAGAAGAGAGATGAAGACGTGAAGTTCCAAAAAATTATTTCCGTCTTCAAAACTCTTTCCATTAATGTTTCTTTGGCTGAGGCGTTGTTAAAAATTGTGGGGTTATGAAAAGTGTATGAAAGAGTTGGTCACTAAGAAGAGAAGTATGGATTTCGAGACGATTGAAGTATCCCATAGTTGTAGTTCTCTTATGTCGAGCAACATGGTTGTCAAGAAGGATGACTCGGGGGCATTTACTATACCTTGAACTATAGGGATGTTCTGATTCTCTAAAGCATTGTGTTATTTTGGGGAAAGTATAAACTTGATGCCGTATGCCATTTTCAAACAACTTGGTCTAGGTGAGCCTAAACCTACACCTATATGTCTTCTTATGGCCGACCACTCTATCAAGCACCCTATTGGAATCCTTCATGAAATTTTGGTGAAGGTAGATAAATTTATATTTCCAGCTAATTTTGTAGTCCTCGACTGCTAGATTGATGCCAATGTCTCTATTATTCTTGGTAGGCAATTCTTGGCAACCAGGAAAGCTCTTGTTGATGTGGAAAATGGTGAACTGAAATTCTGGGTAAATGGTGAGGAAGTTACATTCAATATTTGTAAATGGATGAAGCAACCAAGTTAACTCCATGTGATATTGGTCATTGACATGATTGATGAAGCGGTTGCTAGTGTGAGCGAAAATTCTTGTATTGGTGAATCTTTGGCTACCACCCTTTTGAATTATGATGGGGAGGAAATTTAAGATTATGATGAGGTAGTGGCTGCTCTATCGGGTTTAGGTTCTTATTCTAAGAGCTCCTTGAAACTTGATATTGATTTGACGAATAGGAAAAGTCCTCCCGCAAAGCCATCTATTGAAGAACCACCAAAGCTCGAATTGAAGGTACTTCCTCCTCACCTTCGTTATGTGTTCTTGGGAGCCAATAATACTTTACCCATGATTATTGTTTCAGATTTGTTTGAATGGCAAGCACAAGCGCTTGTTAGTGTGTTCAAAAGATTTATCAAGGCTATTGGGTGGACGATTGCTGACATTGTGGAAATTCCTCCCGGCATTTGTACCCACAAGATTCAATTGGCGAGTGATTGTAAGCCAAGTTTTAAACATCAAAGGAGGTTGAATCCTCCAATGCAAGAAGTTGTCAAGAAAGATATTATTAAGTGGTTTGATACGGAAGTTGTCTACCCTATTGCGTATACCAAGTGGGTTAGTCTCGTTTAATGTGTTCCAAAGAAAGGTGGTATGATCAAGGTCCCCAATGAAAAAGGGGAGCTTGTGCCAATGAGACCGGTTATCGGTTGGCGTGTATGTATGGACTTTCGAAAGTTGGATGTGTAGACCGAGATGGATCATTTTTTGATGCCTTTTATGGATCAAATGCTTGATAGGCTTGTGGGTCGTGGATGGTATTTCTTCTTGGATGATTATTACGATTATAATCAAATCTCCATTGCACCGGAAGAACAAGAAAAGACAACCTTCACATGTCCCTATTGGATGTTTCTTTCAAAAGAATGTCCTTCGGATTGTTTAATGCATCGGCGACATTTCAACGATGTATACTCTCTGTTTTTGCTGATATGGTAGAGGATTCAATGAAAGTCTTCATGGATGACTTTTCGGTTGTGGAAGATACATTCAAAGCATGCATTGATCACCTTCGTAGAGTCTTGCAAAGATTCGTCGAAACAAACCTTGTCCTCAATTGGGAGAAATATCACTTCATGGTAAATGAAGGTATTGTATTGGGTCACAAAATCTCGGGAGATGGCATACAAGTTGATCAAGCTAAATTTGAAGTTATCGCCAAGTTTCCTCCTCCTATTTTGGTTAAAGGTGTTAGAAGCTTCTTGGGCCATGCGGGTTTCAATATGAGGTTCGTAAAAGATTTATCTAAGGTGGCTCATCCTCTTTACAAGATACTTGAAAAGGAAAGTGTCTTCGAGTTTGATGAAGCTTGTGTCAAGGAAGTTTTGTGTTTGAAAGAGAAGCTTGTTTCGGCTACTATCATTGTTGCTCCGGATTGGAGCATTCCATTTGAGCTAATGTGTGATGCAAGCGGTGTGGCCTTGGGAGTTGTACTTGGCCAATGAAATGGAAATTCATTTCACCCGGTCTACTATGCAAGCAAGACCTTGAATGTAGCTCAAAAGAACTATACCTTCACTGAGCAAGAGTTCTTACCCGTGGTGTATGCTTTTGAGAAGTTTAGAGCCTATATTTTGGGGACCAAGGTGGTGGTACACACTGACCATGCTTCTATACGTTACTTGATGGCTAAAGAGGATGCAACGCCAAGGTTGTTCTAATGGGTGTTATTATTACAAGATTTGATTTTGAAGTCAAAGACCGAAAGGGGTGTGAGAACCAAGTAGCGGACCACTTGTCGAGGCTTGAAATGAATGTGGTTATTTCTGGTGAAAAAGATATAAAGGAAGCCTTTCCCGATGGGTCGGTGATGGTTGTGTCGAATGGTACCCCGCCTTGGTATGCTGATTTTGCCAATTATGTGGTGTGTGGGATTCTTCTCGATGGTCTGAATTTTTAACAACAAAAGAGGTTCCTTTTCGATGTGAAGAAGTAATTTTGGGATGAACCTTACCTATTTATGGAGTGTGCGGAACACATGATTAGAAGATATGTCCCAGAAGTTGAGGTAGACGCTATTCTTGACGCTTGCCATGTGTCACCGATTGGTGGGCACCATAGTGGAGTGCGTACAGCTGCTAAGGTACTAAAAAAGTTTTTATTATTGGCCAATGTTGTATCAAGATGTGAACTCTCTTATTAAGAAGTGTGTGCGATGTCAAAAGCAAGGAGGAGTGTCGGGAAGGCATGATTGCCACTCACTCCTATTTTAGAGGTAGAGTTGTTTGATGTATGGGGAATAGATTTGATGGGACCTTTTGTAAGTTCTTATGGAAACAAATACATCTTGATGGTTGTTGATTATATCTCTAAATGGGTAGAGGCAGTGGCCTTACCTAATAATGAAGGGAAAAGTGTGGTTCAATTCCTCAAGTGGTACATTTTCACAAGATTTGGCACTCCACGTGCAATTATTAGTGATGGGACTTCTCATTTCTGTAACCGAATGATCGCATCTTTGTTGAGGAAATATGGAGTCAAGCATAAGATTGCAACCCTTTATCATCCGCAAACAAGTGGGCAAGTCGAGGTATCCAATCGAGGTACTAAAGGAATTTTGGCCAAGACCGTTAATGCAAGTCAAATTGATTGGTCCCGAAGCTAGATGACACTCTTTGGGCATATAGAACGACATTAAAGACCCCGATTGGTATGTCCCCATATAAATTGGTGTTTGGTAAATCGTGTCATCTACCGGTTGAACTTGAGCATAAGGCATTGTGGGCCTTGAAAGTCATGAACTTGAGTTTGGAGGATACGTCAAAGGATCGAGTTGGCCAACTCCATATTATCGAAGAGTTTCAGCTACGAGCTTATAAGAGTTCAACCCTTTATAAGGAGAAAATGAACAAGTGGAATGACGCTAAAATTCTTCATCGAGAGTTTAAAGTTTGTGATCTTGTGTTTCTCTACAACTCTCATTGAGACTCTTTACGGGAAAACTCAAGTCAAAATGGTTGGGTCTGTTCTAAGTAAATCATGTGTTTGCAAACAGGGAAATAGAAGTACATAACCAAGATGGGTCGATGTTCAAGGTGAACGGGCACAGGTTGAAGCTTTAATTTGGAGAACGCCCCAATGTGACTAAGATTGATGTTGTTTATTTGGATGATGCTTAAATACATGTCCACGTCGTGCCGCGACGTTAACTAAGGAGCTTCTTGGGAGGAAACCCAAGATTTACTTTTTTGTTATTTGAATAACGTTTTTTGGTTGTGTAGGTTGGATTTCGTATTTTAGGAGAAACTCAAATGGGTGAGGGGCTGGTTCACTGGGCGAGTTGCCAAATTTCCCCCGTAATTACCTAAATGCATCGCCCCATAAAAGTCAAAGCTCTGGAAGTTTGGGCAAGCTTCCAACTCATTCGGCGAGTCACCGAGTCTCATTGGCAAACTCAACCAAGATCGCCCTTTGCACCTGCAAAAGGGCTGAGGACTCTGTCAAGTTCGGCGGGTTGAGGCCGATTCGGCATATCACTGAGTCATTCGGCGACGTTAGTTCATGTCGCCGAAATGCGCACGCACTAAAGAGTCTTGTTCTATCTGACCTTTTAAATTAAATTTTTTTTTGTTGAAATTTTCTCCTCCTTTACTCATTCATTGAACCTTAGGCTATTATTTTCTAGTGGATTTACATTAACATTGTGTTGGAATGCATCTGAAGTGTCGTCATGATTCCTCTACTCTTCCCTTTGCCGCTTTTGTGTGTTTGTCTCAAATTGAGGTTTGTCTTTCTCGAACTCTTCTTGATCTTACGAAATACCGAGGCTAAGTGTGGAGACTTTTCAGATTCTTGATTTGATTTTATGCCTTGATTGTATGCCTGTTGATTCCTATAGTGTTAAACTAATATCGAGCATGTTAAATCAATCATTTGGGCTAAATTTTTATACATATCTTGTTAAGTGTTGAAATTGCGGGTTTTAAATGTTCGGTAGTGTATGGGTGAAGTCTGAGTAGCTCGAATTTGACCAAATGACTTGAATTTTTCCAATGATGGATTAGGTGATGTTGTTTTTAAGGGCAAAATCATTGTTTTGTTGAATTAGAATCAATTGGGGGAATTTTTCCAATGATGTTTTGTAAATTCATCGTGGGTAGTTGAGAATTGTTTGATATTGTGTTGAAATTGGTGTGTCGTAGATTTTTTTTGTGAATCGAGAAATAGATTTTGGAGGTGATGCGTTGTTTTGGCGAGCTTCGTCAAGCTCACTGAGTTAACTCAGCGCGTCACCAAATGCCCTACCCATAGCCTAAATTCCACGCTTGTCAAGAGGAGCCGCTATTACTTTGGGGGATGATCCTTCAGCGAGTCGCCGACTGGCCTTGAGATCGACTATTTGACCTGAATTTTTGCTGGAAATTTCTGTAACTTTCGGTGATGACCCTTTAGCTCACCTAATAAGCTCGCCGACTTTCTGAATGCCCTTAAGATCACCCTTTTAACCTTAATTTCTACTGGAAATTTCTGTAACTCTCGACGAAGTCCTTTTTAATCGCCAAATGAGCTCGGTTACTCGCCAAACTACTTCGGCAAGTTTCTCTGCATTTTTCATTGTGAATTCTATTTCACTAACCTTTTGCAACCCAATTTGTTCTTGTTTGTGTCATTTTAAAGGTATGGCCAGACATAAGGTTCCCGCTCAGCGTTTGATCGATGAGGATTACCATTGACCTTGGAGGCAGGCCAAACCACAAGGTCCACCACCCTGAAAGGAAGCAAAGGGGGTTGCAATTGCAGCAGTAGTTGAGAACTGTGAAGGTCCACCACCCTGAATCCATTATCAGGCATCTGAAGGCTGACTTTTTGGGGTGTATCATCGACCGGAGAGCTGAATAGGGGGTCCATTATTGCACGGGAGATGGATATGAGGGCCAAAGAAAATCAAACCTCATTGCAATTTTTGGTATTGATCAGCTCCTTGTGTCTCCGAGCAGGTGTGCCCTTTGTGGTGATGACGGATATTGAAGTCACTCCATCCTCGTCTTGCAATATTCGTCAGATTGAAGCGGAGTACTTGAAAGATGAGGTGGAGAGAAAGAAGAAAACTCTAGTGGATACCTCTCTGGTAGTTGATGTGGATTCCATGGAGGTTGGTCCTACACCTCCCGCTCCCGCAGTTGAGCCATCAGGCATGCCTACCCCTTCTACTGTTCCTGCTTCTGCCCCTGCCTCCCCTCCCCCTTTGACTCAAGTTATCATTTACAAAATGGGTAAACTTACCCATTTAGATTATGTGAGGGCTTCTTGGGTTGAGGTCGTTTTCCCTTCGATGATTGATCATGCTATAGTTTCTATGCTTGCTCCTATTTAATAAGTTTTGAGGGGACAACGTGAGGTGATCACTGCACATGGACTAGCATTGGATGCCCTCACCGCTCGGGTTGAGGTGTTTGAGCAGAATGGTAGTCAACCCCCTAATTTGACACCTCTGAAGGATGATATTGTTGGACTGTGTCGGGATGGGGATGAATTGAAGTCCACCGACATATCGATGCTTTTGGGCCGTGTAGATGTCCCAGAGGACCCTAGTTTTTAGATGCCTCCGGTACCAGCTGATTTTGAGATCCCTCCAGCTACTGTGATCGGAGATGCTGCTGCAGCTGATGAGGATGGGGAGTCCAACCCTATCGAGACTGATGAGAAGGACTTGGTTGATTGGGAGATTAATGTGTATGAGGAATTAGAGGACCTAGAGGGTGATATGCTATGGGTAGACACCGAGGCATTGCTACGCAACACTTCCATGATTGGTTCTAGTGGGTCTAATCCCATAGAGAAGGTCGTTGCGTAGCCTTCTAGAGTTGGAGTTGAGCCAGGCATTGATGCCCAGGTTGAGGCTACACCAGCGATCCAGAGTTCACCTCAGGCTTAGCCTTATAGGGGTATCTTTACTCTGCCTCCATTTTATTTCCCGCTGCTACTTTCAGTTTTTCATTATTTTTTCATTGAAGATACTGCTAGTTCTTTCTGGTGGGGTAAAGGTATCTAGCTACCTACTCTTTTTGGTTGTACTTTGCAATTTTGGGATATTTTGTTATTTTCTTTTGGGTTGTTCATGATTTTGCTTTGGTAATACATGGATGTTTTGGTTTTGATTTATTGACCTCCCTATTAATTTCTTTAAAGGGTATGTTGGATATTGTTCTCTTGTACATTTGAGTATCGGTTGTGATCAATATCGATGACTTGAATAGTGCTCTTGATGAACGATATGTTTGGGTGATTCCAACGAGGTAATTTGAGTGGCATAAGTCTTGTGTGACCTCTTAGCATATCATTGTGACTAGTCAAATATCAAGTGTGAGTCATGCAATAGGCGTTGCACGCGAGCTTAACTTGTAGATTTGTGATCCATGATTGTGTTTGGATGCCATATGTGGTGAGGTTTACTTGAAAAGTGTGCATGATGATACCTAGAACTTGCCCCCTTGGTCCAGTTAGCTAGCATTGGTGAATGAAAGAAATGATCTTAGGCATGAATTTTGAAAGTGAACCTTAATGTTATACATGTATGTGACCACTTTGTGAGTGTGTGGATCTAGCTTGGAACCATTCGAGCCTAACCTTTTTTTGGATGAAACATGAACACAAATGTCTAAACTAGTTGTTGAAGTTGCCTTGTCCTTTCCACTTATAACCTTCATGAAGCATTGGTTTGTTTAAGTAGCCAACTTAGGCCAAAAGCCTAAGTTGGGGGTGTGGTAAGAATGAGGAAAAGCAACCGAGCAAGAAGTTCGTGAAGTTCCTCCTTGGAAACTTGTGATGAAAAAGATGGAACCCCTCCACATAAAAAAATGTGAAAGAAAAGAGAAGAAAGAAAAGATATGAATAATTTGTATCAGTTATGCATTGTTGTGGAAATAAAAGGGGTATCCGATGATCTATACCAAAATTTTTGTGTGCTATGAATAGGCCAAGGATTAGTTGTGAATATGAAAAGAATGAAAGAAAAGGAAAAGAAGTGAAATTTGAGCCATGCTTCATGAAGGTAGAGTCACTAAACTGAAATGGTCATACCCTTTTCCTGCAGCCCAATTACAAGCCTTGAAAGAGCTTTGTGATCTTGCATAAGCCAAGTGATGTGTTGGTTGGAAAATACGGGCAAGCCTATGGGTAAAATCATGCATGTTTTTCTCCTTGGGAGTGTGAGAGTTGATTTGGATTCCTTAATTGTAGTCCTTAATTGGCTTTGTGAGAGCATGGAATCATTCTCGATGTGAGGACATTCGAATACTTTTGTTGGGCATAAATTAGCACTTGAAGTAAGCATTTGTGAGCATGAACTGTAATTGAATATGGCGAGTCAGAGTTTGAAACTTTTAGAACACAATTGAACATTGCATGTTTGGATTGAAACTTGTGTGCTTTCTCATGTTGATTATCAAGAAGCACTACTTGTAGACATTCCTGTTGAACTGATTGATCTTGTGGTTTACTTGAGGACAAGCAAGAGTTTAAGTTGGGGGTGTTGATGAGTCGGTAATTTCGACTCATTTAGGGCTTGTTATTTAATGAATTAGTGTCCTCAATGCCTATTTTGTGTTCATAACTGATAATCTAAAATTGTTTATGTGCAGCCATGAAGCCTTAAGAACAAGAAAAGGACATTATATAGCAAAAAGAAGCGAAAAAGTTGGAAAAGTTGAAGAAAAGTAAGGCTTGAGCTCGAAAAAGTCACTCGGCGATTTAGCGAGCGAGTATTTAGCTCGCCACAAGAACCACCGAGTTTGGCTTATGAACTAAGCCAACTCCACGAACTCAGGTGCAAAACGGTGCATCTCAAAAATTATTCAGCAAGCTCTACTCAGCTCGCCTAAATGAACAGAACAAATGGAGAAGGAAGTCTAGTCCAATCGGTGAGAAAAGGACCAAACGGTGAGTCGCCAAAGTCATTCAGCAAAATTGATCAGGTTTGCCAACTAAGAAGTCAAGAATTCAAAAGCTGAAGCAGTTAATTGGAAATGAAGCTTGCTCATCGGTGGATCGCCGAGTCATGTAGTGATCACGACTAATCTCGCTGATTCGGTTGCACAGTGAAATTTTGGGAAGTTTTTAGAAACATATATATTGGTTTTTGAAGAGAGAGAAGAGATACTACACATACTTACAAAGACCTTTGACAGATTTCTATATACTTTTACAATACTGGACATTCTTGGAGAGGTTCTTTGAGCTAAGACATGGAGGTTTTAGGGTTTTAGTTTTATTTTTTGCATTGAGCATTGAAGACTTTGGAATTTTTTGATAGAACATCTTTTTAGTATGCTTGGCTAAACCCCCTTGCTTTTTGTTATGCTTGGCTAAACCCCCTTTCCTTAGGGGTGTGATTGTGTAATTGAATATACAATTTAATGTTGTTTTGAAATGGGTTCAGCTATTTACTCATGCTTTCATTTATGAACTGAAGTTGCAAATTTAGTTCTTGCTTTAGCTCTCTATGCTTTCTTGTGAAAGTTGTTTAGGGTGGAGTATATGGTTGATAGTTGTATCGACTCTTGTCTTTACAATCAAGCTTGATAAAGTGGGTTAAATTAAGGAATTGGGTTGCTTCGCATCATAAGCTTGTTGAGGTTCGAAAGAACTTGCTTGAAACATAATAGCTGATTGAAAATTGGTTGTTATAGATACAACCCATCCTACCCATTGAGATTCAACGACTTAAAGCAATTAGTAGTTACCTATTAAGCGAAATTAGTAGTAAATTGCTCACAAACTCCTAAGGTCCCCTCTCTACTTGTTAAAACCCCATGTTAATTGTCTTCGTTAACAATTGGATACCAAATTCTCTTGATATTGATAATGTAAACCTTTTGATTTACTTTATTTTACGTGTTATTTATTTCCAATCTACAAGAAGTTAGAGCACTTTCATAATTCATATTTGAATTCTTTTCCGTACCATTCCTCGTGGGATCGACCCCAACTCACCATTGGGTATATACTTGTAAGTGACCACCTACACTTTGAGTAATAAGAGGTGTAGTTGAGTATTACCCGTAACTAATTTTAAGAGTTGTAATTGTTGGGAAGAGGGAAATGGGGAAATGAATTTAAAAATAAGGGTTTTTATTTAAAATTTGGTTGTGGGTCGGGTCGGTTTAGTACCACTTCTTGGAACTATGATTCCCCGTAAAAGGTCTGTCATGAAAGCTATGGTCCGTAGACGATTTCGTCGTTTCCCTCTATACTTAGTAAAATTTCGAAAACATACCTGGGGTCTATGATTCCAAACTATGGACCATCGATTGACCGACAGTTTGTACTGCGCAACTGTAGACTTGAAACTCCAGAAATATTTGGACCATAGATTCTACGGATGCCATTTACGGTCCGTCGATTGAAAAATGGCTCATCTATGGGAACCGTAGAACCTTGTGCACTTAGAAATTTTTCCTGATTTTCCTTTCTTTCCTGCACATTTAGCAAACATTAGGATTTCCTTTTTGCATTTTCTAGACTCTTTTTGGACACGGAGCTTATACTATCCTGATCTAACAAAACTAAGACTCAATAAAATATAAAACTCAATAGAAAATCTTTCCAAAAAACATAAAAATTACTACAAAATCTTTAGATTGGGTAGATTTACATATTGGGTTGCATCCCAAGTAGCGCTTGATTTAATGTCACGGTAAGGCACAGACCCCTTGATTACCCAGACTTCATGAAGATCTCATTCTTCGATAACCTCTTTGACCCCTTCCGGTTGACCCAAGTAGACTTTAATCATTTGACCATTCACCTTGAATCTCGTTCCTTCCTCATTCTCAGGTTCAACCGCTCCCCGTGAAAACACATTCAACACTATGAATGGCCCCGTCCACTTAGATTTGAGCTTGCTAGAAAACAAGTGCAACCTTTAATTGAATAGAAGTACCAAATCACCGTGATCAAATTCACACTTTTCAATCTTTTGATCATGGTACCTCTTCATCTTTTCTTTATACAAGGCTGAACTTTCATATGCCTTTAGACGAAACTCATCAAGCTCATTCAACTGATTCAACCTTTGACTTGATGCGGCATCCCAATCTAAATTCAACTTCTTGAGTACCCACATCGCTTTATGCTCTAACTCTACAGGCAAATGACAAGACTTTCCAAACACAAGTTGGTAGGGAGACATACGTATGGGAGTCTTAAATGCAGTGTGATAGGCCCATAGAGCATCATCAAGATTTCTTGTCCAGTAAGTTATGTTCGCATTCACACTCTTTGCAACGAGTTTCTTAATCTTTCTATTTGACACTTTGACTTGCCCACTAGACTGCGGATGATACGGAGTAGCTATGCTGTGAAGAACACCATAACTCTCAATCAACGCCTTGGACAAACTATTACAAAAGTTAGAACCTCCATCACTAATAATCGCCCTTAGTGTACCAAATCTTGAGAAGATACTCTTTTCAGGAATGCGGGGACACTCTTCCCTTCATTTTTTAGAAGCGCGATAGCTTCCACCCATTTTTGACACATAGTCAACTGCTACAAGTATGTACTTCATCCCATTCTAAATCACAAATGGACCCATTAAGTCAAGACCCCATATATCAAAGAACTCAATCACTAGTAAAGGATTCATTGGGAGTTCTTGCTTCCTTTACCTCCTTCTCTTTAGCAGCGATCACAAAACTTCGCGAAATCATGAGCATCTTGGTGAATGGTAGGCTAATAATACCCACACTGCAAGATTTTATGACGAGTATGGAAACCACCATGATGGCCACCAATAGGAAACGAATGGCAAGCTTTTAATATACTCATCATCTCTACCTCGGGAACACAACGGCGAATAATCCAATCAGCACAAACATGAAACAAATAAGGCTCTTACTAGAAAAACTTCTTCACATCAGACATCAATTTTCTCCTTTGGTGGACTGACAAATCCGATGGCACCACATCACTCGCCAAATAGTTAGCAAAATCTGCAAACTAGGGGATAAGATCAAAAGAAGCAGCCAATACCTATTAATCGGGTCACATATCATCTATCTTAAATCCATCAGCTAACTTCATCATTATATCTTCTTCTTATCTGGAAAAGTGATCAACCACTTGGTTTTCTATTCCCTTTTCTATCTTTCATCTCAAATTTTGAACTCTTCCAAAAATAACACCCATCGAACCAGTCTCGGTTTTGCATCCTTCTTTGCAATAAGATACCTCAATGTCGGATGATCATTACGGACAATGACTTTAGTTACAAACAAATAGAATCTAAACTTCTCAAAAGCAAAGACTACAACAAGAAATTCTTGTTCAGTGATGCTATAATTCTCTTGAGAAACATTCAAAGCTTTGCTCACATAATAAATGGGATGCAGAAACTTCTTTTTCCTTTTCCCCAATACTACGCCAAGCCCCACTCGCATCACACATAACTTCAAATGGTTTTCCCCAATCCGGTGAAATAATTATCTGTGCAGAAGCTAACTTCTCTTTCAGCCCCTCAAATTCTCTCAGACAAGCATCATCAAACTCAAATTTTAACTCCTTTTCGAGCAGCCTGCACCATGGTTGTGCAATTTTTGAGAAATGTTTGATAAACCTCCTATAGAATCTTGCATGCCCTAGAAAACTTCTAACACCTTTCAGAGAGATGGGTGGTGGCAAATTTCAATCACCTCGACCTTTACTCTATCAGCCTCAATTCCCTTTTGCAAAATTCTATGGCCCGGTCTATACCCTCTTTCACCATAAAGTGACACTTCTCCAAGTTTAGCACAAGATTGCACTTTTCACAGCATTTCAGAACATCACCTAAATGTTCCAAGCAATCATCAAACAAGTCACCAACCACAGAAAAATTGTCCATAAATACCTCAATCATGCCCTCCACCATATCAAAAAATTTAGATATCATGCAGCGTTGAAAAGTTGCCAGTGCATTACACAAACCCAATGGCATCCTCCTTAAAGTAAATGTCACATAAGGACAAGTGAAAGTCATCTTCTCTTGGTCTGCCAGAGCTATAGAGATCTAATTACAGCCCAAATACCCATCTAGAAAACAATACCAACCATATCTAGCAAGACGATCTAACATTTGGTGCATGAATGGCCTTGGAAAGTGATCTTTCTCGCTCCATGCATGCAACTGGCGATAATCCATACTAACCCTCAAACCAGTAACATGCCTCATTGAAACAAGCTCATTCTTCGCATTAGGAACCACATTGATTCCTCCCTTCTTTGACACACATTGAACCGGACACACCCAATTACTATTAGCAATCGGATATACCACCCTAACATTTAACCACTGGATAATTTTCATTATCAAAACCTCTTGTATTAACAGATTCAACCTCCTTTGATGCTCAATACTAGGTTTACTATCAGACATGAGTTGAATCTTATGAGAACATATACCAAGTAAGATACCAATAATGTTAGCAATAGTCCATCCTTTCACCCTTTGAATTGTTTCAACACTAATACCAACTCCTTTACTTGCCCGTCATTTAAATCAGCAGCAATACTAACTAGAAAAGTACCATTTTGTCCCAAGAATAAATACCGCAAATGAGATGGGAAAGCCTTTAGCTCCAATTTTGGAGGCTCATCAGTAGATGGTTTGCATGCGGATTCTTGATTTATTTAATCCAAATCCAACTTCTTTGGTTGGCGACGAGGGAAATTCACTCCATCAAGTGCAGCAACTAACTCATCATATTAAGCAATACCATTTCCATAAAAGTTCATGACCACAACTGCTAGTGCTTCAACACCCAATCTCTCCTCAATGGACACCTCTGGTTTCTCCTCAGCAATATAGTTCACCACAGACATGGACTTAAGATCACTTTGATACTTCATCGATTTCCAAATATTAAATGTCACTTATTTATTGTTCAGTCAGAACATTATCTAGCCTCTTTCCATATCAACTAAAGCACACCCAGTAGCAAGGAATAGTTTCCTTAAGATGATGGGTACTTCAATGTCAACTTCATAGTCTAGTATCACAAAGTCTTTCAGAAAGATGAACGCCTTAACTTTCAAAAGGACATCTTGTAGTAGTCCAATCAGTTTCTTCACAGTTCTATCAGCCATAAGTAGTTGCATTGCATTCAGTTTGGGGGCTCCCAAGCCCCACTTTTTGTACAAAGACAGCGGCATCACATTTATGCTACCACACAAGTCATATAGGGCCTTAGCAAAGTGCAACATACCAATGGTACATGGGACGGTAAAAGCTCTGGGATCTTCTTTCTTCTGCACTAGTGATCTAATGGCAATAGTTCTACAATGCTGCAACTTGTCATCATCTTCAAAATTGACAGCCCTATTTTTAGTCGCCAGATACTTCATGAACTTAGCATAACCAAATATTTGTTCTAGTGCTTCAATCAAAGGAATATTTATTGATAATTACTTTAACATGGATATGAACCTTTGATACTTTTCCTGTTAAGTCTTCTTAACCTACCTTTATGGGAAGGGAGGTGGAGATCTCAACATAGGGATGATCTTTTGTGTCACATCAGCCTCCTTCACACTTTGATCTTTAGGCTCCTCAACTTCATCCTCTTCCAGCACTTTCATACTTTCCACTCCAGTCGCCATAAAAGGGTTAATAGTCTACTTCCCATCCCTAGTAGTAACTACTATACAATGTCCGTCATTTTTTGGATTCTGAATAGTATTGCTGGGAAGTGTTCCTTGTTGGCGTGGATTCATACTTGAAGATAGCTGGCTCAATTGCTGTTTGATTTGTCGAATAGATACTGCATGTGACTCAACCTTTTGCCCAGTACCTAATAAATTATTTTACATCTCGTTCACATTGTCATCTGTTGAGTCAAACCATTTTATCATCTTAGCCATCATATCCTTAATTCATTTTAAACTTGATCCTCCATCTCGGTTTCCTGGTGGAACAAAAGGGTCGCTCTAATCATTTCTATTTTTATACCCATTCCTATTGTAGTTGTTGTCACGATTATAGTTCCCATAACGAACATAGTTCCCTTCGCAATTATAGTTACTATAGTTTTGACCTTGATTTCCTTGACCTTGGCACCAATTATCCTGATTAGATTCTTAGGCGTTAGTTCGGGAATCCCCCACCTGCTCATTTACAAAATTTGTGTCCTCTTCATAAGCATACTCATCAACCGGTGGTGATCTAGCCTAATAGTTTACTGCACTCACTTTCTCAGCATGTCCGCTTACATGTTTTAATAATAAGAAAATATATGTTCTCAACTGTTCAATGTCTTCCTAATATCATCATTGGACTAGTTTGGTGTAGCTTGTAACAAAAAAGTGCTCCTCGTGGTAGCCGAAGTTCTAGTGTTCCATGCTTTATTATTTCTAGTGATCTTCTCTAGCCTCTCTGCTATTTACAAAAATGTGTTAGCTCTGTATGACCTGCAGAAATAGTGTCCAACACTACTCGATTATCATCTAATCCTTTATAGAAGAACTCCTTTAGCGACTCATCATCAATTCGGTTATTCAGAACACTTCTCATATAACTGGTGATTCTCTCTCATGCATTACTAACAGATTCTCCAGCTGTAGCCACAAAATTATGAATTCTATCTTTCAAGTTCACCTTCTTTCACAGTGAGAAATATTTGTCTAATAACACTTTATGTAGACCATCCCACATGGTGATTGAGTTATATGGTAGCTCATACAGCCATACTGTAGCGTCACATGTCAATGATAGTGGAAACACCCTTAAACCAATTGTATCCATGTCTAAATGTTGTCACCCCACACTACTCATATAAACACTTTTGACCTTGATTAGATGAGCATATGGGTTTGTCACGACCCAGGGGTACCCCCTAGATGTAGGAAGGCCTATATGACCCCGAGAGGCCTCATACAAGCCACTTAGCATATCTTAACATAAAGTAATAGAAATTAGCGGAAATTCAAAACATTTTAATACAATCGAAGTCTTTTATAAAAATGAGCGGAAGTCTAATACCATAGTCTAAAATTATCGAATCAACATGAATAAAATATTGGGACCCAGCCCATACAATAGTCCAAGACTTAAAATAAAGACATAAACGAAAGTGGTGATCACATCCTCGAACACAATGAGGACTCGCCAAATCTTAACTCCTTGATCAACAAAGAAGCTAGCCACGAGTGTGAGAATCTATGTCACCGGACCCTACAGTTGATAAGAATGTAGGCAAAAGTATGTGTTAGTACAATCAAGTACTAAATATCATAGCTAGCATAAACAACATAAACATTATGGTTAGTCAATATAAACCATAAGCATAATCAATGCATATAAATAAACATCATAATAAGAAATGAGTGCTTCTCAAGCAACCTTACTCATCCTTAGTCAAGACTTGGGTCATCCACCTCTAGTCAAGCTTACCTCATGGAAGGCATCTCTAGCAACAATCCACATTATTCATTCTTTACATCAGACTCTCATTATTCATACTTACTTTTGAAGACATGGGGATTCGCCTCTTGCCTAACTTATAAAGGTTAATGGGTATTCGCCTCTTGCCTTACTTACTTTTAGATTACGGGTACTCGCCTCCACAACCTCATCATATGACGCGGATACTCACCTCCACACCATTCATCATATAATTCTGGTACTCACCTCTACATTATTTCATAGGGATCATGGGTACTTGCCTCCATGTCCATTCATCATAATAAGAACATGGGGACTCACCTATTGTTCAATTTTAAGGAGTTGGGGAATCGCCTCATATCCTTTCATATGGAGTTCAAGGGTAATCGCCTCTAGCCTCATCATTTACATAAGCTTTTAGTCAAGATTCATTTTAGGTGAGCAATCCTTTCGAACCTAGAATCATTCATGTGAGAAGACCATTCACATTCACACATTCATAATTAAGCAATTCATGTGTGAAGTATTCCTTCCTCAACAATAACATCAATTACCAACAATTCATATCATAAGCTTTACTCTCAAAGCCCTAGATCTCTTGATCATCATCTAGGCTTCATTCTCAATCAATTCTTATCATAATTCATCAATCCTATAAGGAGAAGCCTAAACCCACAAAGTTTCCCTTCATGGTATCAACCCAATTATATCAATTCTAGGTTAGAATTATGGAATGGGCATGAGTACATGTAATTTTACTCTAAAAACATCTAATTATACTAATTCTATCATAAACAATCACAAACCACTCAATTGGATCTATAATCATTATAACCCACAACAATTAAAGAAACCCTAGCTAGAATTGCGAAATTTTTCATTAAATTGGCAGAATTCTAGGGGACTCCATGGATGGAAGATGTCCATGGATGAAGAACTATCATACCTTGATCACAATGCCCTCAAAAGCTTGGAGATTGGGAGACTTGCTCTTTACCTAGCTCCAATTTCTTCTTCTTCTTCCACCTTTTAGAGAGAGAATATTTGAGAGGATTTTTTTTTTGGGATTTGAGAGAATGAGAGGTTTTGGGGGTTAAAAAATATCCTTATATAGGTCTTTTAGACTTAGGAAAAACGACACCACTTTGATTTAATTAAAACCGGAAAAGACCCTTAAGTCCCTAAAATAACCACCCAGTCCCCAACAATGAGATCACGACCGACGGATCGTGGATGGACCTACGGTCCGTCCTGGTCAAATGGGGTTTGATGGTCTGGGGCTGGTTTTTGGCCTTGGGACCTACGGTTCCCCAACCACGGACCGTGGACCCATCCACGGGGTGTGGGTCCTAGCCGTGGTTCACTGCCTCAAACAGTCCACAGGGTGTCCACCAGCGGAGCTCACCTACGGGGCGTGGTTTGCCCTCGTCGGTGACACCTGGATGTTTTGAGAATTTTCTAGCTTTCCTCTTTAGGCTACGGGGTGTTACAATATCTCCCCCTTGGGATCATTCATCCTCGAATGAGATTCTAAGCACGTTTCTAAATATAAAGACTCATGACTAGCAACCCATCATGCATGCAACTCATCCAAATGCACACAACTAAGGAGGAAACATCAATTCCGAGTCAAATCTATTCAATGCACCTTAAGGAAGTAGGAACTACATCTAACAACCCAATATGCATGAATTTTTCACATTTCATATATTCAAGGAGGAACTACCTTCTCTATCTTAAAAGCATGGTCAATACAATCTCACGGAGATCATATGCAATTCAATCTCAAAAAGCATATCTAAAACATGTCCATCAACTCATCTCATGAAGGCTATAGGCAACTTTTACTCAATGCACTACAACATTAGGACAATTATTCACATAAGTCATTTCTTCAAGACTCAAGCTATTTCATGAACATGCATATAAAGAAATCATGGAAACACATAAAACACACATGACTTCTAAACATAGAACAACCAAGAGGAAATTCATTACCTCAAGCTAGAGTAGAAGGAAAAAGATCAGGATATCGGGACTTCATATCGGCCTCGGCCTCCTATGTAGCACCCTCAACTAAGTTGTTTCTCCACAAAACCTTCACGGTCACCAACTCATTTGGAAAATCTAACTCATAAGCAACCTTACCAACACGCCTCAAAATTTGATATGGGCCTATAAATCATGGACTAAGTTACCCTTTCTTCCTGAATCTCATCACACCCTTCATGGGTGAGATTTTCAAATAGACCCAATCACTAACCTCAAACTCAAGGTCTCTCCTTCTAACATCGGCATATGACTTTTATCGGCTTTGGGCTGTTCTCAACCTCTCTCTAATGAGCCGGACCTTTTCCATAGCATCATGAACCAATTCGGGTCCGATCAAGGCATCTTCACCCACTTCAAACCACCCTATAGGAATCTACACCTCCTACCATAAAGAACTTCAAAGCGGGCTATACCAATACTAGAAGGTAGCTATTATTATAGGCAAACTCTATTAATGGCAAGTGATCATCCCAACATCACTTGAAATCGATGACACATGCTCTAAACATATCCTCTAAAGTTTGGATTGTTCGCTCCGCTTGCCCATCAGTTTATGGGTGAAAAGTTATGCTAAGTTTCACTTTTGTGCTAAGACCCTTTTGGAAAGACTTCAAAAACTGAGAAGTAAACTGAGTACCTTTATCGATATAATAGACAATGGCACACCATGCAATCTCACCATCACCCTCAAATGCAACTTGGCATAGTCTTCCGCCGCGTAAGAAACTTTGACGGGGATGAAATGAGCCGATTTCATCATTCGGTCTACTATAACCCAAATTGAATCATATTGTTGCCCAGTACGTGGCAACCCTACTATAAAGTCCATATTTACATCCTCTCACTTCCAGGTAGGAATGCTTATATCTTGGGATAATCCTCCCGGTTTTTTATGCTCAACCTTTACTTGTTGGCAATTTGGCCACTTAGCAACACATCCCGCAATGTCCTTCTTCATCCCATTCCACCAATAGACCTCCCGCAAGTCACAGTACATCTTGGTGGCTCTCGGGTGAATAGAATATCGAGAACTATGGGCTTCTGCCAAAATCTGTTACCTGAAATCATCTACATTTCGAACACAAACGACCTTTGTATCTAAGTACCCCATCTCCTCTTTGGGAGAAAGCCTCAACGGACTTCTTGAGTACCCCCTCTTTCAATTCTACCAAAATCGGATCTAAACATTTCTTGGATTTCACATCACTCACAAAAGATGATTCAGAACCATTATGAACCATGACACCACCCTTGGTAGAGTCTACTAGCCAAACACCCAAACGGGTTAATCTATACACATCTCGTACCAATTATTTCTTATCATCATTAATATGAGCAACACTACCCATCGAAAACCTACTAAGAGCATCCGCTACTACATTAGCTTTGCCGGGGTGATAAAGAACACTCATGTCATAATCTTTCAATAACTCCAACCACCTTCTTTGGCGAAGATTCAAGTCTTTTTGGCTAAACACATATTGCAAGCTCTTGTGATCGGTAAATACATCACCATGAACTCCGTACAAATAGTGTCTCCAAATCGTTAGAGCAAATACGACCGCCGCTAACTCAAGGTCGTGAGTAGAATAATTCTTCTCATAAACTTTAAGTTGCCTTGAAGCATTGGCAATAACTTTTCTGTTTTGCATAAGCACACATCCAAACCCAATTCTCGAGGCATAACAATATACCACAAAATCATATGTTCCTTCCGGTAAGGTCAACACCGAAGCGGAAGTAAGTCTGTCCTTCAACTCTTGGAAACTTTTTTCACACTTTTCCGACCATATGAATTTAGCCTTCTTTTGAGTCAAAGCCGTCAAAGGAGAGGCAATTGAAGAGAAACCTCCAACAAACCTTCTATAATAACCAGCCAAACCCAAAAAGCTTCTAATATCCGAAGGTTATAGAAGTCTAGGCCAACTCTTGACCGCATCCGTCTTCTTAGGATCTACCTCAATACCCTTGTTGGACACAATATGACCAAGGAAAGCTACAAATCTTAACCAAAATTCACATTTACTAAACTTTGCAAAAAGTTGTTGGTCCTTAAGGATTTGCAATACGATCCTCAAATGATCAATATGCTCATTCTCACTTCTTGAGTAGATCAAAATATCATCGATAACCATGATCAGAAACATGTCAAGATATTGTATAAACAGTGGATTCATCAAGTCCATAAATTCCGCCGGAGCATTAGTCAAACCAAATGACATTACTAGAAAATCATAATGACCATATCGGGTTCGGAAAGCCTTTTTCGGAATATCTTCTTCTTTCACCCTCAATTGGTGATAACCCGATCGGAGATCAATCTTAGAAAAATAACTTGCACCTTGAAGTTGGTCAAATAAATCATCGATCCTTGGTAGAGGATACATGTTCTTAATGGTATCCCTGTTCAATTGTCGATAATCGATACACATCCGGAGTAAACTATCCTTTTTCTTAACAAACAACACCTGAGCACCACATGGAGAGATACCCAATCGGATGAAGCCTTTATCCAATATATCCTTCAATTGTTCTATCAACTCTTTAAGTTCAACCGGAGCCATTCTATAAGGAGGAATAGATATAGGTTGCGTATCTGGGATAAGGTCAATACCAAAGTCTATTTCCCTTTCGGGAGGAATACCGAGCAAATCATCGGGAAATACTGTCGAAAACTCATTAACAATGGGGACCGACTCAAGACTAGGGGCTTTGGAATCCACATTCCTCACCCTAACTATATGATAGATGCAACCCTTAGAGATCATCTTTCTAGCTTTTAGAAAAGAAACAACCCGACTCTTAGGCATAGAATTTCTCCCCTTCCACTCTAGGATAGGCTCATTTGGAAATCGGAATTTGACTACTCAAGTTCTACAATCAATAAAAGAATAACATGAATGCAACCAATCCATCCCAAGTGTGACATCAAAGTCTAACATATCAAGTTCTACCAAGTCAACAAGAGTAACTCTATGGGACAAGGGAGCGGGACATCTTCTATATACCTTTTCAGCCAACACAAAATCACCTACGAGGGTAGAAATAGAAAAAGGTTCTAACAACACTTCGGGGAGCACATTAAATCTCATGCCCACATAAGGCGTCACAAATGACAAAGTAGCGCCGGGATCTAACAAAGCATACACATCTAATTGAATTTTTTTTAACATATTGGTCACCACATCTAGGGAGCTCTCTTGATTACCCCTAGTTTGGAGAGCATAAAATTGGTTTTGCTTACGAGCACTAGTACCTGAACCACTTTGACTGGATGAGGGGTTGGGTTGAGCCCTACGAAGAGTATCTCCCTCATTCTTATAAATCGACGCACAATCCCTTATCTTGTGACCCGTCTTGCCACACTCAAAACAAACATTGGAGCCCGCTAGACACTTTCCCTCATGATTTCTCCCACATATAGCTCAAGTAGGCATCATGGACTTATTACCATCTCCTTGAGGTTTAGGGTTAGACACCCTCTCATTGTTAGACCTTAGAGGATCATTAGAAGAACCTTGCCCGGAGAACTTTTGTCAGAACCTCGTACGACCTCGTCCACCGGACCTAGAATGTGAAAAGTTACCATCATCCGTTCTTGCCCTTTTTGCTTCCCTAGATCTTTCCTTAAGCTTTGGTTCCTCAATTTGTTGGGCGTGAACCATAGGAAGAGAAATGTCCATGTCATGGACAAGCATAGCAGTGCGGCATTCTTTGACAACCAAGTCGGACACTCCCGACACAAACTTACTCATCTTAGTCCGATGATCCACCACAATAGAAGTAGCATACTTAGATAGTTGAGTGAATCTCAACATATTTCCTTGCTGAAGGTTGATAAATTCAAGAACCTTGGCCTCTCTCATCTCTAGAGGGAAAAATCTGTCAAGAAAAGCACTTTTGAACCTCTCCCACTCTATGGGATCTGCTCCTTCCGGCCTTGCCTCTTTCCACTAATTAAACAAAGTCTGAGCAACCCCTTTGAGTTGATAAGAAGCTAACTCCTCTTTCTCTACCGGTATCATTCCCATAATAGCAAGTATTTTATAGACCTCGTCAATAAATTCTTAAGGATCTTCCTCAACTTTGGAGCCATAAAATTCGGGAGGGTTCATCCTTCTAAAGTCTCTCACTCTTGCCGCCGCCGTACCCACACTTGGGTTCATGGGAGCTACCACCTCTTTATTGTCTTGTGTCGTCACGACTTAAGCCAACACTTGGAAAGCCAACCAAACTCCGCATTTGTCACATTCTCAGTCAAAGGATCAATCGGAGCTTGAGGAGGAGCTTGGGGAGGAACTTCTTGATTATCTCCCTCTATCCTTCTAGCATTAGCCCTTCTAGTAGTCATATACCGAAAACCATCGTGTAAGGATTAGGAGAAAGACTTTATAGAATTAGACTCCATTGCACGACTTAAAGAAATGAAGAAGTGAAGTTTCGTAAACATCTAGTAGCCTCTCATTCATAAATGTGGCGCGCTTCACACTTATGAACAAGACTCTACTTGACGTAGTTTGAAACATCCTAGAACCATTCTAAGCCTTGTGCTCTGATTACCAAGTTCGTCACGACCCAGGGGTACCCCCTAGATGTAACAAGGCGTATAAGACCCCGAGAGGCCTCATACAAGGCACTTAGCATATCATAACATAAAGTAATAGAAATGAGCAGAAATTGAACACTTTTTAATACAATCGAAGTCTTTTATAAAAATGAGTGGAAGTCTAATACCATAGTCTCAAAGTATCTAAGCAACATGAATAAAATCTTGGGACACAGCCCATATAATAGTCCAAGATATAAAAGAAAGACATAAACGAAAGTGGTGATCACATCCTCGAACACAACGAGGACTCACCAAATCTTCACTCCTTGATCAACAAAGAAGCTAGCCATGAGTGTGAGAATCTATGTCACCGGACCCTACATTTGATAAAAATGTAGGCAAAAGTATGCGTTAGGACAATCAAGTACTAAATATGATAGCTAGCATAAACAACATAAACATTATGGTTAGTCAATATAAACCATAAGCATAATCAATGCATATAAATAAACATCATAATAAGAAAGGAGTACTTCTCAAGCAACCTTACTCATCCTTAGTCAAGACTTGGGTCATCCACCTCTAGTCAAGCTTACCACATGGAAGGCATCTCTAGCAAAAATCCACATTATTCATTCTTTACATCATAGTCTCATTATTTATATTTACTTTTGAAGACATGGGGATTCGCCTCTTTCCTAACTTATAAAGGCTAATGGGTATTCGACTCTTGCCTTACTTACTTTTAGATTGCGGGTACTCACCACCACAACCTTATCATATGATGCAGGTACTCACCTCCCCACCATTCATCATATAATACGGGTACTCGCCTCCACATTATTTCATAGGGATGATGGGTAATTGCCTCTATATCCATTCATCATAATAAGAACATGGGGAATCACCTCATGTTCAATTTTAAGGAGTAGGGGAATCGCCTCATATCCTTTCATTTAGAGGTCAAGGATAATCACCTCTAGGTTCATCATTTACATAAGCTTTTAGTCTAGACTAATTTTAGCTGAGCAATCCTTTCAAACCTAGAATCATTCATGTGAGAAGACCTTTCACATTCATACATTCATAATTAAGCAATTCATGTGGGAAGTATCCCTTCCTCAAAAATAACATCAATTACCAACAATTCATATCATAAGCTTTACTCTCAAAGTCCTAGATCTCTTGATCATCATCTAGGCTTCATTCTCAAGAAATTCTTATCATAATTCATCAATCCTATAAAGAGAAGCCTAAACCCACAAAGTTTCCCTTCATGGCATTAACCCAATTATATCAATTCTAGGTTAGAATTATGGAATAGGCATGGGTACATGTAATTTTACTCTAAAACCACGTAATTATACTAATTCTATCATAAACAATCACAATCCACTCAATTGAATCTATAATCATAACCCACAACAATTGAAGAAACCCTAGCTAGAATTGGGAAATTCTTTATCAAATTGGGGGAATTCTAGGGAACTGCATGGATGGAAGATGTCCATGGATGAAGAGCTATCATACCTTGATTACAATGCCCTCAAAAGCTTGGAGATAGGGAGAATTGCTCTTGACCTAGCTCCAATTTCTTCTACTTCTTCAAACTTCTAGAGAAAGAATATTTGAGATGATTTTATTTTTGGTATTTGAGAGAATGAGGGGTTTTGGGGGTTAAAAAATCCTTATATATGTGTTTAGACTTAGGCAAAACGACACCACATTGATTTAATTAAAACCGAAAAAGACCCTTAAGTCCCTAAAATAACCACCCAGTCACCAACCACGAGACCACGACCGACGGACCGTGGATAGACTTACGGTCCATCCTGGTCAAACGTGGTTCGATTGTCTGGGGCTTGTTTTTGGCCTTGGGACCTACGGTTCCCCAACCACGGGCCGTGGACCCATCCATGGGGCATGGGTCCTGGCCGTGGTTCACTGCCTCAAACAGTCCCTAGGGTGTCCACCAACGGAGCTCACCCACGAGGCGTGGGTCTAACCACGGAGCATGGTTTTTCCTCGTGGGTGACAACTGGAAGAACATGGGGAATCACCTCATGTTCAATTTTAAGGAGTACGGGAATCGCCTCATATCCTTTCATATGGAGGTCAAGGGCAATCGCCTCTAGGCTCATCATTTACATAAGCTTTTAGTCTAGAGTAATTTTAGCTGAGCAATCCTTTCAAACCTAGAATCATTCATGTGAGAAGACCTTTCACATTCATACATTCATAATTAAGCAATTCATGTGGGAAGTATCCCTTCCTCAACAATAACATCAATTACCAACAATTCATATCATAAACTTTACTCTCAAAGCCCTAGATCTCTTGATCATCATCTAGGCTTCATTCTCAAGAAATTCTTATCATAATTCATCAATCCTATAAGGACAAGCCTAAACCCACAAAGTTTCCCTTCATGGCATCAACCCAATTATATCAATTCTAGGTTAGAATTATGGAATAGGCATGGGTACATGTAATTTTACTCTAAAAACATGTAATTATACTAATTATATCATAAACAATCATAATCCACTCAATTGAATCTATAATCATAACCCACAACAACTGAAGAAACCCTAGCTAGAATTGGGAAATTCTTCATCAAATTGGGGGAATTCTAGGGAACTGCATGGATGGAAGATTTACATGGATGAAAAGCTATCATACCTTGATTACAATGCCCTCAAAAGCTTGGAGATTGGGAGAATTTCTCTTGACCTAGCTCCAATTTCTTCTTCTTCTTCAAACTTCTAGAGAGAGAATATTTGAGAGGATTTTCTTTTTGGGACTTGAGAGAATGAGTTGAATGAGGGGTTTTGGTGGTTAAAAAAATCCTTATATAGGTGTTTTAGACTTAGGCAAAATGACACCACATTGATTTAATTAAAACCGGAAAAGACCCTTAAGTCCCTAAAATAACCGCCCCGTTTCCAACCACGAGACCACGACCGACGAACCATGGATGGACTTACGGTCCATCCTGGTCAAACGTGGTTCGATGGTCTGGGGCTGGTTTTTGGCCTTGGGACCTACGGTTTCCCAACCACGGGCCGTGGACCCATCCATGGGGCGTGGGTCCTGGCCGTGGTTCACTGCCTCAAATAGTCCCCAGGGTGTCCACCAACAGATCTCACCCACTTGGTGTGGGTCCAACCATGGGGCGTGGTTTTTCATCGTGGGTGACACCTGGAAGTTCTGATAATTTGCTAGCTTTCTTCGTTAGGCTACGGTGAGTTACAAGGTCCTCCGATGGTAGCCAGACAAAATACCCTCTAGATATGAGAATTTGTATCAGGCTGCTTGTAACCACAAATGTATGTCCGACAAGCAATGGAGGTACAACGATGGAACCCGTCGACCCGATAATATTATTGTCCACCATGTAGTTAAGCAGTATGTCGGGTGCTGGTCGCTTTTGCACTCTCTCAGCATTGTCAAAGAGAGGTTTATCCTGTACGTGAATAGGAACTCCCACTAATACTAGACTTTGAACTCTAGCACTATCCCCATGACCCTCTTCGATTGGATCATTGTTGAGTCCCAGAATTTGACCTCGTGCGGCCATTCTTCGCAGTATTTTTCATAATTCAGGATTGTATGGGGTCAGGGGATTGCCTTGACTCCTAGTATTTGGCATACATTGTAAATAAGACTTGTAGAAAGTAAAAACAAAGACAGACGTAAAGTGGGAAATAATTGACTAAATTTAAATAATAAAATTAGTTTAATCTGAAAGCCTTATTCCCCGGTAGCGGCCCCAAAATTTGACACCCCCAAATTACACCTTCCTGAAGAAGTATAAGTGGTTGTTGTGAAATAAAGAACCTAACTGAGGTTAGGATCGATCCCACGAGGAATATGATCTAGAATTAGGCTAATTTATGATTAACTTTATGTTTAGTCAGATTACTTACGTAAAAAGGGGGATTTATAAAGAAAGTAATTGTTGATTAATTTGTAGTAACAATTAACAAGTAATCAGGATTCACAATTTTTAATATTAATATGAGATTGAAACTAGGGCATGCCCCACAAGTTCTTAACGTAGTAATCCTAATAATAGTAATTTTTTCCTAGTGTTTAATATGCAAAGTCAGTAAGTTAGGTATCTCCTAAGTGATTGGTCATCCAAATAGGGAATTTCACCACGTAACTTGGTCGTTCTACAGTGTGTATTCTTTACTAACCCTTACCGTTGACTCCAGATTAGCCTTCACTTATTTGGGTTAGGCTATTAGATGGCGGATTATCACGCTAAATCTCTGTTGTCTAATCTCTTTCCGATTCATTACTTCCTTGGTCGGGCAAGTAGTAATGAGGCAAGTTCTAACGTTCCACACCGTTAAAAGCCATTGAAAACAAAGAGATTAACAATACATGCACAAATACTATTCCAGAATTACTTAGTTATTAGTTTTACATTATTAATTACTCATGGTTCCCACAATCCTAGTTGTGGATTTAGTTTCTCATGCTTGTGTTTTCACGATAAATACTAGGGTTAATAAAATAAATCATGAACTTACAATTAGAAATAGTTGAAATCTGGATTCTTGAATTGAAGAACAAATGCAAGTTTCATAAACCAAACTTCAAGAATTAAATGCCAAAAGTGTTTGCAAAATAATTCTCAAAGCCAAAACTAAGTTTCTCAAACAGTCCAACAGCCCAAAAACGAAAAATACAACTTATATTTGTAGAAAACAAATCCTAAACCAAGTAGGAAAAGGAAGATTAAGGAAATTTGTCTGGGGCAGTATCACCTACGATTGGCAACCTATGGCTCGTCGTAGAGATGACGGCTAGTAGATGCCTTCCGTTAGTCAGTAGCTAGTCCATCATCTAGTGAGTGCTACCTAAGGGCATGAATTATGGCTTATAAGTCTATGTATGGCCCGTCCTTTTCATCCATCATTCATGGACTGGAGCTTCTTCTTTCTGAACTTTTCTATGACTCCTCTTGTACGGCTCGTAATAGTAACTACAACTCATCTTTATGCTTTTGTCATTCCATACTTAGATCCAATTCTCAGCACTTCAACCTGCGACTTCAACTTACAACTCATCATAGAGATGACGGATCATAAGTCTAATCGTATATCAACATAATCCTACTTCTTCAATACTTTTAATACCAACTGCTCCAAAACCTATTTCCTGTAAAATCAGATCAAAATACCATCACAGCTAATAATAAAATGCCTAAGACTCATGCAAAACTCTAAGTTTAATGCATCAGCAGTACCGTAAGTTCATGGTACATCAATGTCCCGGTATTCGCATCTCTTTCCTTCCACTTCTATTCTAACTTGAGTTATTAGTTCTTCATGGTTTATTATTTTGGATTCATGTGTTTTATTCATTCTCATGTTTCTATATGCTTGCATGTTCATGAGAAACATGATTTTTTATTTATGTTGGAGTGATTCTCCATGTTTATGTGCATTTTGATGAAATTTACATTCATATTGGGTTCTTAGTTTCTCTCCTGCTCTATTCATATTAGTTTGAGTCTTATTCGAGGATAAATATTCCTGAGGGGATATATTATAACACCTCAAAATTCAGAAAAGGAAAAGAAGGCCATAAGAGGGGTACTAGTTCAATTCCACGACACCAGTCTATGGTTCAAAAGAAGTTCTACGGGTCGTAAAACAGTTTGTTAGGAAGGGGAAAAAATATTATGGAAATGAAGCCCTTATGAGTCATTCAACGATTGATCAGAACAGTCTGTCTAGTGTTCTAAGTACCTAGGAAGGTCCCGTAGAAAGGTCCCAGACACAGTGAAATTTAGGGGTTAAAGTTGACTTTTATGGTTTGGTTCTACGGACCGTAGGAAGTCTTACGGGCCATAGAAAGGTCTCATCAATGTTAGATAATTTTTAAGGTTCCAATACTTAGTTTATGGTTGACAAGTACAGTCAGTAGGAAGTTCTACAAACTGTAGGTAAATTCTGTAGACTACATCCATCTGTTATTCTAAAGAGGCATTTGGGTCTTTTTTGATGTGCATAAGGCCTAAGCTATGGTGTTTTGATGCTCATTCCTAGCCCTATATAAGGTATTCAAGTCCTAAAACTACCCACTCTAAATTCTCTCCCCTAATTCCCAAAATCCAACCAAATTCATCTCTCCCAATTCTCTCCAAGGCTCACAAGGATTTTAGGGTTCTTCAAGTTCAAGTTTCCTTTCTTCATCAATTGCTAAGGGCTTCAAGATCATGTTACGTAGGGATTCATCAATGGGTTCCATTCACCCATTGAGCCACAAGGTTTCTCAATTTTCTCAAGATAAATTTCAATCAAGTAGGTTAGGTTTTTATTCAATTTCTCATGGGTTCTATTTGTATGGATTGAATTGCTTGATTTTTATCATATTATGATTTTTTAGACTCAATAACATGTTTTTCAACTAATTACATATGAGCTCATGCATTGATAATGATTTTGACTATGAACACTAATTTTCCATGAATTTATAAAGAAGTTATGAAGTTATGAATGATGTTTTCATGAACTTATGCATGATTTATGAAAAAAGATTATCTTATGATCTAGGTTGCTATAGGATTGGCATCAATTAAATTGTGAAAGTTTTTCTCACATTTAGGGATCATGATTTGGTGAAAGGTTTTCTCACTCATGCATGATTCATGTTTTCAGAATCTATTCTATGATTTTTTTAGTTTTGATTAGTAACTTAATTGTTCTTTTTCATGGATGATGATATGCTTATGTTTATGACTTATTCTGTTGGGATTTTACTTAGCACCGAGAGGATGTTGAGAAGGAGGCTCTCTCGTTAGTAGAGCTTGAGTCTCTAGCAGTAATCTCCTTATCCTGAACTACGTTCCCCCATAGGTTGTCTTAGGTGACATAGCTAGTGGATACACCTAAGCTAGAAGTTAAGGTCCTTTCCTTGGCAAGTAAGGACATCTCTTTTTGGTGTTGGAGCAAGACACTGGATTTCACTTTATAGCTTACATGTTTTATCTCTGTTAATAGTAAATATCCAAAAAAAATGAAATAAGTTGCCTTCAAAAGTTTTATGAATCTTTCCTCATGATTTATAGATGCATTGACCATGTACATGATTAAGATTATTCTTAAAAGATTTTACTATGTTTAGCTTGGCCATGTGCATCATGTTTTTGATTATGTCAAATTATGATCATGTTTTATGTTTTGATGCATATCCCTCAAACTTAACACATTCTATTTACTAATGCATATTTGTGCCTACATTGTTTCACTAATGTAGGGTTTGAAGATTCCTGTCTCTCCGTTCATAGCTAGTTGATCCCCTTAGAGATCAAAGACTTGGTGAGTCCTCATACTCTGAGGACTGTGTCACATTTATTACTTTCTTATATCATTTACTTTCGGATGTTGTATGTGATGCACGGGTTACGTCCTGGCCACTTTTTTGACGTTGTAGAAAGGCTTGTCAAGACTATGTTCGACTTCGGCTATAAATGTAAAACTCTTTTCTTACTATGAAATGCTTTACTTTTGTCTATTACTATGTGTATATGTATGTCAAGTGTCTTGTGTAGGGCCTTTCAGGGTCTTATACATCATGTCACATCTAGGGTGTACTTTGGGTCATGACAATTGTTGTTAGCTTGTGGTGGTTTGATGTCACGACCCAAAGTACACTCTAAATGTAACATAGCGTATAAGACACTGAGAGGCCCTACACAAGCTACTTAGCGCACATCATACAAGATAATAGAAGTGAAGAGTTTAAAAGTAATATTTCAAAAAAAAAGAGTTCGACATAAGTAGTGGAAGCTAACATAAGTCTCAAAGCCATCTATTACATCCAATGAGTGATTAGGACGTAACCTATAAATCACATACAATATCTGAAAAGAAAAGACATGAAAGAAATAGAATAATCTCGGTCCTCGAAACATGAGGACTCACCAATCTTTAATCTCTATATGGGATCACTAGCCACGAGTATGGGAGGTAGGAGTGTCATACCCTACATTAGTGAAACAATGTAGGAAAAAGTATGTGTTAGTACATGGAATGTACCAAGTATGATAGCAATGCATAAGAGTTATGAAATCATGCAAAATGGACTTTACATGACATTCAATGAGCAGGTTAAATCATAAAATAACATGTTAGAAAACATATGTAATACCCCAGATGCAAAAGAGGGAAGATTAGCATATTTCACAACTCCCAGGTGCCATCCACGAGGGCCAACCACAGCCAGTGGTGTGGGCCACCAACCGTAGGTGGGTCCGTGGATGGGTGCCTCAGTAATTGTCTAGGCCATGGACCATGGTTGGACCTACGGACCGTAGGTTGGACCTACGGACCGTAGGTTGGACCACGGCCCATGGTCCAAGAGCCGTGGGTCCAAGCAAAAGTCTCTGACAAGGAACCATGAGTGTGCAGGACGGACCGTAGGTCCATCTACAGTTCGTCGGTGGTGGTGTCGTGGGTCACTGACTGGTAGTTATTTAAGGGGTAGTTGGGTATTTTTCTAATTAATTAATTCCTATACTATGTCGTTTTACCTATATTTAGGACCCCTATATAAGTCTTTTAACACCCAAAATCACCTCATTTATTTCATTCTTCCAAATTCCCAAAAGAAAACCAATTCCTCTCAAATATTCTCTCTCTAGAAACTTAAAGAAGAAGAAGGATTCACTTAGGATTTGAAGCTAAGGTTCCAATTCCTCCATTGAAGGCTAGCAATTGGAGTCAAGGTATGATAGTTTTCATCCATGGATTCCTTTCATCCATGGAGTTCCCAAATTCCTCTATTTCAAATGGTAGAATTCCCCAATTGAATTAGAGTTTTCTTCAATTAGCATGGGTTCCAATCATTATTGATTTAAATGCTTTAGTTATGATCTTATATGCATGAATTGATGAATTGAAATGCTTTTATGATGAATTCCCCTATGAACCCCTGTGATCCCTATGTTTTCAAGTTATGAACCATATGTTGTGGGATTTTGATCTTTAAGGATGAGTTTTATGAAATTAAGTATGTATTGCTAGTTTTTCATTAATTTATGATAAAATCTCTATCTAACCCATGTTTTCTAAGAGTTGATGATTGAAATTGGGTTTTGACCTCAAGGGGGTGAATTATGGACTTATGCATTGGTTTATGAAATCTATGCAAATGTTATAAGGGTGCTTTGAGAGTAAAGTACCAATGATGAGGTTTTGTTGTGAAAGGACATCCTCACTAAAACACATACTAGCTTGATGTGAAAGGTCTTCTCACATAGAAAGGATTCTTAGGTTGAAAGGCTTTCTCACCTAATTGAATAAAAGATTAAAAGCTATTACGAAAAGATCATGGATGGTGAAAGGTTTTCTAGCGCATGGTCTAAGGAACTATCCTAATGAAACTAGCTTGAATTAGTTGTCCAAGGGCACCTTTTCATGAGTAATGAAGTAAAGTAAGAAATGAATATTCCATGGGAATTTATGCTTAGCACCCAGTGGATATTGAATATGAGATGGAAGCTCTCACGTCAGTATAGTCCGGGTTACCAAAGTAATCTCATGAGATAGAAGCTCTCACGTCAGTAGAGTCCGCGTTTCTAGTAGCAATCTCCTTATCCCATAACTATGTGCCCACATAGGTTGATTAGCTAGTGGATCCACTTAATCTATATGTTCATGGTTCTACCTTAGGCAAGTATAACAACTCTTTTTGGTATGGGTAACACCGGTGGATCATGTTATAACTCACATGGTCACTTGTCGGTTCAGGCTATTTCCCCACAAGTAATAATGAACTAAGGTTACTCAAGGAGCATCACATATGAGTTTCAAAGGTTTTAAAGATGATGTTACCTTGCATTGACTATGATTTATGACTTATGTTTTATAACTCTTTCATATGATGTTTAACATGGTAAATTGCATGTCATGTAATGAAATGTCCCTTTTAGCATGATTTAAATATTTTATGCATGGCTATAATACTTGGTACATTATTTTGTACCAACGCATACTCTCTCCTACATTTTTACCATATGTAGGGTCCGATATTCAGGGTGTTCAGTTTCGTGGCTAGTTTGAAATTTGATTGATTCCCGAGATTTGGTGAGTCCTCATGCTTCGAGGATGAATTCTTATTGTCTAGTATCTTTCACGTATTTTCCCTATTGAACATGATGTATGGGCTAGGCCCAATTTTATTCTATTGTATTTGATGGCTATAATGAGACAACTGTATTAGACTTCCACTTTGCTTTTTTTAAAATGTTTTGGACTTGAACTATTTTACTCTTATTGTTCTATTTCCTATGTTGTGAGGACTAAGTGGCTTGTATGGAGTCCTTCGTGGTTCTATACGCCATGTTACATCTAGGGGGTACCCCTGGGTCATGACAAACTTGGTATCAGAGCACAAGGTTTAGAATGGTCCTTGGATGTCTCATAAGGCACGTCTAGTAGAGTCTTGTTCATGAGTGTGAAGCGCACCACATTTATGAATAAGAGGCTATAAGATGATTAGGAAACTCCACTTCTTTCATTACTCTTAAGTCGTGCGATAGAGTATAACTCTATAGGGTCTATCTCCTAACCCCTATCATATGTTCTTCAGGTTATGTCTACTCAAAGAGCTTTCACTAGAGGGAATGAGGGAGACAATGTGGATCAAACAGCTTCTCCTCAAGCTCCTCAAGTTCCAAGCGACCCTCTGGCCGAGGGTGTTTCTAATCCAGAGTTTAGGGCTGCTTTTTAAGTGTTGGCTCAAGCCGTGACGGCCCAAGCCAATAGGGAGGTTGTGGTTCCCACAAGCTCAAATGTGAATTTGGCGGCTTCAAGAGTGAGGGATTTCACAAAAATGAACCCTCCGGAATTTTATGGTTCTAAGGTTGAGGAAGATCCTCAAGAGTTTATAGATGAGATTTATAAGGTTTTGTTTATTATGGGAGTAACTCCGGTGGAGAAGGCAGAATTAGCCGCTTACCAACTTAAGGGGGTTGCTCAGATTTGGTTCAACCAATGGAAAAAAGCAAGGCTAGTAGAAGCGAGTCCCATAGAGTGGGAAAGGTTTAAGAATGCTTTTCTTGAGAAGTTCTTCCCTCTAGAGATGAGAAAGGCTATGGTACTTGAGTTTATTAACCTTCGGCAAGGTAATATGAGTGTTAAGGAATATGCTTGGAAGTTCACTCGATTATCGAGATATGCTCCATCTATAGTGGCCGACCCTAGGTCGAGAATAAGTAAGTTTGTGTCAGGTGTGTCCAACCTAGATGTGAAAGAATGTCGTACGGCCATGCTTGATCATGATATGAATATCTCTCGTCTTATGAGTTATGCCCAACGGATTGAAAAGAAGAAACTTAAAGGGAGATCTAGGGAGAAGAAGAGGTCTAGAATGGATGATTATAATTCCTCTCATAAAAGGTCCGATGGATGTGGTCGTTCTAGATTTTGACAAAGGTTTTCTGGGAAAGGTTCTTCTAAGGCTCCTCCAAGGGTTAACAAAGAGAGTGTGTCTAACCCTAAGTCTCAAAGAGGTGGTAGTAGGTCCTTATGGCCGGGTTGTGCTAGGTGCAGAAGAAAGAATGCGGGCTAATGTCTAGCAGGTTTCGATGGTTGTGGTTAAAGTGGTCACCAAATGAGGGATTGCCTAATGCTTGCGGAAAATGGAAGAGAGGGAAAGCAAGCTACTCCTAGTGGTTCGGGTATTAGTGCTCCTAAGCAAAACCGATGGTATGCTCTACAAACTAGAGGTGAACAAGAGACCGGTATGTTGAAAGTTTCCCAACTTGATGTATATGCTTTACTTGATCCCGGTGCTACCTTGTTTTTTGTGGCACCATATGTGGCTATGAGGTTTGATGTACTTCCTGATGTGTTGTTAGAACCTTTTTCTGTCTCTACCCATGTTGGTGATTCTGTGGTGGTTAAAAAGGGTTTATAGAAAGTGTCCCCTTTCCTTGTCCCATAGAGTTACTCTTGTTTTACTTGGTAGAGCTTGATATGTTAGATTTCGATGTTATCTTGGGTATGGATTTGATGCACTCTTGTTATGCTTCTATTGATTGTAGAACCCGTGTAGTCAAATTTTAAGTTCCTGAATGAGCCTATCCGAGAGTGAAAGGAGGAAAATTTATGTCAAAGGTTTGGGTTATTTTTCATATTAAGGCTAAGATGATGACTTTTAAGGGTTGCATGTATCACCTAGTAAGGGTGAGGAAAATAGATTCTAGTGTTGCCCAACTACAAGGAGCTAGTTACCTTTCTAAGATTGACCTTATGTCGGGTTAGCACCAAATGAGGGTGAAAGATGATGATGTTTCGAAGACGGATTTTAGAACTAGGTATGGTTATTATGAGTTAGTAGTAATGTCCTTTGGTTTGAATAATGCTCCGACGGCGTTTATGGACTTGATGGATAGGGTGTTTAGACAATACCTTGGCATGTTTGTGATTGCGTTTAATCAAAAAGATTTGAATCTTCACCAAAGAAAGTGGCTTGAGTTATTGAAAGATTATGACATGGGTGTTCTTTATCACCCCAGTAAAGCTGATGTGATAGCGGAAGCTCTTACTCGGTTATCTATGGGTAGTGTTGCTCATATTCAAGAAGAAAAGAAAGAGTTGGTTCGAGATATGCATAGATTGGCTCGATTAGGTGTTCAACTAGTGTACTCCACAAAAGGTGGTGTTATGGTTCACAAGGATTGTGAAAGTTAAGAAAGGACTTGATCCGACCTTAGTAGAATTGAAAGAAGCGGTACTTGGAAAATCCGTTTAGGCTTTCTCCCAAGGGGGAGATGGGGTACTTAGATAGCAAGGTCGTTTGTGTGTTCCGAATGTTGATGACTTGAGAGAAATGGTAAGGTTGCATGGAGTGCCCTTGTCCATTATTTCCGATCGTGGTACCCAATTCACTTCTCAGTTTTGAAAGTCATTCCAAAAGGGGCTTGGTACTAAGGTTAAGCTTAGCACAACTTTCCATCCCCAAACCGATGGGCAAGCAGAGCGTACTATCCAAACTTTGGAAGATATGGTAAGGGTTTGTGTGATTGATTTTAAGGGTAATTTTGATGACCATTTGCCATTGATAGAGTTTGCCTATAGTAATAGCTATCACTCAAGTATCGATACGGCTCCATTTGAGGCCTTATATTATAGGAGGTGTAGATCTCCTATAGGTTGGTTCGAGGTGGGTGAAATTTCTCTTATAGGTCCCGAGTTAGTTCATGAGGCTATTGAGAAAGTTCGACTCACTAGAGAGAGGTTGAGAACGGATCAAAGTCGGCAAAAGTCTTATATCGATGTGAGAAGAAGGGATCTAGATTTTGAAGTTAACGATTGGGTTTACTTGAAAATCTCACCCATGAAGGGTATGATGAGGTTTGGCAAGAAGGGGAAGCTTAGTCCCTGATATGTAGGCCCATATCAGATTTTGACGTGTATGGATAAAGTTGCTTATGAGTTAGATTTGCACAATGAGTTGGCAACCGTGCATCCCGTTTTTCATGTCTTTATGCTTAAGAAGTGTGTTGGAGATCCGACATCCATAGTTTCCCTAGAAGGGTTTGGAGTTGATGAGAGCCTCTCATATGAGGAAGTTCCGGTTAAGATTTTGGACCGGCAAGTCAAGAAATTGAGAAACAAGGAAATAGCTTCCGTGAAGGTTTTGTGGAGGAATCAATTAGTTGAGGGTGCTACTTGGAAGGTCGAGGCCGATATGAAGTCCCGATACCCTTGTCTCTTTCCTTCTACTCCTATTCTAGCTTGAGGTAATGAGCTCCTCTTGAGTTGTTCTTGTTTTGGGAGTCATAAGTTTTTATGTGTTTTCCATGATTTCCTTATGATTATGCATGTTCATAAAAACTTGTGTTTTGAAAGAAACTGAGTTTATGTGATTGATTTCCTCATGTTGTTGTGCATTGAGTATGAGTTGCCTATTGACTTCATGAGATGAATTGATGAACATGCATTAGCTATGCTTTTTGAGAGTAAATTGCATAGACGCTCAATGAGATTGTGTTGAGCATGCTTTAGCTTGGAGAAGGTAGTTCCTCCTTGAACATGTGAAATTTTGACAATTCATGCATATTGGGTTGTTAGATGTAGTTCCTACTTCCTTATGTTGCATTTGAGTATGATGAGCTTGGAGTTGATGTTTTCTCCTTATATATGTGCATTGCATGCATAATGGGCTGATAGAGTTAGTTGACCCATCTTATGATGTTTTTAGAACGTCCTAGCTTGGAGTCGATAGTTCCTCCTTGGTTGTATGCATTGCATAATAGGTTGGGTTGTTAGTTCCTCTCCTACTCTCTTAAACTAGTTTAAATCTCATTCGAGGACGAATTATCCCAAGGGGGAGATATTGTAACACCCCGGATTCGAAAGACGGAAGCTTAACAGATTTCAGAACTCCCTGGTGCTATCGACGAGGGCCAACCACGGACCGTGGTGTGGGCCACAGACCGTAGGTGGGTTCGTGGATGGGTGCCTTAGGAATTGTCCAGGCCATAGACCACAGTTGGACCTACGAACGTTGGTGGGACCACGGTCCGTGGTCGAAGAGCTGTGGGTCTAGGCAAAAGTCTCTGACAAGGAACCACGAGTGTGCAGGACGAACCGTAGGTCCATCCATGGTCCGTCGGTGGTTGTGTCTTGGGTCACTAATTAGCAGTTATTTAAGGGGCATTTGGGTCTTTTCCTAATTAATTAATTCCTATACTATGTCGTTTTCCCTATATTTAGGGCCCCTATATATGCCTTTTAACCCCCAAATTCACCCTATTTATTTCATTCTTCCAAATTCCCAAAAGAAAACCAATTCCTCTCAAATATTCTCTCTCTAAGAACTTGAAAAAGAAGAAGAAAGATTCACCTAGGGTTTAAGGCTAAGGTTCCAATTCCTCCATTGAAGCCTAGCAATTGGACTCAAGGTATGATAGTTTTCATCCATGGAGTTCCCAAATTCCTCTATTTCAAATGGTAGAATTCCCCAATTGAGTTAGGGTTTTCTTCAATTAGCATGGGTTGTAATCATAATTGATTAATATGCTTTAATTATGATCTTCTATGCATGAATTGATGAATTGAAATGCTTTTATGATGAATTCCCCTATGAACCCATGTGATCCCTATGTTTTCAAGTTATGAACCATATGTTGTGGGATTTTGATCTTCAAGGAAAAAAATTATAAAATTAAGCATGTATTACTAGTTTTACATGAATTTACGATGAAATCCATATTTAACCCATGTTTTCTAAGAGTTGATGATTGGAATTGGGTTTTGACCTCAAGGAGGTGAATTATGGACTTATGCATTATTTTATAAAATCTATTCAAATGTTTTAAGGGTGCTTTGAGAGTAAAGTACCAATGATGATGTTGTGTTGTGAAAGGACATTCTCACTAAAACACATACTAGCTTGATGTGAAAGGTTTTCTCACATAGAAAGGATTCTTAGGTTGAAAGGCTTTCTCACCTAATTAAATCAAAGATTAAAAGCTATTACGAAAAGATCATGGATGGTGAAAGGTTTCCTCACGCATGGTCTAAGGAGATATCCTAATGAAACTAGCTTGAATTGGATGTCCAAGGGCACCTTTTCATGAGTAATGACGTCAAGTAAGAAATGACTATTCCGTGGGAATTTATGCTTAGCACCGAGTTGATATTGAATATGAGATGGAAGCTCTCACGTCAGTAGAGTCCGGATTTCCAAAGTAATCTCATGAGATGGAAGATCACGTCAGTAGAGTCCGGGTTTCTAGGAGCAATCTCCTTATCCCATAACTATGTTCCCACATAAGTTGATTTTCTAGTGGATCCACTTAAGCTAGATGTTCATCGTTCTACCTTAGGTAAATAGAAAAACCCTTTTCGGTGTGGGTAACACCGGGGAATCATGTTATAGCTTACATGGTCACTTGTCGGTTAAGGCTATTTCCCCACAAGTAATAATGAACTAAGGTTACTCAAGGACTATCACATATGAGTTTCAAAGGTTTTAAAGATGAAGTTACCTTGCATTGACTATGATTTATGACTTATGTTTTATAACTCTTTCATATGATATTTAACTTGGTAAATTGCATGTCATGAAATGAAATGTCCCTTTTTGCATGATTTATATGTTTTATGCATAGCTGTCATACTTGGTACATTGTTTTGTACTAATGCATACTCTTGCCTACATTTTTACCAAATGTAGGGTCCGATATTCAGGGTGTATTATTTCGTGGCTAGTTGGAGATTTGATTGGTTCCCGAGCTTTGGTGAGTCATCATGCTTCGAGGATGGATTCTTATTGTCTTGTTTCTTTAACATATTTTCTCTTTTGAAAATGATGTATGTGCTAAGCCCAATTTCATTCTATTATATTAGATGGCTATAATGAGACAAGAGTATTAGACTTCTGCTTTGCTGTTATAAAAATGTTTTGGACTTGAACTATTTTACTCTTATTGTTCTATTTCTTATGTTGTGAGGACTAAGTGGCTTGTATGGAGTCCTTCGGGGTTCTATACACCATGGTACATCTAGGGGGTACCCCTGGATCGTGACAACATAAGTCATAGCTATGGTCAATGCAAGATAAACCTCTTTAAAACACCTTTGAGATACTTTTAGAAAGTAACCTTAGTTCATTATTTGTGGGAGATTTTTACCTTTAACCGACATAGACTGTGTGAGCTATAACATGAAATCCGGTGTCTGCCCCACATAGAAAAGGGTGTCCTTAAATGCCAAGGTAAGAACCATAATTTCTAGCTTAAGTGGATCCACTAGCTAATGTCTATCTAAGACAAACCTATGGTGACACATAGTTTACGGGACAGGTAGATTGCTACTAGAAACCTAGCCTCAACTACGGGAGAGCTTCCATCTCAATATCCTCTCGGTATTAAGCATTAATCCCACAACATATTTATTAATCTTAACTTATCTCATTATCCATGGAAGGGCACATCAAGTAGCCAAGTATAAGCTAGAATTAATTAGAATAGCTCCTTAATCTCGATTCATCTTAGGTGAGAAAACCTTTCAACCTTATGAATCCTTTATGTGAGAAAATCCTTTCACAATCATGTTATGAGTAGTATGTGAGAAATCTTTTCACAATAACAACAACAGCATCGATGCTTTACTCCCAAAGCAACCTTTAATCATTTCCATCAATTTCATAAAGAAACATGCATATCTTCATAAATTCATATTTCATAGTTAAAAAAGCTTCATCATATGATCAAATCTGGAAATCATGGATCATGTATGGTTTTAAGTTATTTCAACTATAAGACATGTAATTATCTCAATTCACGCATAAAAAGACATAAAGCAATCAATTAGATCATAAGTGAAAAGAACCCATGAGATTAAATAAAACCCAAATTTCAGTTAAAGATTCTAACTTGTAAAATTGGAGAATTTAGGAACCCTTTAGAGGAAAGGACTCCATAGGGGAATACTATCATACCTTGATGCCAAATCTCACAATTAATGGTGAATTCAAAGACTTGATCTTGGAACCCTAGCCTTCTTCTTCAAGCCTTAGAGAGAGAAATATTGGGGAAGAACTTGGACAGATTTCAGAAAATTTGAAGAATGATCTAGAGTAGTTAAATTTTTGGCTGAAAAGGCTCATATAGGGTCTAGGATGAGGACTAAAACGACATAGTATTGAGTTAAATAATTAGGAAAAGATCCAAAAGCTCCTCTTAAAATAACTGCGACTCGACCGGTTCAGATCTTACGGTCTTTAGGTCCACTTGAGGAACATCATGGTGAGCCATAGATAAAGTACTGGGACCTTAAAAATCACCCAGTTTTGAAGGGACCCTAGCTATGGTTCGTGGGTTCTCTTACAGACTGTACCTTCCAACCGTAGATCCCAACTTTGACCCTCAAAATTTCACTAAGTCTAAGACTCACCTACGAGGCCTACCTAGAACTCATATACTGGGTGACGAACCGTCCTGGTGAATTGTAAAAAGGGTAGTGGAAATTGACTCTCGAAAAATATTTACCCCTCGACCTATAGTTCCCACCTACGGCTCGTAAGAGAACTTACGGCCCGTTGGTTAGGACCGTAGACACAGACTCCACCTACGAAAGTTTTGCACTTTTCCTTCTTTTCCAAATATGAGGTGTTACATTTGATATTATTGTGTTAATCTTGATAGGTTTGTTATGCTTTTCATCTACCTACAAGCTTAGTTTCCCTTGGACTAGGGTGGTTTGCTTAGATTTTCTTTGGGTGTATGGTTCATGGTTTCATGGAATTGGTCTCTATTCCAGCTGACCTAAATTTTCTTATTACTATAATTTTCTTAGAAGATCATCATTGGAGTTGTGCTTAGTGTGGTTGCACCTATGGAATTTATCGTCCCTTAGAGTAGTTATTCAGGTTTTAAAAGTTGAATTTAGACTATAGTTGTTGAGTTTGGAGTCATTGGGACAGAATCTTGGGATGGTGCCCTGGGCTGACTTACTCATTATGGCTTTTACCGCTCCTCGATGTTAAGGTTGTGCATGTCCTTTCTTGCATGGTCATTATTAGCAGGGTTATGTGGGCAATGTTCCGTTGGTTATGTTAACTGTTAGGATGGTTCAATATGGGAAGAATATTTATGATGGCTAGGAGGTATTAGCTTTGGAGCTTGAAGAGGATAATTCAACTTGTGAACTTTTGAGCATTTTCTCTTTCCTATTGGTCACTTCATTTGATGGTATATGTGTGGTATTGGGTCATTTTAGAAAATTTTGCTACATTCAGTTGAGTTTTGTTTTGTTGGATGGAAGTCTATATCAAAGAAGAAAATGGGGTTTCTAGTTTTTGTTATGGAGTGATAAAGTGAATTCGTGGATTATCAGCCTAAGTTTTGGGTTGGCATTGCCCGACTTGAGGGGGTATATGTAAACCTGGCAGATCGTGTGGTCCTAATACCCTCATCTTTTTATCCTTTAGGTTCCTTCAATTCTTTAACTTTCAAGGAAGAAAGTCCTTTTAGTAGTGGATGTAGTAATGACCCTCTAGGTCATTTCCATTAATTTCCAATCTGGTTAGCATTTAGAGCTTTCCTCTAACGGCCCAATGTCATTTATGACTTGCTGGAACACATAGTTTTGTCGCTAGGTCGTTCATTTGAGTTTTGTGTGAGTTTCTAGGTTTTGGAGCCTTTAAAACTTGAACAGTTGACTTTAGTCTAAAGTTCAGGAAGACAGCCTCGAAATGCATTTCTGACAGTTTCACCAACTCTGGAAAGGCCACTTTGGGCTAGAGGAATGGATGGTTTGGTCCCTGAGACTTCTAGTGTGAATTTGTGTTGTTAAGCATTTTAACTTTAAAGCTTAAGCCAAGGTTTTACTTTGGTCAAAAATTTTGGTAAACATGCTCGGATGAAAATTCGGTCAGCATTGTTAGCTTTGGAATATCGAGTTTGACCTGTAACGACCTTTTATGCGATTCCCTGTGCTTCAAGACTCATTTTGATCCTTCTTGTGGTTTTAGCTTAATATAGAACTTGGGTTTGGGACCCACTTTTTATCGAGACGACCTCAAATGGAAGTTTTGATGGTTCCGTTGAGTCCAGAATATTGAATTTAATGGGGTCCTGAATGAATCTCGGGCACCCTATTGGAGAATTCATAGTTGGAGCACATCGGGTGATGTGTTGATAGCTTGTGCAGCTCAGGGTGTGCCTCGCGTTTGCGTGCCTAGGACTGTTTTCGCGGAGGCTTGGCGCCCTAGCAAGCACATTCGCGTGCCTAGGGGCCACAGTACTGGGTGATAACATCCTTGGCCTATGCATTCGCGTCAAGTTGTCACGCTCGCGGTGCCCTGTTGGCTGTCAAGCTGCATTCATATGACTCATCTGCATTTGCGAGGGCCAGCTGACTAGTCTTTTAATTAAGAACAACAGCCCCTTTTCAGTTCTTTTTCTCTTATTTTAAGTACAATTTTGGGAACTAGTAGACTCCGTTTTTGGCAATTTCAAGTGGTGTGCGTTCGTGTTGTTCGTAGCTACTAGTTTTAGCGATCGGGTAAGTGTGGGGAGCTTCAAAAAAGGGTATTTTTGCCCAGAAGAGAATTGCTCGGCCCTCTTTCTTGTATTTTAATGGTGTTTTAATTGCATGATATGTTTTCTCCCTTTCAAGCATCGAATTGTGACCCATTTTTGCATACAACTTGCTAAGGCGTTTAGGACCTTTTAATGGAGTTGATTTCGAGATTCGTAGCACGGGTCTCCCTTTCCCATTTTCACTCAAATTTTGGGTCCATCTCCAATTATTGTGAACTTGGTGTGTAAATGTTTGTATTGATGTTATGGTCAATAATTTTCTACCATGGAGGTGATCGGAAGTGATTTGTAAAGGAGAGTTCCAGTTTAGCAGTTTTGCAGCGCGCGTCTTTAGCTTCGAGGTAGGCAACAGTCTACTTGTTTTTTCATTAAGCGAGGGTCTGCTTGTTCTTTGATTGAAATGTCTTAGATGATGTTTAGCAATTATTGCATGTGATTTGGGATTGTGTGTAGCGGGTTTAGGATTATCCCCTTTATCCTTATTTCTTGATTTCCATTTGAGCCTTAGACTAGTTAGCATTGTGAAATCCTTAGTTTAGGTTAGATATGATCTCTTGTTCCTTCGATTAGTATTGTTAATCCCCTAAATTAGTTGTTATATACCTTGTTGTTAGTCGGTGTGACTAGTACCTTGGAAGGGGTTTTTGTTGAACCTTAGCTTTGTTAACTTCTTTACGGGAGTGGTCCTTCAGATTAGGTCATTCCGCTAGTGCGGTGACCATGAGATTTTGCAGCTTGTGTTGTTTCAGTTTGTTTAGACTTGTACCTGTGATGAGGTCCCTATCCCTTGGTTGATTTTGGACCCTTTGATATTTATGTTTGTCGTGGGATGGAGTTAGTTATGCTCGTGCCTCTTTATGGGGTATCTTTGGGTGGAGGAGGTGTTTCATGTGTACTCCTTCATTTTGTTGACTCCTTGTGATCCCTTTCTCTACTTTTCTAGAACAATTTCTTCTCTCGTTATCATTGTTAAGTTGTTTGAGGTATTGTGGGCCCGAGACCTTCGTCGAGGACTAGCTGGATCCTAGGTTAGTTGTTGTACCTTAGGAGTGAGGTGGTTACTATTTATATTTTTTGTGATTGTCGCCATGTTGTTTGGATGCTGGTGATGGGATGCATTACATTTGTATCCTCATTCTCATATGACTTGTAGTACGACCTAGTGCATATATTAGTTCTCAACATACTCTTGAGAAAGTAGCGTTTTTTGCCCGATTACTTTTTAAACTGATCTTATATGTGGGTCATACTACCTTTACTACTGTACAAATAGACTTGAGATTTAGAGGCATCTAGGATGTGCTCACTTTTACAGATTTTGAGGCATCTGGGATGCGCTCATTTTTACTTTATCGGTCGAAAGACTAGTAGACCCTTTCTATACTATTGTAGTTGTGTTTATTATCTCCAGTCACACTAACGGAGCTGAAAGTCCTAAGTCGGGACCATACAGGTATATATAGACACTCTAGAGTCCTCATGGATTACTTTTTCCATGTGACCCACTGAATAGGAGAAGGGAGGCGCATGGGTCCTACCTCGCTTTCTCAAACTAAGGGGCAGGTGTATATATGTTGGCATTATTGGTACTACTGATTTTATTGCATAACTCACATTCATCATGCATTTCTTATCACCAGCATAATTGATTGTTGTTTATACCCATTAGTTATATGGGGGTCATACAGGTTTAGTTTTTTGTTGTGTACCTTCTGGGCACATAGGGGCTCGAAAGGTTATTGATTGATTGACTAATTTCTTACTTGTGGAAGAATGAAGGGTGATCGTTTGAAGGTAGATTTTTTCGTTGTTCCCCTCTTATGATACTTTTGTGTAAGTGTTGGTTTGGCATGGACTTCATGGTGTTTATGTGTATTTGTGTTTGTTCCTATTAGTGTACCATTGGCTAGTTGTCTCCCTTAGTAGAGATTCATCGTGTTAAGGTTGATGGTCTAGCATATCCAGGTTCGTCCCTTACTTCTTTTATATGTTTCCTTTACTCTTTGTTCCTTACTTCAGTGGTTTCTTATTATGATATTCATGTTGTTCCTTTAGCTATCCGTGATATATTCTCTTTTCTTATACATTGTTTATGCTTACTATATATTTGGAGCTTAGTTGGCCTATGCCTACTGCGTACCACTTGTTGGTACTCATACTATACTTCTGCACACCTACACATCATACTACATCTTGGGATTCGAAGATTTGGGTGAGCTCCTAACGTTTGGAGTTACCACACTCTCCCTCTATTCTGGACTAGGACTAGTCGTTATTTTTGTTCAAGAGACAGTTCTATATTATTGTATTGTTATTGTACTCTTGTTTTGAATAGTTTCTCAAATACTCGATGATACTAGGTCTTGGGTTGGTTTTTGTATTGATTTGATTCTCCCTTTTTCCTTTGCTTCTTATTATTAATTTTTATCTTCCGCAATTCTTTCTTCCATGCAATAGCCCATTGCTTCTAGTTCTGAGCTGTGGTTTTGGCTTACCTATTGGTGGGACGTATTAGATTCCATCATAACCAGTGATTTTGGGTCGTGACATGAACCATACAAAACTTTGATTTTTTTCTAACCATAAACATTACAAAGTAGTAGTAGAAATCATAGACCGAATCTTCTTGATGGGTTTTTCAACTTGTCAAGAATTCAAACTAACAAACACTTCTCTGATATTGCTTGGCATAACACACTATAGAATAAAAAGTGATAAGAACTCAGGCCACATATATGTAGCAACTGACCAGTGTATGAACATGTGGTTAAATGTTTTGAGATGCAATTGCATAAATAACATCTATTTGCAAATTAGAACCTTGTTTTGCTAAGACTTTCCTAGGTTAAGCATACATTTTTAAGGGCTAGCCAGCAAAAAGCACTGACTATAGGGGGCAATATGATCCCCAAATAAGCTTCCAAGGGCATTGATAAATTTGAGCTTTGTTGATTGGTTTTCAGACATGTTTGACTAGATGTTGTAAAAGTGGATACTCGAGATGCATGGGTGGATTGAGTACCACATCAGTATGTATATTGTGTTTATACATACTATTTTATGTTGGATCGAATATCATCCTTGTACATATACATATATTATTATTAATATGGTGGATCGGGTACCAGGTCGATACGGTACATGGATGGAGTTTGTCCTCTGTAAGTTATAGCTATTGATATTGATAAAAGCCTTAGCATATGTGTACACTTTATTTACTGTTGTGTGAGTTCATGATGCACTTGAGTTATTGAATGGTTGTGTGACTTGTCATTAATATGGTTATTTTGTGGTGATTATACTTGTTAATTGTGAGATGTTCTATATGTTTCAAGTCTTGTAATATAAGTGATAGGGTCCAATCGCCAAATTAACATGTGATAATAAATCAAAGTCTGAAGGCCAGAATGTTCAACGTGAAGAATAAAGGAAATTGGGGGTGGGATAGGATTTTCTTGTTAATCTTGTGACCTCTATGATTATGTTATATGATTTAACGTTGATCAGATAATGATGCTTAATAGTATGTGTGGTGTACTGATACTACTCTTGCTACATCCTAGTAAGCATCATCAACATAATATTGTAACCCTCAAGACCTTTATTTTACAAGATAATATATTAAACGACTCACCCCATCAACTATATTACAAGACATGGATTGACATAACAATTATATAGACTTAAAAATCACCAATACTTATGTACATCAACATCGTCAAAAATATCATCTTTCTATAACACTTTCTCATTTACACACACACACTAAGAGTCAGATTTTAGCCCAATAGTCATGACCTATAGAGGATCAACTTCTTCTGTATATTGTACTGGTTATCACTCAGTCCTATGAATATATGTATCCGCTCATCCAGAATATTAGCTTGGCTCAGAGCCACTCATAAACCATAAGGCCATTGAAAGGCTATATTGAAAGATTTCTAGAGAGAAATTGACATGGACAATTATTCAACGGAAATTATTCCTATTCAAAAAGGAGATAAATTTAGTCTCATGCAATGTTCAAGGAATGATGTAGAACGAAAGGAAATGGATTCAATTCCTCACTCTTCTATTGTGAGAATTTTGATATATATTTCAAACTTGCACAAGACTTAATAATAATTTTATAGTCGGGATACTAGGAAGATACAAAAGTAACCCTCAAATCGATCACTAGAAAGTTGTTAAAAAATATTTGAGGTATCTGAAAGAAACGAAGGATTACATGCTTATGTTTAAGAAATCCAATCACTTGAAAGTTATTGAATACTCGAATTTAGATTTTGCTTGATGTGTTGACACTAGAATGTTCAGTTTAATTACTTGTTTCTATTAGATAAAGGAGAAATATTGTTATAGAGTACTAAACAATCTATCATTACTACATCCACAATGAAATTATAATTTTTTATATTTTGAAGCAACAATTCATGCATTATGTTGTTATACATTATTTCAGGATTTGGGATTGTCAACATTATTACTAGGCCGCTAAAAATTTATTATGACAACAGTACTATAGTATTCTTCTCTAAGAATGATAAATACTTTAAAGATACCAAACATATAGAATTAAAGTACTTCACTGTCAAGGAAGAAGTGCTAAAACATATCGAGTGTCACTTGAGAATATTAAAATTGATATCATTATTGCAAATCGTTTAACGATGGTCTTACAACAAAAGACATTTAATGAACATGTTCAAAGTATGAATCTTGGTTGTTGATACGCCCAAATTACACTTCCCAAAAGAAGTATAAGCATTCTTTGCCAAATAAAGAACCCAACTTGTAGGTTGGGGTTGATCCCACGAGAAATATGGTTTAGACTTAAACTTAACTCACGATTATCTCTTTTTAGTCAAACTATTTCCGAGAAAAGTAATAACAGTTTATTGGTTTGAATTAATAAGTAACAAGAAAACAAGATTCAAAGTTGAGATATCAATATAAGATGAAACTAGGGTATATGTGTTCCCCACAAGCTCTTAACGCAGTATTCCTAATAATAGTAATTATATCCTAGTGTTTGACATGCAAGACTGACAGGTTAGGTATCCTTAAGTGATTGGTAATCCAAGTAGGAACTTACACATCGCAACTTGGTAAGTCTACGGGTGTGTGCTTTACTAACTGTTACCTTTACCCCAGATTAGTCCTCGTGTCAATTGACTTCGATATTCACCCTCACGTCAACTGATTAAAGTCTGATTATTAGATAGCAGCGAATCCTTAACTAAATCTCCGTTGTTTAATCCTTTTCTCATTCATTACCCCCTTGGAAAGGCAAGTAGGAATGAGGCGAATTCTAACGTTGCGCACCCCTAGAAATTATCTTAAACGAAAAGATTAACAATACATGCATAAACACTATTCAAGAATTACTTATTTATTAGTCATACATTGTTAATTGCTCATGGTTCCCACAACCCTAGTTGTGGATTTAGCTACTGATGCTTGAGAATTCACAATTCATATTAGGGTATGATGAACTTACAATTAGAATAGATGAAAACCAAAATATTGAATTGAAATTCAAAGTACAAATTGCATCCCAAAAACAGAAATAACAACTAGTATTTATAAGAACTAAAACCTAAACAAAGCAGGAAAACAAAATAAGGAAAAATGGGTCAGACGTGGTTTCGATCGACGACACGACCTACGGACCGTGGATCAGCCTACGGTCCATGGTTCATCTTCGGGGTTCAGGACTTCAGAAAAAAATTCAGAGTCTTCAACGACGGTCCCACCTACGGTCCGTGAATTGGACTACGGTCTGTCCTGTCCCTCAGTAGTTCAAGTACGGGAAATCAACTTTCTGATCAGAAACGACGGTCGTACAGGACGGTCCGTCATTCACTCTACGGGGAGTCGTTTGCCTTGGTGGTTCCACATTTGGTCAGACTTCCTTGAACTCACATCTACAATCCATCACCTACGGTCTATGGTTCGCTCCGTCGACTGCTACTGCTGCCACTTCAGGTCTTTTCTCTCTCAACTGCTTGTGAACCAATTACCTGCAAAGCTTACATAAAAACCATTATATCTAATAACAAAAAAGCCCAAGACTCACACAAACTCTAAGTGAAATGCATCAAAAATACTGTAAACTCACGGTATATCAACACCCTCAGCTTAAACTTGTTGTATGTCCTCAAGCGACACACTAAATCTCTAAACGACACTCATGTAGAAGCAAACATACAAACTCAAGCAATCACATGACTTTCTCAATCAATTCCATCAGATAGTGCAAATCTTTTCATTTAGACTCAACATGCTAACTCATGTGGATCAAAAATTGACATAGAACGACCAATAGATATCACCACATACACTTTCAACAATCACCAAGGTACCAACTCTCCAACAATGTAACTAGTGCCCTCACCTCAAAGAAATCCTTTTTCACACAAGAATCTGATTTTAAAGCTTAAGGATTCAGTCAACACTCATGCTCAGAAGTGAATTCAAATATAGTTAGTTTTAAATACCATAGGCTTGCCCTTAATTTCACTGCGCAGACTCTCCAGACTAGTCACTAGGATCACTATTGGGCTTTATTAGCTTGTAACGTAGGCTCAGGGTCAGGTAGGATACATTTGGGTACTTTTAGTGACATTTCTGCCATCTATGACATTACATGGCTATTAACCTCTTTTCTTGAACCAATTTTATGACAATTTTTTATTTTCTACTCTTTTCCTTGACTTTCTTCTCCACAGATGTGACTTGACCTTTTCATTTTTCATTTTTTCACTTTTTCTTTCTCTTTTACTTCTTCTTACATTGTTTTTTTTAGCATCATTATCACTCTCATTTTTGTTTCTCTTGAATTTAATCACACCTTTTTTTCTATCCTTTTTGTTCTTCTATACACAACTCTTTTCATACCCTTTTCTTTTTGTTTCCTTTCACCTAGCCACCCTCAACTGAGGTATTTTGTATTAGTTGAGGTGCACAATATCCGAGGTCGGACCAGGGTCGAGATTAAGGTAACTTCTGAATTAGCCACCCTCTCCTTAGGATTTTGGCTTAAGTTAAGGTGGACATATCCAAGGAGGGACTGATACGCCCAAATTACACTTCCCGAAAGAATTATAAGCGGTCGTTGCCAAATAAAGAACCTAACTTTTAGGTTGGGGTCGATCCCACGAGGAATATGATTTAGACTTAAACTTTACTCACGATTATCTCTTTTCAGTCAAACTTTTTCCGAGACAAGTAAACAAAGGGGGTATTTTTTAAATAAAATAACAATTTGTTGGTTTGAATTTTTAAGTAACAACTAAACAAGAATCACGGTTGAGATATCAATATAAGATGAAAACTAGGGTGTATGTGTTCCCCACAAGCTCTTAACACAATATTCCTAATAATTGTAATTCTATTCTAGTGTTTGACATGCAAGGCAGATAAGTTAGGTATCCCTAAGTGATTGGTAATCCAAGTAGGAACTTTCACCTCGCAACTTGGTAAGTCTATGGGTCCGTGCTTTACTAACCCTTACCTTTACACCCAGATTAGTCTTCGTGTAAATTGAGTTGGGTATTGACCCTCACGTCAACTGATTAAAGTCAGACTATTAGATAGCAGCAAATCCTTAACTAAATCTCCATTGTTTAATCCTGTTCTCATTCATTACCCCCTTTGTAAGGCAAGTTGGAACGAGGCAAGTTTTAACATTGCGCACCGCTAGAAATACTTTAAACGAAAAGATTAACAATACATGCATAAACATTATTGAAGAATTACTTATTTATTAGTTATAGGTTGTTTATTGCTCATGGTTCCAACAACCCTAGTTGTGGATTTAGCTACTCATGCTTGAGAATTCACAATTCATATTAGGGTTACTACTAGAAATCATGAACTTACAATCAGAATAGATGAAAACCGAAATTTTGAATTGAAATTCAAAGTGCGAATTGTAAAAACTAGCTTCCAGAATTAAAGTGCCAAAGTGTTTGCAAATTAATTCCAAAAACCAAAAACAAAAGTCTTCAATATTGTCTAACTCCCAAAAATGGAAATAACAACTAGTATTTATAAGAACTAAATCCTAAACATAGAAGGAAAACTAAATAAGGAAAACTGGGTCAGACGAGGTTTTGATCGACGACACGACCTACGGACCACGGATCAGCCTACGGTCCGTGGTTCAGGATTCGGACAATATTTAAGAGTCTTCAAATGATGGTCCCACCTATGGTCCGTGGACTGGACTACGGTCCGTCATGTCCCTCCGTGGTTCAAGTACTGTAAATCAACTTTTTGATGAGAAACGATGGTCGTGCAGGACGGTCCGTCATTCACTCTCAGGGCTTCGTTTTCCTCCGTGGTTCCACTCTTGGTCAGACTTCCATGAACTCTCATCTACGCTTCAGCACCTACGGTCCGTGGTTGGCTCGGTCGACTGCCACTGCTACCATTTAATTTCTTTTCTCTCTCAACCTCTTCCGAACAAATTTCCTGCAAAGATTACATAAAAACCATTATATCTAATAACAAAACATCCCAAGACTCACACAAACTCTAAGTGAAATGCATCAAAAATACCGAAATTCACGATATATCAAAACCCTCAACTTAAACTTGTTGTTTGTCCTCAAGCGACACACTAAAACTCTAAACGACACTCATGTAGATGCAAACATACAAACTCAAGCAATCACATGGCTTTTTCAATCAATTCCATCACTTAGTGCAAATCTTTTTATTTAGACTCAACAAGCTAACTCATGAGGATCGAAATATGACATACACAGACCAATAGATCTCACCACATACACTTTCAACAATCACCAAGGTACCAATTCTCCAAGAATATAACTAGTGCCCTCACCCCAAAGAAATCATTTTTCACACAACAATCTGATTTTTAAGCTTAAGGATACAGTCAACACTCACGCTCAGAAGTGAATTCAAATACAGTTAGTGCTCAATATCATAGGCTTGCCCTTATTTTCACTGCATAGAGTCTCCAAACTAATCACTAGGATCACTATAGGACTTTATTAGCTTGTAACGTGGGTTCAGGGTCAGGTAGGATACATTTGGATACTTTTATTGACTTTTCTGCCCTCTTGACATTACATTGGCTATTTACCTCTCTTCTCAACCAATTCTGACATATTTTTATTTTCTGCTCTTTTCCTTGACTCTCTTCAGCACAGATGTGACTTAACTTTTTCATTCTTCTTTATCCACTTTTTTCCTATTTCTTTTACTTCTTCTTTCTTTGGTTTTCAATATCATTATCACTCTTTTTGTTTCTCTTGAATTTAGTCACACCTTTTTCTATCATTATTCTTCTTTTATACACAACTCTTTTCATACCCTTTTCTATCAGTTTCCTTTTTCATAGCCACCCTCAACTTATGTACTTTGCATGAGTTGAGGTGCATAATATCCGAGGTCAGACCATGCCTAAGATTAAGGTAACTTTTGAATTAGCCGCCCTTAACTTAGGCCAAAGGTGCACATGTCGAAGGAGGGACAAGGGCCAAAACAGTTTTTTAGGGAAGGTGAGTTAAGTGTATTGAAAGAAGTGGTATTCATTAGGCTCAAACATTTGGAACAAAGGGAGCATTTATTTCTTTTTGTTTGATCTTTTTAGAATTTAGTGGACTTATTTGAACAAGGGCCTATGATCATTTCCCAATTTCTAGCCTAGATTATCTTAGCAGGACAAACGAGGTAAGTTCTAGATTGGCACATATTGCATGAACCTTTAATTTCCTCACACACACTTGGCACGTTGTTTCATTATCAAATTATTGAAGCACCTAGTTCAAGTTTTAGCTTAAGCCATGCTATCATACCGGTTCCTATCATGTCACATAGAGATCCAACACATTCAACTAATTAAACCTACAGATCTAGCACATTTCAAAAAATTTGGACAGGTATCAATTTCATGCTCTTATGCCATCATGCTTTCATTCTTTCTATCTACTTCTACACATACAATCCTACACATGCCGATTCAACAGAAAAGTAAACAAGTCCCTTGGGGAAAAAGAACACAGGCAAGAAAACCCCAAGGGAGGGTTATGAGTTGGGTTACTCAAACTTCACTCTATCACTCACAACACATTTACCCCACCCCCACAAAAAAATAGTGCATTGCCCTCAATGCACAAAAAAGAAAAATAAAACATAGGGTGAAGCAAACCTATGGCGCATAAGCGCTAATGACCCATCAAGAAGTGGGTGGGTCCGGTTTTCGGGAACCCGCTGGATCAGCAATAGGAACGCCATCAGTAGTCTCTCATCAACACTGGGAACACCATCAGTAGTGCTCCTCGAATCAGATGGGCCAGCATAGATCTCACAGGCCCGCTACTGCCGCAACTCCTCATCAATAATGGACTGCCTCTGGGATGCCTCCAACTGTTGTCGCTCTCTCTTCTTTGCCCGTCGGGCCTCCTCAGTGTCAGAAGTATGGTAAGAAGAGTGGTGGCACTTCCTAGCCGCACGGGAAGGGTCGGGTGGTGGCATAGTGTCGCCAAAGAGTGCAGTCATCACCACATTATCAGCCTCATCCTCAGGTGCGGTCTCCGGTATAGTCTCAGTAGGGTCTTGAAAAGCATCAACATCAGACTGTAGCCTAGCCAACTCCGTCTAGAAAGTGGTAACATCAATGGTGGGTGTAGGCTCTCCAATACTCTCACCTCGAATGCATCCAGCCACTTGTGGACCACTTAAATCTTCGTGTCCATCATCCGCTCCATATGAACCACGGACTCCTCAACAGGTTGTTGCAGCAAGGTAGTCGTCTGGGTCTCTAAATTCTAGACTCAGGACAGAGGAACTAAAGTGGACCCTGAAGGAAGAGTGGCTCGGGATGAGCTAGAAGCCTGACTAGTAGAAGTGGAGGGGGGAACCCGTGCATCTGTTGTAGGGGCAGGCATAGTAGTGTCAGTTCCCTTATCAACCTGTATCTCCTCCACATCAGCGGCAAAATCAGCACCCAAAGGCGGTAGGTCAACTTGTGGTCCCTTCTGCGGTGTCGTGGGATTCGCATCATCTTTAATAAGGCCGACGTCCATAGTCTTTGTCGCCTCGAGAAACATGTCACAATGCCAAATAGGCATTGAAGCCTCCTTGCAGAGATGGAATATAAGGCATGGGAAGGGCAGAGTAGTAGTGGTCTTGAATGCCCTCTCATGAATCTCGGCAATTAGAATCCGGGCGAAATCGAGGTCAAGTCCCTCCATAATCGCTGCTAACATCACAGCCCTATCCCATGTCACAACGTTGTCTGCCTGTATAGGGGACAGTCTAGTACGCAGAATGGACCAAAAGAATTCGCAATGAAGCTCAAGGTTGCCTTTCTTATAGTCAAAGTAGTGTTTTTCACCCACTCGGTGCTCTCTCCCTCCTCGGCTATATGACGGGCCATCCATCTCAGTAATATCTCACGATTCTCTGCGTCTCTCTGAAAAGTGCCACTCTGAACTAGCCCTATCCTGTAGTCATACTCTGCTGTATTGATCGGCAGAGTGTAGGCTGGACCGTAAATAAAATAACGAATAGTATCCTCAGAGATGTCAACGGAAAAGTTCCGCACCAAGGTAGCCTGTAGTGGGGGCTGAGCTAGTGGCGTAGCCCGTTTGGGCATAGCATTGCAGATGGTGTCGGCGTAGAACTCACGAGTCATCTCCTTGCTAAAATTGGCCGGGCTCTGTGCCATCCACTCATATTTGTGCCTCTTAAACAGCTTCTTAATGACGGACACAGTATGAAGGCTCCCTGTCAATACCCGGTGCTCCTCAGTAATGGTTCTGGCCATCTTCTTGTGTTCATTCAACACCTTCCCGTCATCATAGATCTGGTACTGGCCCTCAACACACTATATGTTCGGCTCTGTGGCACTGAGAATCAACTAAACTCTCGGGGGTCCTGAGCATTCCCCGTGCTAGTGGCATCCGAGGAAGAAGCGGAAGTACCGCTGGAACTCGAGCAGGAATGCGACTCAGAGCCAGACTGTGACTCTCCTTCAGGTGAAGCCCCTTCCTTAGATAGGGGGTAGTGACCTCGACCTCAGCCCTTGATGATATAACCTGCTTGTCCCTGTTCCTCGTAGTCCGGGGGCAGTGGGAGAGCCTCTGATGGTCTCTGGGACATATTCGTCCACAGTGGACTCATTGAGCAGACGTCTGGATGGGGCGACGTATTTTGACTTGCCCTTCCTTGAGTACTCGGGTACTTGAATGGTACCTGTGGAAGACTTGTTAGTACTTAAAGAAGTCAAAAAGACCCAAGAAAAATTTTTAGAACAAGATTAGGACTTAGACAAAAAAATAAAAAAAATCCAGGCACTGGCTGTTTCTGTGACCCACGGTGGGTACCTATGGTCCGTCGATGGAGTAACGGGACGTAGGTCAAAGAGTCCATTTATGGGTCTCTGAATTTTGAACCACGAATGTGCAGAACGGTCCGTCAATGGAACGACGGACCGTAGTCCACACTGTGGTTCGCCACTTAGCAAATATTTGTCAGCATGCAATTGATGGACCACGACCGACGGTCCGTAGGTTGAGGTCGTCGACCAGTGTTGTTCCAAATATTGTGATCCCAATATTCCAATCAACACATTAACTTCAACAACCAATCAATTAATCTAAGTCTAGACATGTATTTCAACATATTATGTGGTAGTTCATCATCCGTAGGGTTTCGATTATGCAAACTTTGATTTTCTAAGACCGATACATCGAAAACCCTAAGTCAAAACTTTCAACTAGACCTATCAAACCCAATTATGAAATCTAAACAACAACACACTCACATACCATCTTTCAAAGGGTAGTCTATAAGCAAGTTTTCAAAAATTTCGCACATGATTAACTACCCAAGGTCAAGTTCAACTTTGTGACTTCCAATTTAAACAATGAAACGAAATTCATAGTTCTGGTGAAGTCAATTTAGCTGACAAGTAAGCAAAGTTGGTGAGTGTGTAGTGAGGGAAATTCATTGCTCCTAAGACCGACCTTGACACCGAAATGGGACTTCAATTATCTTGAAGGGGACATCAAGTTGGAGAGGAAAAGAAAATTTTGGGAAAGATTTGGCGGAAATAGGAGTAAAAATGGAAGGGGAAGATTTTATGGATGTAATTGGGGAGTTTGAGGGGTCTTTTTGGGTGTACGAACGGTTTGAAACGGTTTGGGGGAAAGAGGGAAATGGGGGATTAATTTAAAATGAAGGGTTTTTATTTTGAATGGGGTCCGGGTCGGGTCGACAGTAACCCTAACTTGGACCCACGAAATCTCGTCGACGGTCCGTGGGTCGACCTACAGTCCTTCGATTGATACCGTGATTCACTCTACACTTAGTAAAATTCAGAGCACTTACCTGGGATCTACGGATGCCATCCATGGTCCGTGGGTTGACCTACGGACCGTCGATGGGAACCGTAGACCACTGCATCAACATATTTTTCTGCAGATTTTTGCTTATCTTCCCTACACACGTATCAAACATTAGGACTTCCTTTTAATATTTTTTGGACACTTTTTAGACACAGACCCTATTCTATCTTTATCCAGCCAACACTAAAACTAAAAATTAATAAAAATCTATCTAGAAAACTACAAATTTAAGAAAAACTCCCTATATCGAAAAGAAACTCCTATAGTTGGATAAATTATAAATCTTGGGTTGCCTCCCAAGCAACGCTTGATTTAATGTCGCGGCACGACGAAGACACCTTGATTACTCAGACTTCATCAAAATCCCACTCCTCTATCACCTCATTGACACTCTCTGATAGCCCCAAGTAGATCTTTATCCTTTGACCTTTCACGTTGAACTTCGTTCTATCCTTGTTCTCGAGATCAACCGCTCCATGTGGAAATATTTGGGTTGTGAATGATCCGGTCCACTTATACTTGAGTTTTCTAGGAATTAAGCGCAACCTTGAGTTAAATAATAGCACCTGATCACCGGAAGAAAATTCATGCTTTTCAATCTTCTGATCATGGTAGTTCTTCATCTTCTCTTTTTATAAGGCTGAAATTTCATATGATTTTCGGAGAAAGTCATCAAGCTCATTCATCTCATTCATTCTTTGACACGATGCAGTGCCCCAATCCAAATTCAACTTCTTTAGTGCCCACATCGCTTTATGCTCTAGCTCTACAGGAAAATGACAAGACTTCCCATATACAAGTTGATAGGGGGACATACCAATGGGAGTTTTGAATGCAGTGCGATAAACCCATGGAGCATCATCAAGCCTCCTTGACCAATCAGTTTTGTTAGCATTTACGGTCTTTGCAAGAATTTGCCTTATCTCGCGATTTGACACTTCAACTTTCCCACTCGACTGCGGATGATAAGGAGTTGCTATGTTGTGAAGAACACTATACTTCTCAAGCAACGCCTTGAATAACTTATTACAAAAGTGAGAACCTCCATCGCTTATGGAAAAGATATTCTTTTTCAGGAATGCGGTGACACTTTTTCCCTCATTGTTTGGAAGCACAACTGCTTCCACCCATTTCGAAACAGAGTCAACCGCCACAAGAATGTACTTCATCCCATTCGAACTCACAAACGGACCCATGAAGTTAAGACCCCAAATATCAAAGAGCTAAATCACCCGTATTGGGTTCATTGGTAGTTCTTGCTTCTTTGAAATTCCTCCTTCACACTGGTAACAATCACAAGACTTTGCAAAATCATGAGCATCTTGGTGGATGGTAGGCCAGTAATACCCACAGTGCAAAATTTTATGGGCAGTTCGGATACCACTATGGTGCCCACCAAGAGGCGATGAATGACACGCCTCTAGTATACTCATTATCTCAACTTCGGGCACACAACGACGAATAATCCCATCAGCACAAACACGAAACAAGTAAGGGTAATCCCAAAAGAATTTATTCACATCAGAGATGAACTTTTTCCTTTGGTGGAATGATAAATCCGACGGAACCAAATCACTTGCCATGTAGTTAGCAAAGTCGGTGAACCAAGGGATAAGATCATAAGAAGCAGCCAATACCTGTTCATCAGGGAATGCATCATTAATCTCGATTCCATCTTCTAGCTTTATCATAGCTTCCTCCTCTAGTCTGGACAATTGATCAGCAACCTGATTTTCTGTTCCCTTTCTATCCTTTACCATAAATCAAACTCGTGTAGTAGAAGCACCCATCTAATCAATATAGATTTTGTATCCTTCTTAGCCATCAAATACCTCAATGTAGAATGGTAAGTATGCACTATGAACTTAGTACCAAGCAAGTAGGATCTAAATCTTTCAAATGCGAAAACCACAGAAAGAAGTTCTTGTTCAGTCACATTATAGTTCTTTTGAGCCAAATTCAGAGCTTTGCTTGCATAGTAAATCAGATGAAGAATTTTCTCCCACGTCTGAACCAATACTACGCCAAGCGCTACCCCACTCGCATCACACATCACCTCAAACGGTCGCCCCCAATCTGGTGAAATAATGATAGGTGCCGAAGTTAGCTTTTCCTTCAACTCTCTAAATTCTCTCAGGCAAGCATCATTAAACTCAAACTTACACTCCTTCTCAAGTAGCTTGCACAGTGGTTGTCCAATTTTAGAGAAATATTTTATGAATCTCAGGTAGAAACCTGCATGCCCAAGAAAACTTCTAACACCTTTTACAGAGATGGGTGGTGGAAGTTTTTTTATTACCTCAACTTTAGCTCTATCAACCTCAATACCTTTATATGAAATCCGATGACGTAGAACTATACCCTCTTTCACCATAAAGTGGCACTTTTCCCAATTGAGCACGAGATTGCACTCTTCGCACCATTTTTGTACATTTGCCAAATGTGTCAAACTGTCATCAAATGAGTCAGCTACTAAAGAGAAATCATCCATAAATACCTCTATCGTGTCCTTCACCATATCAGAAAATATTGACATCATGCAACGCTGAAAGGTCGCTGGAGCATCACATAACCCAAACGACATCATTTTGAATGCAAAAGTCACATAAGGACAAGTGAAGGTGGTATTCTCTTGGTCTTCCGGAGCTATGGAGATTTGATTGTAGCACAAATACCCATCAAGAAAACAATACCAGCCCTTACCAGCGAGATGATCTAGCGTTTGACCCATGAATGGCATTGGGAAATGGTCTTTTTCGGTCCATGCATTCAGCTTGTGATAGTCCAGACACACTCTCCAACCAGTTACCGACCTCATTAGGACAAGATCATTTTTAGCATCAGGAACCATGGTGATTCCTCCTTTCTTTGGCACATATTGGACTGGGCAGACCCAACTACTATAAATAATATGATATATAACTCCAGCATCTAACCACTTAATGATCTCTTTTTTTCACAACCTGTTGCATAGGGGGATTCAGTCTCCTTTGATGCTCAATACTTGGCTTGCTGTCCGGCATGAGTTGAATTTTGTGAGAACAAATTCCCGAAGGAATTCCAATAATGTCTGCAACAGTCCATCCTATTGCCCTCTTAAACCGCTTCAACACCGATACCAAGGCCTCTATTTTCCCTTCACTCAAGTCAGCAGCAATGATTACGGGCAAAGTGTTATTTTGTCCCAAGAGTACGTACCGCAAGTGGGATGGAAGAACCTTAAGTTCCAGTTTTGGAGGCTCATTAACAGACGGTTTTGCAGGTGGGGTGTCTCGATTCTGCATGTCTAATTCCAGTCGTTTTGGTTTGAAATGAAACTCGAACATATCAAGTGCAGCAACTAGCTCATCATAGTCATCGATACCATCACTGTCATAATTCATAATCACAACTGCTAGTGCATCAACACCTAACCTCTCTTCAATGGACACTTCAGGTTGTTGCTCTATTATATGATTCACCACTAATACCAGCTTAAGATCACTTTCATGTATGATAGACCTACAGATGTTGAAAGTTACCTCCTCATTATTCAATCGAGAGTTCATCGACCCTCTTTTTGTATCTACCAACGCATGCCCAGTAGCAAGAAATGGTCTCCCTAAGATGATGTTAACCTTAAAATCAACCTCACAATCTAATATCACAAAGTCCGCGGGAAAGATGAATGACTACACTTTCACAAGGACAACTTGGAGCACTCTAATGGGTCTCTCCGCAGTTCTATCGGCCATAAGTAAACGCATTGGAGTCAGCTTTTGAGCTCCTAAACCCAACTTCTTATAAATCAACAATGGCATCAAATTAATGTTGGCACCCAAGTCACACAAAGCTTTCACAAAGTGTAATATCCCAATGGTATAATAAATAGTGAAAGCTCCAGGATCCTCTTTCTTCTGTACAAGTGACCTAGTAGCAATAGCACTACAATGCTGCAACTTCTCTTCATTCTCAAAACTGACAGCCCTCTTTTTATTCACCAATTCTTTCATGAATTTTGCATACCCAGACGTCTGTTCCAAAGCTTCTATCAACGGAACATTGATGGACAGTTGCTTCAACATAGCGATGAACCTACGATATTTTCCCTCTTCGGTATTTTTCACCAACCTTTGTGGGAAGGGAGGTGGAGGTCTAGGCATGGGAAAACCATTTTGGGTCACCTCAGCTTCCTTTTCTTTATCATCTTCCGGATCTTCAGTAACCTCAATCTTATCCTCACCTTTTCCTCTCACTCTTTCGACCTCAGACGGCATGGGGGGATCTATAGTCGTCATTCCTCTGCATGTAGTGGCTGTCATACAATGCCCATCATTCTTTAGATTTTGGATGGTATTGCTAGAAAGTGTGCCTGGCTGGCGTGGGTTCACAGTAGCAGACAACTGACTAAATTGCTGCTCAAGTTACTTGATCGACACTGCATGGGTATCAACTTTCTGAAAAATCCCAGATAAATCATTACGCATCTCTTTCACATTTTCTTATGTCGCATCAAATCTCTTCATCATCTTCTGCATCATATATTCAATGCTAGTCATACTGCTACCAGCCTCTCTATTACCAGGTGGAACATAGGGCCCAACCTTCTCATTCCTGTTACCATAGTTGTTCCGGTTGTAATTATTATCACGATTGTAGTTCCCATCCCAGACATAGTTTCCATCACGGTTGTAGTTGCCATCCCAGACATAGTTTCCATCATGGTTGTAGTTGCCATTGTTACGACCTTGGTTTCCTTGACCTTGGCGCCAATTATCCGAGTTGGAACCTTGGGAGTTGGTTCGGAAACCCCTCGTCTGATCATTAACCAAATTTGCATCCTCCTCATAGTAATACTCTTCAACTGGCGGTGGTGGAGTGCTAGTTAGATAATTTACCGCATTCACTTTTTCTGCACTTCCACTCACATGATTTAATACCAAGCCAATTTATGTCCTTATTTGAGCCATCACTTCACGAATATCATCATTTTATTGACTTGGTGCAGTTTGGACAATAAACATGCTTCTACCAGTAGTTTCCTTCCTAGTGCTCCATGCTTTATTATTCTAGGAGATCCTCTCAAGTTTTTCGAGAATCTCCTCAAAATTCACCATAAGATGCTCCAGCAATAGTATTTACCACAGCCTTTCCATTGTCATCCTGTCCTCTGTAGAAGTACTCCTTCAGTGACTCATCATCTATGAGGTGATTCAGAACACTCCTCATGAATCCAGTGAACCTATCCCATGAACTGCTTACCGACTCTCCAGGTAGTGTCGTGAAATTATTAAGTTTATCTTTGTAATTTAACTTCTTGGACACCGGAAAGTACTTCGCCATGAACACCTTGTGCAGTTGGTTTCATGTGTATATTGAATTGTATGACAGCTCAAAAAACCACACAGAAGCATCACCAATTAACGAAAGTGGGAATACTCTCAAACCTATAATGTAAATATCAAAGTTCGGTCATCCCACACTACTCTTACAGACACTTGTCAATTTAATCATGTGGGCGTATGGATCTTCCGAAGATAACCCGTGAACAACCCTCTTGTTGTAAGCATTTGCATAAGACTGCTGGTCACCACAAATGTATGTGCCACAGGTAGTGGAGGGAGAACAATAGGCCTAGTTGATCCAACCTCGTCGTAGTCAATCCTGTAGTTATCACGAACCCTTGATGCTGGCGGATTGTGCACCCTTTCTGCATTTTCAATTAAATGACCATATTGAACCTGAGCGGGCACATTAACTACTCCAGGAGGTTGCAACCTAGCTCCCTCTTCTTGACCCTCTCCGATAGGATCATTTTGTACCCCAAGATTTGCGCCTCTTCCAGCCATTCTTCTCAAAGTTCTCCATAATTCTTGAATGTAGGGCGTCAGGGTATTTCCTTGACTCCGTGTACTTGGCATACACTAGAGTTGAGACCTGTAGAAAACAAAAATAAAACAAAAATCATAAAATCAGGAAATACTTGACTAAAGTTCAATAATGTAGTTAATTTAATCTAACTATATTCCCCGACAGCGGCGCCAAAATTTGATACTCCCAAATTACACTTCCTAAAAGAAGTATAAGCGGTCGTTGCTGAATAAAGAACCTAACTTGTAGGTTGGGGTCGATCCCACGAGGAATATGGTTTAGACTTAAACTTAACTCACGATTATCTCTTTTTAGTCAAACTATTTCCGAGAAAAGTAAACAAAGGAGGGGGGGGGGGTTTGTAAATAAAATAACAGTAAACAAGATTCACAGTTGAGATATCAATATAAGATGAAAATTAGGGTATATGTGTTCCCCACAAGGTCTTAACGCAGTATTCCTAATAAAAGTAATTATATTCTTGTGTTTTACATGCAAGGCTGATAAGTTAGGTATCCCTAAGTGATTGGTAATCCAAGTAGGAACTTTCAACTCACAACTTGGTAAGTCTACGGGTGTGTGCTTTACTAACCCTTACCTTTACCCCGGATTAGTCCTCATGTCAATTGCGTTGGATATTCACCCTCACGTCAACTGATTAAAGTCAGACTTTTAGATAGCAGTAAATCCTTAAATAAATCTCTGTTGTTTACCCTACTCTCATTCATTACCCCCTTGGTAAGGCAAGTAGGAACGAGGTGAGTTCTAACGCTGCGCACCGCTAGAAAGGATTTTAAATGAAAATATTAACAATACATGCATAAACACTATTCAAGAATTACTTATTTATTAGTCATATGTTGTTAATTGCTCATGGTTCCCACGACCCTTGTTGTCGATTTAGCTACTCATGCTTAAGAATTTACAATTCATATTAGGGTTACTAAAAGAAATCATGAACTTACAATTAGAATAGATGAAAATCAAAATCTTGAATTGAAATTCAAAGTGCAAATTGCATAAACTAGCTTTCGAAATTAAAGTGCCAAAGTGTTTGCAAAATAATTCTAAAAACTAAAAACAAAAGTCTCCAATATTGTCTAACTCTCAAAAACGAAAATAACAACTAGTATTTATAAGAACAAACTCCTAAAGAAAGCAGGAAAACAAAATAAGGAAAACTGGGTCAGACGCGGTTTCGATCGACGACACAACCTACAGACTGTGGATCAGCCTACCGTCCGTTGTTCACCTCCGTGGTTCAGAACATGGGAAAAATATTTCAGAGTCTTTAATGATGGTCCCACCTACAGTTCGTGGATTGGGCTACGGTCCGTTCTATCCCTCCGTGGTTCAAGTACTGGAAATCAACTTTCTGATCAGAAACGACGGTCGTGCAGTGGTCTGTGTACGGGCGTCGTTTACCTCTGTGGTTCCACATTTGGTTAGACTTCCTTGAACTCAAATCTATGATCCATCACCTACGGCCCGTCACTAGACCTACTGTCCGTGGTTCGCTCCGTCGACTGCTACTGCTGCCACTTCATTTCTTTTCTCTCTCAACCGCTTTTGAACCAATTTCCTGCAAAGATTACATAAAAACCATTATATCTAATAACATAAAATCCCAAGACTCACACAAAATCTAAGTGAAATGCATCAAAATACCGTAAACTCACGGTATATCAATTGTACTTATAATTGTTACATTGATGATGTTTTGACACTTTAAGCTTAATTATGTATTCTACTATACATTAATAAATTTCTTATTTCTGATAATGATGTACAAATTATTGATTTGAGATATTACAGGATGGCATACAAAATGGTATATGTTTATAGATTATGAACCTAGTATGATAAGTTGTTAATGTAGTAGTACATGAAAGGGAGTATGTAGCACAAAACTTATGCATTGCAAATCATAACTCGCATTAGTGGTTTGTCATATTGTTGTATGTATGATGGATGTTATAGAAGAAATTTCTTTATGCATAACAAATATTTATGTCATCAAATATCAATGTTATGTGGCTATTAGGCCGACTGGGAAAAAAGCAATTCATTATTTTATTTCTAGCCCAACTAATATAAAGTTGATAATTAAGATTTAATAAATAATAGATCTCATCCGTACACAAGCTATTTGATGGATGTACCAGATTAACTCTTAATTAACCACTATAAATTGTCCCTCCATCCACATATTAGGGTTACATCATATTTTTAATACATTTTCCATTGTTGACGGCTGTGGTAATGTAAGCAAAGGCAAGGCGACAGAAAAAATAGTTTTTCATTAACGTTTCGACTCTTATATGAGATAATGTCTTCCACATCAGGTATAATTTTTGTGGTGTCACTCTTTGTAAAATTAGCATTTTCAAGATCCTCATGTGCATTAAGCTTTGCTTACATTCTAGCCATAAAATTTAAAATAAAAATGTGCACTTTCTGAATTCGTCATATTTGTATAATTTTCAAAATCAATTTAACAGAAATATGTAGCTACTTTTTAAATTTTGTAGATTTTGCCTCTTAATTTACAGCGGGAGTGATTTCAACCCGTACATACTTAACCAAATATGGTGTTTAAATAAATAAAGATAATTTATATTTTAAAAAATAAGTGAGATATGTTACCCTAATTAATGTGAAGTAGTATCTCATCTTCTAATGAACCCCTACCCATTTTGATATTCTCCCTCTAAAATTTTGATCGAGTGCACTAAGAATTCATCACCATGAATACAATTCTGCACTGTTGCAGTCCAGCTCACCTCTGACCACCATCATAGCAACTGCTCGCTAATTATCGTCGCTTCTCATGCTGACTGCCATAATTACTTCGACAACCTCAGATTAATGGGATCGTTTGTTTATTGGCTCTGCGCCAATGAAAAAATCTATGCTCGTTGATATCTCCAACCACATTCCAGGTGCTATATTTTCAGATATATTTTCCTACTTGAGATTTTTTTCTCTCGTTCTTGTGATATTTCATTTATGCGTTTTGTTTTTCCTGCTAGTTATTTTAGCATTCTTAGTCTGTTATATTTTGTTTAAGTATTTAGAGTAAACTAAAATGAAGTAATTGTCCTATCTATGTTCCACCTTTAGCATTCTTAGTAAATTTTAAACTAATTTGTTGTTCTGGCAATGTAACTTTAGCATTCTTAATAATTATCAAATTTAGTAATCTAATTGTGTAAAGTCTAACTATTACTTGAACATTCTTTGATATACTACTTTCTCCGTGGGTAATCAAATCAACTTTAGGGCCTAATTTTAATTAGTTTTTACTTTGCCCGGTAATCTAATTATTTTTTCAGATTTGATTCTTTAATGGAATTGTTGAGTCAGCAAGATTATTTGTTTCTTTCAATACTTTATTAGAAAATCATTGTGATACACTGTATAAATTGAACCTGAGTTTTTAAAAAATTTTGAGTCTTTATTAGAATTGTAGCATATCTCTGTTATGGTTCTTTATTTTTTTTTCTTTCGATTTACAGTGTAGTGCCAGTTCTTGATCATTGTTTTCTTATTTGTAGAGTAGCTCAGTTCATTGCTTTCTTGCTGAGTTACATTATAGTTCAGACATATTGCATGTTATCTATGCTTTCAGCTTATTCATTTAAGTTAGTATTTCTTAGTATTTTCCTTTGTAATTTACACCTTCTTAGGTGGCTTTGGTGAATGATTATAGACTAGGGTCATGTCTTAGGTCGAGGCTGAGGTTGAGGGCACGGGGTAGGAGTGGTTGGAGGGTTCAGTGTCCCCTTAAGTTGAGAGTAGGGTCTTCGACTATAGTGTCTTTGACGGAATGTCCATAAAGCTAGTGAAGATTCAAAAACGAAAAAGATTAATATAGTGTGTGTCCATGAGATTAATTGATAGGTACTAAGGTCGGGATATGGACATTTTTAAGTAGTGGTACTTAGGAGTCTAAAGAAATAGGAATGGAGTTGGCATTTCAGTAGATTCCCACCTGAGGGAGCAAGTGGTGGAGCTTAGGAGGATTAATAACATTATTATGATGTTTAAGATAGTCATTTGAGGGGCTACTTTGAACTTTATTAGTGAATACACACCACATATGGTCTCGGACAAGGAGATTAAGAATCACTTTTGGGAGAACTTAGATGAGGTGGTAAGGGGTCTACTAATATTCATTGGCGGAGATTTCAATGGACACATTGGGGAAACTCTTAGTGGCTTTAATGATGTGTATAGGGGCTTTGATTTTGGGGATAGAAACGGAGGTGGAACCTCACTCTTAAATTTTGTAAAAGCTTTTGAGTTGGTGATAGCAAACTCATACTTCCCGAACAAGGAAAGACGACTTGGTTACCTTTATTAGTAGGGTAGCTAAAACTCAAATATTACTTACCCTCGAGGAAAGGAGATAGAGGACTTTATAAGGGCTGCAAGGTTATCCCGGGATTAAGCGACGGAAGAGGAAGTGGATTTTCTATACCGGCCAAGGACTAAATGGGGTGGATTGACCCTACCCCTCCCACGATATAAGGGAGAAGTTGGTGATGAGGGCTTGGATGAGTAGTGTGGATACAGAAAGCATGTAGGAAAAAAGATAGCTAGTTGCATTAAGGAAGCAGCTAGAGAGGTGCAAAGGGTGTCGAGGGGAAAAATCGATAGTCACCAAGGGGATTGGTATTGGAGTAGAGAAGTTCAAGGCAAAGTGGAAACAAAAAAGGTAGCCTACGCAAATTTGTGGTTTGCAAGGAGGGGAAGGAAAAGTGTATGAATAAAAAAATTTATAAGGCGGCAAAGATGAAGGCTAAGTGAACGGTTACACCAGCAAAGACAACAGCCTTTGAACAGTTGTATACTAAGCTAGGAGATAAAGGAAGAGATAACAAACTATATAGGCTTACAAATACTAGAGAGAGAAAGGCCCAAAACCTAGATCGAGTAAAATGCATCAAGGATGAGAATGGAATGGTATTGGTGGAAAAGACTCTCATTAAGAAAAAAAGATGGAAAACTTACTCCCATAAACTTTTGAATGAAGAAGGGGACAGAAACATTATTCTAGGTGATTTGGACCACTCTGAGAGACATCATATTATAGGTATTGTAGGCTAATTAAGGTTGTGGAGGTTAAGCGTGCTATTATCAGGATGAGTAGGGGAAAAGCGGCCAGATCAGATGAGAATCTAGTAAAGCTTTAGAGGAGCATAGACAAGGCATGTATAGAGTGCTTAACGAGTTTTTTTAATGTCACTTAAATATTGGTAAAATCCCAAAATCATGGAGGTGACGTACAATTATTTCATTGTACAAGAACAAGGGTCATATTCAAAATTGTAATAATTACAAGGGTACCAAGTTTCTAAAACACACTATGAAATTTTGGGAGAGAGTGGTAGAGTTGAGAGTGAGGAGGGGTGTTTCCATTTTCGAGAAATAGTTTGGATTTATATCGGGGAGATCGACTACATAATTCATCCATCTTTTGAAGAGATTAGTGGATAAATACTGGGAAAGGAAGAAGGAGCTACATATTGTATTCATTGGCCTTGAAAAGGCTTATGACAAAAGTCCCAAGGGACATGCTATAGAGATACCTAGAAGCTAGGAGGGAATCAGTAGCTTATATTAGGGTGATAAAGGAGATGTATGATGAAGCTAATATGGGGGTTACAACGGTGGAAGGACACTCAGAGCATTTTTCAATAGTGATGTTATTGCACCAGGGATCAGCTCTTAGCCCGTTCCAGTTTGAATTGGTGATGGATGAACTGACATAGTACATTCAAGTTGAGGTACCTTGGTGTATATTATTTATAGATAACATATTATTGATTGATGAGATGGGCAGTAGAGTTAATTCTAGGTTAGAGGTACGTAGACAGACTTTGAAGTCTAAATATTTGAAGGTTCAGGTTAAGCACGACCAAAACAGAGTATTAAGGGTGCAAATTCAGTGATGAAATGCAAGAGGCAAGCATAAAAGTTAGCCTTGAAACTCGGGCTATACCTAAGAGAGATATTTTCAAGTATCTTGGATATATAATCTGGAGAAGTGGAGATATTATGATAATATCATACATCATATTGGTGTAGTGTGGATGAAGTGAAAGCTTGAATACGTAGTCTTATGTGATAAAAAAAAGGTACCACAAAAACATAAAGGTAATTTATAGAGTTGTGGTTAGATTGACCTTGTTTTATGTGGTAGAGTATTGGCAAGTCAAGAACTCTCATATTCAGAAGATGCACGTAGAAAAATGAGGATGTTGAGGTGTATATGTTGTTATACAAGGAGTGATAACATTAGAAATAAGGATATTCAGGATAAGGTGAGAGTGGCCTCAAAGGTGAAAAAGATAACGAAAGCGTGATTGCGATGATTTGGACACATGAAGAGGATATGGACCAATTAATTTGCATGGTGAAGGTCATAGAATAACTTCAGCGAAGAATGGAACTTGTGGTGGAATGAGTGAAGTTAAAATAAGAGATCAAACCGAGGTAGCAATGGCATCTAGATGGAAACTCATGGAAAACGGTGTCATTTCTAGCCCATTCAAAGATATAGGAGGTTGTAGTAAATGCACCTTAAATTTGAGATGTATATTTTCTGAGAATTGGATATCACAATTGTTACTGAAAGCTAAAGAAATAGCACAAAATATAACCTGAAGGAAATGCATAATGATTCAGAATTGCACTACTCCTGTTCAAAATCGAAAGGTGAAAATGGTACTTCTGGAGAAAAGCTATGTAAGGCACCTACTAGGGAAATTTCAAACGATAACCATGTATTATGTCCAGTAGTTGTGGATACACGCCATTCAAATTTAAGGCATTTTCATCTTTATTTATCAAAGGGTGAACCAGTTGTTCTGACTAAAGTACATGATAATGCATTAGGATTGAGTTGGGAACCTATGAAAATGTGACATGATTGTCGACAAACCAAGAAGGCTATTAATGTTTTAAATTTCTTAAATTGGTGTAAATAATGTCTAATCTAGTAATCTATTGTTTATGTTTTAACTCTGAAACGCAAGCTAATGTTCAAGAATATATGACTAGATAAACCTTACACCAATTTAAGTAATTTAAAATATCAGTAGTCTTCCTGGTTTGTCGGCAAGCACGCCACATTACCATAGGTTCCCAACTCAATCCCAATACGTTATCATGAATGTTAGTTACAACAACTGGTACACCCTTAGACAAATAGAGCTAAAAATTCCTCAAATTTGTACGTTGAGTATCCATAGCTGCTGGATAGAATGCATAGTTATCATTAAAATTTTCCCAAGCAGGTGCCTTATGTACCTTGCCACCAGAAGTACAACTTTCACCCTTAGATTTTGAACGGTAGTAATTTCCTTCAACTTATATTTTGTTCTATTTCTTTAGCTTTCAGTAATAGTTGTGATATCCAATTCTCAGAAAATATATCTCAAATTTAAGGTTCATTTACTACAGTCTCCCATATATTTGGGTGGGCAAGGAATCACACCATTTTCCATGGGTTTCCATTTAAATTACATTGCCACCGCTTTATCTCTTATTTTAAATTCAGTCAAGGCAACGCAATTCCATTCTTGGCCGAAGTTATGCTATAACTTTCACCATGCAAATTACTTGGTCCATTGCCAATATATTGCATCATCGCCTCAAATGCATTTTCTTGTGATTGAATGCACACGCTTAGAGGTATGAAGTTTTGATGATATAAAAAGAGATTGAAGAACTAGGTTCAATAGTGTAGATGAGTAAATGTGAAACACATTCCTTCACAAGGCATAATAGTGAAAAGCATAGATAAGTCAAAAAAAATACAAAGAAAAGGAAAGAAAATATCAGACATTGCAAATACAATCCCTTGAGGATTTTAATTACGAAAGTCGAATTAACTAAGCATCAATTTCCTTGTATGAATCAATTAGGGCTTCCAAACTTACAATGAGTACCACTATAAAAGGAAAGCCATTGGGTTCATAGAATGTAGATATTTGGCACAAGCAGAAAAATGATTTTCAGCAAAGGCAAGTAGTAGTAGAAGAGTAAAACAATGGAGAAGAAAGAAGAACTAATGAGTAGTGTGTTCTTTCTATCATAGGTGACATTGTTCTAGGGTTATAATTGAGTTGTAATAAATGCTAACATAAACTAAGTAGTTGAAGTTGTGAGGTGTGCAACAAAAAGAAAGTTGATCTTCTTGGAGAGTTGTTAGAATAGTAAGAGCTAACTATTGAGCCAAGATACTAGAGTCAGTCCCTTTGATTATTCATTGTGATCTGAAACCGCTCTTGCAGTTGGTGAAGTTTGGTTGCTAAAATCCTACACAGTGTAGGTCGTGCTTTTTATTCCCTTGAGCAAAGAAGTTTTTTATTAATAAATTTGCGCTCTCTACTTTAGTGTTTACACTTCAGCATACAAGAACCTAGTCCCTTGTACGAGTAGTTGGTACTATTTCTTTCAATAATTATCAAAGCAAATCTTTTTACTATTATGATAACACCTTGAAAAGGATCTATGGATGCTCCACTAACTGCACAAAAAGGGGCACACAAACTAGACCACCTTTTTCAACAAAAATACTATGGATGGTGGAAATATAGGATGATGGACCATCTAATCAAAGAAGATTCGGATCTCTAAAATGTTATTCTAGATAGACCAATCATCCCTAAAAAGAATTCAGGGGATGGAAAATCATGATTGGCCAACTAAGGAATGATTGGAATGGGATCCCGACGAAAAAATGGTCATTTCCAACCGTTTGATTATTGTGAGAGGTTACATTCAACTTTTGTCCAATTTGAAGTGAAGCAACTTTTTTGCACTTGTTGCTTCCTCGAACTCTTTGATCTTTCTAAGATTAGATGAACCTACAGTTGCATAATTTGGTAAAAACTATAGCAGCCAAATTCAGTTCTACAAATTAATAACATATTACATATGGATTCACAATATTAAACCTTTTTAACTATTTAAGAGTGTTGCATAACTTTATCAATAGACGGAAGTAATGAAAAAATTATTTTGCATATCCCTTTTCTCAAGAACCAAGGAATTTTTATCCATTGTTCCAACTTTTGACTAGAAATATGGTAAACATTGATTTGTGTTTTTAGAAAGAGTTTGCCTATGTTGATTAGCATAAGGAGCACTCTTGTTTAAAGATCTCACCTCATATTGAGGAACCCCTAAAGAGGAGCTCAAAGTTAGTTCTTTGCTCTAGTCTCTTTCTTATAGTACCTGAACTTAAGAAAACATATTATAAAAGTCTGTCAAAAATTTGAAACACAACAGATTTGATAAAACGCAACATATTTATAAATACTTACTTATTTCAACTTTTTGGCTGAATAGCTTACTTTGAAGAGTTGATGTAGGAGATGAATTATTAATATGTGTGTTCTCTTTAACAATAAACATAAAATTCTTATGTATCGTTCGTATTCCTAGACTATTAAACATGATAGAGTTTTTAAGTCCTTGTTCTCGACCCTTCCCTATAGAATTTAGAAAAAATAAATCATATTAATAATACTTAACACAATGTTATTGTAACATTCCGGGTGTTTATGGTTGTCCCTCGTTCCATGTCAAAGGCTTATGTGCCTCAATTTGAGTATTTTATTATAACCATGCTCGTGTTCGGAAACATCTAATTTAAACTAGATTATGAAGATTTTGTATTTTTAGTTTCTTTCAAAGAGTCTTAATTATTTATGAAAAAATCTTTAGATATAGTTGTGTATGTATTTATTTTTATAAGAATATGTAAATTATCAATATTTTGATGGTGATAGTTAGTCTTGTAATGTCAAAAGAATTAATATTATATCTATTAGGTTTTATTCAAAATAATATTTTATTAATTATAGTATATGTGAAATATTATATTTATTTTACCATGAACCTATGTAATACCCGAATGAATACATAACAAGATAAAAAATAAGTGTGTCACCTCCGCTTCCAAGTGGAAATGGAGGAAAGAGGTAGCCTTAATATTCTCTATTCTGTATCATAGAAGAGGCAGCTCTCCATTGTGCTTCCAGCTTAAAAATTGGGGTTATTTTTGTTACTTCATTTTTCTATGCATGTACCTTCTCCATTGTGGACCAAAAAAAATCATATTGTTTTTAATTATTTTCAATATACCATGTAGACAATTTGGCTAAATATCGGGTCCAGTTGTTGTTTCCTTCATACGTGTGTTATTGCAGCCTTATCTTTCTATAATGAGTTGGTTATTATATTTATACTTTGGCACACCTTGAAGCTCTCATTTCATTTTCTTATGTACTTTCTATTTAATGCTGGAGTATATACAATTATAATAACCTATAATAGAGAGTTTCAAGAGTTACGGTCTTTAAATTATTTATCTTATTTCTTTAGTTTTTATATATTTAAAAATTATATAAAAAATATTGAATTATTCATTATATTTCACAATTTAAAATATTTCAAAACATAATAAATTTTATTGATTCTTAAAATTATACCGAAGTCACAAAAAAATGAGACAGAAAAAGTAATTTGTATTGTTTGAAAATGACGTAAAAAGTATTGTGAATCAGTTTAAAATTCTATATGTGTTACAGAAATTGAGACAAAAGAAATAATATACATTATTTGAAAATTATGCAAATATTACTTTAAATCACAATAATTAACTACTTAACATATTTAGAATACATCTAACACGTATGATTGTTTCTCAAAATTTCATTAGTTCCACATAATGGAACAGAGAGAATAAAATAATTTTATTTAAAAATACGTAAAAAGTACTATAAATCACAATAATTAATAACTTAAAACATTTATATATTAGATTAAAATTTAATTGATTCTCCAAATTATATATGTATCACATAAATTAAAACAAATAAATAACAAATGTTGGGTCGTGCTAGCACGGGTCCTGTTTCTACTCAAGATATATATGACATCTGTTCACTTAATAATTTGTTTCATTCTTATTAGTTTAATCATGTTTATAGTTGATAAAGTGGAAAGCATTTCATTTTTAGGAAAACTATTGTTGTATGTTGTTGTTGATTATAGCATTAAAATTTCAGCAATTCTTTTCCTCACACATGGAGGCAGAATAGATTCATATTTAATGTATGCATCTGTTAAGTTAGAGAGGAGTATTTTTCTGAGTTAAATTCATCGAGATTCCACTAGTCCCGTGGATTGTTCGTCATCTTGTTCTGCAAAATTTGCAACAGTTGTAGCATGGATTAATGGGGGTTTGGAGGTAGATCATAGGCTGGTGGACTTCGTGTTGCGGCATGTGCATGAGCGGAGTCGCGATGGTTTTGTGAAGTGAGTGTTAAGGTATGTGAAGGCTTTTTCCTTTCTCTTTTGGCATGATTTCTAAGATTTATAATTTCTAGTCTAGTGAGCTATCAAAGAGTCATCTATTAGATATCTCTAAATGGATATTGGTGTTATTCTTGTTAAAAACTCATATCCGACGGTATCGATGTTACTTTTTGTTAAGAATTAATAGTCATTAATATCACTCGTTTCAAGTTGATGAGTATAAGGTGATTGTATCTACGGTTGTGAATCGAATTACAGTGATTGTCAAGTTAATCATGTAACACCCCTTATCCGAAAAAGGGCATACTGCAGCTTCCCAGGTGCTGCAGCAGCCATACCACGCCGGCCACCCACAGCCCGTGGAGTGGACCACGGACCGTAGGTGTGGTCCGTGGTAGGCCTGCCTGGGTTAGATCTGAGAGTCCAAGACCACGGCCAGACCTACGTACCGTATGTCAGACCACGGTCCGTTGTCGGGGTCCGTGGTTCAAGACCCCAAGAAACCACTTTCTGACCATAAACCACGGTCCATCGGGACGGACCGTAGGGCAGACGACGGTCCGTCGACTGGGATCCGTGGATGGCCAACTGTCAGTTATTTTTAGGGTTAGTTGGGTATTTTTCTAATTAAATAGTTCCTATACTATGTCGTTTTGCCTACAATTAGAACCCATATATAAACCTTTTAACCCCCAAATTCACCCCATTTATTTCATTCTTCCAAATTCCCAAAAGAAAACCAATTCCTCTCAAATACTCTCTCTCTAGCTACTTGAAGAAGAAGAAGAAGAAGAAGAAGAAGAAGAAGGATTCACCTAGGGTTTCAAGCTAAGGTTCCAATTTCTCCATTGAAGGCGAGAAATTGGAGTCAAGGTATGATAGTTTTCATCCATGGAGTCCCTAAATCTCTTTTTTCAAATGGTAGAATTCCCCAATTTAGTTAGGGTTTTTCTCAATTAGCATGGGTTCTTATCATTATTGATTTAAATGCTTTAATTATGATGTTCTATGCATGAATTGATGAATTACAATGCTTTTATGATAAATTCTCCTATGAGCTCATGTGATCTCTATGTTTTCAATTTATGAACTTTATGTTGAGGGATTTTGATCTTCAAGGAAGAGTTTTATGAAATTGAGCATGTATTACTAGTTTTTCATGAATTATGATGAAATTCATATCTAACTCATATTTTCTAAGAGTTTATGATTGAAATTGGGTTTTGACCTCAAGGAGGTAAATTATGGACTTATGCATTGTTTTATGAAACCTATGCAAATGTTTTAGGGTGCTTTGAGAGTAAAGTACCAAGTATGATGATGTTGTGTTGTAAAAGGACATTCTCACTAAAACATACACTAGCATGATGTGAAAGGTTTTCTCACATAGAAAGGATTCTTAGGTTGAAAGACTTTGTCACCGAATTGAATAAAAGACTAGGAGCTATCTTAATGAATCTAGCTTGAATCGGTAGGCCAAGGGTACCCTTTCATGAGTAATAAAGTCAAGTAATAAATGACTATTCCGTGGTAATTTATGCTTAGCACCGAGTGGATATTAACAATGAGATGGAAGCTCTCCCGTTAGTAGGGGCCAGGATTCCAAAGTAATCTCATGAGATGGAAGCTCCCCCGTTAGTAGAGGCCGGGTTTCTATTAGCAATCTCATTATCCCATGACTATGTGCCCACATAGGTTGATTAGCTAGTGGATCCACTTAAGCTAGAAGTTCAAGGTTCTACATTAGGCAAGTAGAACACCCCTTTTCAGTGTGGGGTAGACACCGGATTCCATGTTATAGCTCACATGGTCTCATGTCGGTTAAGGCTAATTCCCCACAAGTAATAATGAACTAAAGTTACTCAAGGAGTATCAAGTATGAGTTCAAAGATGTTAAAGAAGAAGTTAGCTTGCATTGACCATGATTTATGACTTATGTTTTATTACTCTTTCATATGATGTTTAAATTGGTCGATTGCATGTCATGAAATTAAATGTCCCTTTTAGCATGTTTTAAATATTTTTATGCATGGCTATCATACTTAGTGCATTTTTGTACTAACGCATACTCTTGCCTATATTTTCGCTAAATGTAGGGTCCGGTACTCAAGGTGGTCAGTTTTTTGGCTAGAGCTTGGATTTGATTGTCTCCCGAGCTTGGTGAGTCCTCATGGTTCGGGGATGGATTTCCTATGTTTAGTTTCTTTCATGTATTTCTACTTTTGAACATGATGTATGGGCTAGGCCCAATTTCATTCCATTGTAATAGATGGCTATGATGAGACAAAGCGTCTAGACTTCTGCTTTTTTCGTTTTATAAAATCTTTTGGACTTGGACTATTGTTTTACTCATATTATTCTATTTCTTATGTTATGATAGCTAAGTGGCTTCTATGGAGTCCTTCGAGGTTTTGTACACCATGTTACATCTAGGGGGTACCCCTGGGTCGTGACAAACTTGGTATCAGAGCACAAGGTTTAGAATGGTCCTAGGATGTCTCATAATCCACGTCTAGTAGAGTCTTGTTCATGAATGTGAAGCGTGCCACACTTATGAATGAGAGGCTACAAGATGATTAAGAAACTCCACTTCATTCATTACTCTTAAGTTGTGCGATAGAGTTTAACTCTATAAAGTCACTCTCGTAATCCTTATCCTATATTCTTCAGGATATGGCTACCCGAAGTGCTTATGCTAGAAGGAATGCGATGGATAATGCGGAACAATAAGCTCATCCCCAAGCTCCTCAAGTTTTGGTCGATCCTTTGGCCGAGCATGTTTCTAATGCGGAGTATAGGGCTGCTTTTCAAGTGTTGGCTCAATCGGTTATGGCCCAAGCCAATAGGGAGGTTGTGGTTCCCGCAAGCTCAAATGAGAATTTGGTGCCTTCAAGAGTGAGAGACTTCACAAGAATGAATCCTCCAGAGTATCATGGTTCTGAAGTTGAGGAAGATCCTCAAGAATTTATCGATGAGTTCTATAAGATTTTGATGATCATGGGAGTTACGCCGGTAGAAAAGGTTAAGTTTTCCGCTTACCAATTGAAAGGTGTGGCTCAAGTGTGGTATAATCAATGGAAAGAAGGGAGGCCGAAAGATGTGGGTCCTCTTGATTGGGAGAAGTTTAAGACCACATTTCTTCATAGATTCTTTCCCCTAGAGATGAGGGAATCTAAGGTGCTAGAGTTCATTAACCTTCGACAAGGGAGTATGACTGTGAGGGAGTATGCTCTAAAGTTCACTCACTTGTCTAAGTATGCTCCATCAATGGTTGCAGATTCAAGGGTTAGAATGAGTAAGTTTATATCGGGTGTATCCGAAATGGTGGTTAAAGAGTGTCGAACCGCAATGCTCATTCATGATATGTACATCTCTCGTCTCATGGTACATGCACAACAAATTGAGGAGGATAAACTCAAGGAAAATTCTAGGGTGGCAAAAATGGCTAAGACCGGTGATGGTAATTTTTCTAACACAAGGTCTGATTGACAAGGTCGTCCATGATTCCGACAAAGATTTTCCGATCAAAGTTCCTCCAATGCCCCTCCTAAGTTCAACAAAGATAAGGTGTCTAACCCTAAGCCTCAAGGAGGTAATGGTAGTGGATCTTCATTTCCTAGGTTTAATTGCACTAAGTTTGGAAGGAAACATGATGGTAAGTGCCTAGCCGGCACAGATGGCTGTTTTAGTTGTGGTAAAAGTGGTCACAAAATGAGGGATTGCCCAATGCTTACGGCTAATGAAAGAGAGGGCAAGCAAGCTACTCCTAGTGGTTCGGGTTCCAATGCTCCTAAGCCAATCCGTTTCTATTCTCTTCAGACTAGAGGTGAACAAGAGAGTTCCCCAGATGTGGTTATCGGTATGTTGAATGTTTTCCAACTTGATGTATATGCTTTACTTGATCCCGGTGCTACCTTGTCTTTTGTGACGCTATAAGTGGCTATGAGGTTTGATGTGCTCCCTGATGTGTTGTTAGAACCATTTTCTGTCTCTACTCCTGTTTGTGATTCTGTGGTGGCTAAGAGGGTCTATAGAAAGTGTCCATTTTCCTTGTCCCATAGAGTTAATGTTGTTTACTTGGTACAGCTTGACATTTTAGATTTCGATGTTATCTTGGGGATGGATTGGCTTCACTCATGCTATGCTTCTATTGAGTGTAGAACTCGTGTAGTCAAGTTTCAATTCCTGAATGAGCCTATCCTAGAGTGGAAGGGGGGAAATTATGTGCCTAAATGTCAGTTTGTTTCTTATACTAAAGCTAGAAAGATGATTTCTAAGGGTTGCTTTTACCATCTAGTAAGAGTGAGGGATGTAGATTCTGAAACCCCTTCTCTCGAGTCGGTCCCCGTTGTCAATGAGTTTCCGAAAGTGTTCATAGATGACTTACCCGGTATTCCCCCCAAGCGGGAGATAGACTTTGGCATTGACCTTCTCCCAGCTATGCAACCTATCTCTATTCCTCTTTATAGAATGGCCCCGGCTGAGTTAAAGGAGTTGAAAGAACAGTTGGAGGATTTGTTGGATAAGGGTTTTATCCGACCGAGTATCTCTCCATGGGGTACTCCAGTTTGTTCGTTAGAAAGAAAGATGGGTCTCTGCATATGTGCATTGATTATTGACAGTTGCACAAGGTTACTATCAAGAACAAGTACCCTTTCCCAAGGATTGATGATTTGTTTGACCAACTTCAAGGGGCAAGTTATTTCTCTAAAATTGATCTCCGATCAGGTTATCACCAATTAAGATTGAAGGATGATGACATTCCAAAGACGACTTTTCAAACTCGGTATTGTCATTATGAGTTTCTAGTGATGTCCTTTGGGTTGACTAACACTCTAGCGGCGTTTATGGACTTGATGAACAGGGTGTTTAGGCAATACCTTGACATGTTTGTGATTGTGTTTATCGATGATATTTTGATCTATTCAAGGAGTGAGGGTAAGCATATTGATCATTTGAGGATCGTATTGCAAATTCTTAAGGACCAACAACTTTTTGCAAAGTTTAGCAAATGTGAATTTTGGTTAAGGTTCATAGCTTTCCTTGGTCATATTGTGTCAAGTAAGGGTATTGAGGTAGGTCCTAAGAAGACTGATGCGGTCAAGAGTTGGCCTAGACCTCTAACTCCCTTGGATATTAGAAGTTTCTTCGGTTTAGCTGGTTACGATAGAAGGTTTTTTGAAGGTTTCTCTCCAATTGCCTCTTCTTTAACGGCTTTGATTCAAAAGATGGCTAAGTTCATATGGTCGGAAGCATGTGAGAAAATTTTCCAAGATTTGAAAGATAGACTTACTTCCGCTCCAGTGTTGACCTTACCGGAAGGAACAAATGGTTTTGTGGTTTATTGCAATGCCTCAAGAATTGGGCTAGCATGTGTGCTAATGCAAACTAGTAAAGTTATTGCCTATGCCTCAAGGGAACTTAAAGTCCATGAGAAGAATTATCCTACTCACGACCTTGAAATAGCGGCGGTCGTTTTTGCTCTAAAGATTTGGAGACATTACTTGTACGGAGTTCATGTTTATGTGTTTACCGACTATAGGAGTTTGAAATATGTGTTTAATCAAAAGGATTTGAATCTTCGCCAAAGAAGGTGGCTTGAGTTATTGAAAGATTATGACATGAGTGTTCTTTATCACCCCGGAAAGGCTAATGTGGTAGCGGATGCTCTTAGTCGCTTATCTATGGGTAGTGTTGCTCATATTGAAGAAGAAAAGAAAGATTTGGTTCGAGATATGCATAGGTTGGCTCGATTAGGTGTTCAACTAGTTAACTCTACCAAAGGTGGTGTCATGGTTCACAAGGGTTCCGAATCATCTTTTGTGGCGGATGTGAAAGCCAAGTACGGTCTTGATCCAATTTTGTTAGAATTGAAAGAGGCGGTGCTTAAGAAATCAGTTGAGCATTTCTCCAAAAAAGGAGATGGGGTGCTTAGATACAAAGGTCGACTATGTGTTCCAAATGTGGATGACTTGAGGGAACAGATTTTGACTGAAGCTCATAGTTGACGGTATTCTATTCACTCGGGAGACACCAAGATGTACCGTGATCTACGGGAAGTCTTTTGGTGGAATGGGATGAAGAAAGATATTGTGAGATTTGTGGCTAAGTGTCCAAATTGCCTATAAGTAAAGGTTGAGCATCAGAAACCGGGAGGTTTATCTCAAGATATTAACATTCCTACTTGGAAGTTGTAAGACTTGAATATGGACTTTATTGTTGGATTGCCTCGCACCCGGCGACAACATGACTCTATTGTGATTGTAGATCGGATGATGAAAGCAGCTCATTTCCTTCCCGTCAAGGTTTCCTATTCAGCGGAGGTCTATTCCAAGTTGTACTTAAGAGAAATGGTAAGGTTACATGAAGTCCCCTTGTCCATTATTTCCAATCGTGGTACCCAATTCACTTCTCCATTTTGGAAGTCATTCCAAAAGGGTCTTGGCACTAAAGTGAAGCTTAGCACATCTTTTCCCCCCCAAACAGATGGGCAGGTAGAGTGTACTATCCAGAATTTGGAAGATATGTTAAGGGCTTGTGTGATTGATTTTAAGGGTAATTGGGATGACCATTTGCCATTGATCGAGTTTGCTTACAATAACAGTTATCACTCAAATATCGATATGGCTACATTTGAGGCCTTGTATGGTATGAGGTTTAAATCTCTCATAGGCTGGTTTGAGGTGGGTGAAGTTTCCCTAATAGGTCCCGAATTGGTACATGAGGCCATTGAGAAAGTTTGACTCATTAGAGAGAAGTTTAGAATGGCTCGAAGTCGGCAAAAGTCTTATGCCGATGTGAGAAGAAGGGATCTAGAGTTTGAGGTTGACGATTGAGTTTACTTGATAATCTCACCCATGAAGGGTATCATGAGATTTAACAAGAAGGGGAAGCTTAGTTCCCGATATGTAGGCCCATATCAGATTTAAAGGCATGTGGGTAAGGTTGTTTATGAGCTAGATTTGCCAATTGAGTTGGGAACCGTGCATCCCGTTTTCCATGTCTCTATGCTTCAGAAGTGTATTGGAGATTCGACATCCATAGTTTCCCTAGAAGGATTGGTAGTTTATGAGAGCCTTTCATATGAGGAAGTTCTGGTTGAGATTTTGGACCGGCAAGTTAAGCAGTTGAGAAATAAGGAAATAACTTCCGTGAAGGTTTTATGGAGGAATCAATTAGTTGAGGGTGCTGCTTGGGAGGCCGAAGCTGAGGCTGATATGAAGTCCCGATATCCTCATCATTTTCCTTCTACTCCTATTCTAGCTTGAGGTAATGAGTTTCCTGTTGAGTAGTCCTTGTTTTGGGAGTCGTGTTTTTATGTGTTTTTCATGATTTCCTTATGTTATGCATATTCATGAAAACTTGTGCTTTGAAACAAAATGAGTTTATATGATTGTTTTTCCTCATGTTATTGTGCATTGAGTATGTTGCCTATAGACTTCATGAGTTGAATTAATGAACATGCATTAGCTATGCTTTTTGAGAGTAAATTGCATAGAGGCTCCATGAGATTGTGTTGAGCATGCTTTTAACTTGGAGGAGGTAGTTCCTTCTTGAACATGAGAAATTTTAAGAAATTTTGAGAATTCATGCATATTGGGTTGTTAGATGTAGTTCCTACTTCCTTATGCTGCATTTGAGTATGTTGAGTTTGGAGTTGATGTTTCCTTCTTAACTATGTGCATTGCATGCATAATGTGCCGATAGAGTTAGTTTACCCCTCTTATGATCTTTTGAAAATGTCCTAGCTTGGAGCCAAAAGTTCCAACTCGGTTGTATGCATTGCATCGTAGGTTGGGTTGTTAGTTCCCCTCCTACTTGTTTAGAACCAGTTTAAATCTCATTCGAGGAAGAATGATCCCAAGGGGTAGATATTGTAACACCCCGTATCTGAAAAAGGGCATACTGCAGCTTCCTAGGTGCTGCAGCAGCCAAACCACGCCGGCCACCCACGGCCCGTGGAGTGGACCACGGACCGTAGGTGTGGTCCATGGTTGGCCTGCCTGGGTTAGATCTGAGGGTCCAGGACCACGGCCAGAACTACAGATTGTAGGTCAGACCACGGTCTGTGGTTCAAGACCCCAAGAACGACTTTCTGACCATAAACCACGGTCCACCAGGACAGACCGTAGGTCAGACGACGGTCCGTCGACTGGGGTCCATGGATGGCCAGTTGGCAGTTATTTTCAGGGTTAGTTGGGTTTTTTCCTAATTAATTAGTTCCTATACTATGTCGTTTTGCCTACATTTAGAACCCCTATATAAACCTTTTAACCCCCAAATTCACCCCATTTATTTCATTCCTCCAAATTCCCAAAAGAAAACCAATTCCTCTCAAATATTCTCTCTCTAGAAACTTGAAGAAGAAGAAGAAGAAGAAGGTTTCACCTAGGGTTTCAAGCTAAGATTCCAATTTCTCCATTGAAGGAGAGCAATTGGAGTCAAGGTATGATTCCTTTCATCCATGGAGTCCCTAAATCTCTCTATTTTCAGGTTATGAACTATATGTTGAGGGATTTTGATCTTCAAGGAAGAGTTTTATGAAATTGAGCATGTCTTACTACTTTTACATGGATTTATGATGAAATCCATATCTAACACATGTTTTCTAAGAGTCTATGATTGAAATTGGGTTTTGACCTCAAGGAGGTAAATTATGGACTTATGCATTATTTTATGAAACCTATGCAAATGTTTTAGGGTGCTTTGAGAGTAAAGTACCAAGTATGATGATGTTGTGTTGTGAAAGGACATTCTCACTAAAACACATACTAGCATGATGTGAAAGGTTTTCTCACATAGAAAGGATTCTTAAGTTAAAAGACTTTGTCACCTAATTGAATAAAAGACTAGGAGCTATCTTAATGAAACTAGCTTGAATCGGTAGGCCAAGGGCACCCTTTCATGAGTAATAAAGTTAAGTAATAAATGACTATTCCGTGGTAATTTATGCTTAGCACCGAGTGGATATTGACAATGAGATGGAAGCTCTCCCGTTAGTAGAGGCCGGGTTCCAAAGTAATCTCATGAGATGGAAGCTCCTCCGTTAGTAGAGGCCGGGTTTCTAGTAGCAGTCTCCTTATCTCATAACTATGTGCCCACATAGGTTGATTAGCTAGTGGATCCACTTAAACTAGAAGTTCAAGGTTCTACCTTAGGCAAGTAGAACGCCTCTTTTCGGTGTGGGGTAGACACCAGATTCAATGTTATAGCTCACATTGTCTCATGTCGGTTAAGGCTAATTCCTCACAAGTACTATTGAACTAAAGTTACTCAAGGAGTATCAAGTATGAGTTCAAAGATGTTAAAGAAGAAGTTAGCTTGCATTGACCATGATTTATGACTTATGTTTTATGACTCTTTCATATGATGTTTAAATTGGTCAACTGCATGTCATGAAATGAAATGTCCCTTTTAGCATGTTTTAAATATTTTTATGCATGGCTATCATACTTAGTGTATTTTTGTAGTAACGCATACTGTTGCCTACATTTTTCCCAAATATAGGGTCTGATACTCAAGGTAGTCAGTTTTGTAGCTAGAGCCTGGATTTGATTGTCTCCCGATCTTGGTGAGTCCTCATGGTTCGAGGACGGATTTTCTATATTTAGTTTCTTTCATGTATTTCTAATTTTGAACATGATGTATGGGCTAGGCCCATGTTCAATCGATTGTAATAGATGTCTATGATGAGACAAAGTGTCTAGAGTTCTGCTTTTCGTTTTTTAAAATCTTTTGGACTGGGACTATTATTTTATTCATATTGTTCTATTGCTTATGTTATGAGAGCTAAGTGGCTTGTATGGAGTCCTTCGGGGTTCTATACACCATGTTACATCTAGGGGTTACCCCTGGGTCGTGACAAATCAAGACATTAAGGTTGTGGTACGGAGGAGGTACAGTTGAATATGGATTACTTGAGGGGTTGCTATTTGGTGTATATGATATTTATGCTTTCTTACATATCATAATGTTATCAACTGTTCAAACATGATTTGAGTGCTAAATTGTTTTTGGTTTATATGAATTGTTGGGTTGGCTAAGATTATCTTTGTGGCTGATGTTCGTATTGTTTTGCTACATACACATGGTGCATATGCATTGCATTTCATTCCTTTTGAGGATAGGATCTGGGTTTTCGCCTACACACATGCATTTCATCTTTGTTCAAGCTAGGATCGGGGTATTCACCCACATGCATTCCATGCATGTTGAGGCTAGGATCGGGGTGTTCACGTACACCACAAAATGTATGCCTTTAAGGATATGGATTGGAGTATTCACCTACACCGCATTACATTGCATTCCATAAGATTGTATAACATTGCTTGAGTGTGGTCAGCTGATTTTGAAATCTTTGAGGCTTGGTATGATGTTTGAATGAATCTTGGAGGCTTGGTATGTTACTGTAATTGTGGTTATGGAAGGATGGCTAGAAACAGGTAGATTAAGATGCAAGTTATTGGCAAAGGGATGATCTTATTATAGTTTCTACGCTTGTGTGACCTCAGGTAGTGGCATGTTAGTGTATTTGTGGATTCTGTTATGATTATGTTGCATTGCATTGTATTTATTATCATGTGATTGTGGTTGACACATACCAATCTTATGGGGAATCGATTAGATTATTGTGTGAGGATAGAACTGTTTGTTAAGTACGAATTTTGATGTTAGAAACAAGAGACGGGGATACAAATCACACAGTAAAGTTGTTTTAGTCAGTTGTTGACTATGCGAATATTACATTCATAGTATTATTGTTTCAATTTCAATTATGTTGTTTTTATTATTATTTTCCCTTACATGCTCAGCACAGTATTTCATGTTAATGTTTCCATTGCTTGGAAAACGTGGTATTCATGCATGCAGGTTATCAGGTTGAAAGGGATCCTTATGTGTGTTCGATATCAACTGATAGTTGGTATGCTTCATTTTTTTCTAGAGTATGCTTCATTCTTTCTAGAGTTGTTAAGTCTGGAGTCTTTTTTTTGCTTTGAATAGTTTATGGGTACGTCGGGGTCCTGTCCTAAATAGTTGTTAGTATTTCTTCATCTTAGAGGCTTGTAGACATACAGTGTGGGCTCAGTCGTAAGTTTCAGTCTAGTTGGCCTTGTACTATACTTCGGCTATATTTGAGTTTGTTTTCATTGTGTTTCTTTAGATTTGTTTTGGACTTAATGACCCATATTTGTTCTTTGAATTGGTTTCAGTCGGTTCACTTGGTCAAATTCGACATCGGGTGCATGTTACGCCTTCCCAAGTTTGCGGCATGACGGTTATGGAGAGCGAGAAGCAAAAAAAAAAAGCAACAAGGGCTCGTAGAGAAGATTGTATTGATAAACAAAAAAATAGTGTAATAGAGAAACTGAGAAATGAAATTTATTTGTCCCAGACCAACAATCTTCGTCTCTTCATCATCTACACCTCACCTTCATAAAAAACAACATGAATAAGTAGTCTGCTTAGATGCATGACCTATTTTTATGTTTGCATAACCAAGATCTGAGAGGGTAGAGTTTGGATAATTTCAACATTTACAAGTCTCTCAAATATCATGTAATTTATTCCAATGGAAGACTTCTTCAACTCCACCATGTTGTTCATGGCAATCAACACATAGATACGAAATCACTTCCATTCTCTTGAAAGTAATAAATGATAATGAGCTGAAACTTTCCTTAACGTTTTTATTTCTCAGCAGGTTGAGCTCACATGGAGCTAATACAAGTTCTAGTATCAAGAAACACCAGGTCTATTTCCAACTCAACCGAAAATGATATAACTTGTAGAACTATCCAGGTTAGAATCTATGTGTCTTTTACTCAAAGATTCATGTATGCCCTTGTTATATTTGTGTGGTGTACCATGTTGTTTGCACCATAAAATTTTTATTTTGACATTTTTTCAGCCTCAGATTAGGAATTTGATTTCTATCCATGTGTAGTAGTGCTCTCCCTTCATTTGGAACCTCTAATAATGAACAATAAGTCATGCCATGTATATCCGCAAAATAGAAAAATTGATTAGTAAAATGGTCTGCTACATGTTGCCTTCCCCGAATATAAGCTGAATTCCCACATTTTGTCATCCTTTTAGCTATTAATCCTTTTTTACTTTCATGACAATATACCCAGATACTTCCCAAATATCGTTAAGTACTTTCTTCAAAATAAGAGGGTTAGTTCCTTACCCGTGTCAATGTCATGTCAACACAGATGCGACACCAAAATTATTGAGTCCGAGCAACTTAGCCTCAAAGTATATGACGGATGATAAAATTAAAGATACTTTTATATGATTGAGGGGTCTTCATAAATTTTATCTTCAATCTAATTTATTGTCTTATGCACTTCTTCATACTAAAATGATTAATAGCCAGAAGAAATTTATGTTGAGAACAACATTCATCAATATTGGGGAAGTGGTGAGCAAAGTGGCAATTACACCTAGCAGCATCCTCAAACTCGGGGTGTTTTTCAACCTCTGGAATGGAACTCTACATTGCAAACAGGGTAAACTTTTGATAAATTGTAAGTATGTATATATTACTCCTAAACTAGAAGAGGGAGTCATGGCCTAACTTGGAAAGTTGTTGTCATGTGATTAGGAGATCATGGGTTCGAGTTGTGTTAATACCCTCTTACAAAAATTCAAGTTAAGGTTGTACAATAGACCCTAGTGTCCGTCTCTTCTCCGAACCCTATACATAGCGGGAACTTAGTAAACCGAGTTACCCTTTTTTGGGTTACTCCTAGATTATGTTGCAGTAACTTTAACAATGTCTATCTAAAGTAAAGGTTGTAAGGAACTAAGTTTCATTTCTAACAAATAACAATAAAGAAATGAAAATAACAACAAATAATAATATTTATAATTTAATAATTTATACAAAGGTTACAATCTTTATGAAATAAAATGAAAAAGACATAATCCCCGATTCTTCTCTTCACGATGTCAACTCAAGAGTTTTAATTTGTTCTTGAATTGATGAAATACTTACAACTCACCACTTGGAGATGAAAATTTATTTTTAAGTGGAAGACTTGCGAGTCACTATTGAAGAGCAGAGATTGTCTATATATTTTTGTGTCTTTCTGATCTTATGAAGACCCTTTATATAGGCGTGAACTAGGATTTTTAGGGGTATTTTCGTCTCCAAGTAATTTTAGAAGATATTCGGCTTGTTGAGCATGAGTTGGGCTCTTCTTGTCAACTTAACAAACTGCCCAAAATATGATTTAGACTTTATTTAAGTTATATAATTTTAACTTAAATATTAATCCAAGTTTATTCACCAAGAATATGACTTGGTCAACTTATCATGAATTTAAGATTTAATCCAAATTTAATATGGATTTTCCAATAAAACTTCACTTACTTGATTGTGACCATGTTGTTTGGATGCTGGTGATAGCATGCATTGTATTCATATCCTCATTCTCATATGACTTCTAGTATGACCTAGTGCATGCATTGGTTCTCAGCATGCTCTTGAGAAAGTAGGGTTCTTTCCCGATTACTTTTTAAGATGATCTTATATGTGGGTCATACTACCTTTACTACTTGACAAATAGGCTTGAGACTTAGAGGCATCTAGGATGCACTCACTTTTACAGATTTTGAGGCATATGGGATGCGCTCATTTATACTTTATCGGTCGAAAGAGTAGCAGACCATTTCTATTCTATTGTGGTTATGTTGATTATCTCCAGTCACACTAACGGAGCAAAAAATCCTAGGTCGGGACCATACAGGTATATATGGACACTCTTAAGTCCTCATGGATTCCTTTTTCCATGTGACCCACTGAATAGGAGGAGGCAGGCGCATGGGTCCTACCTCACTTTCTCAAACTAAGGGGCAGGTGTATATATGTTGGAATTATTGGTACTACTTATTTTATTGCATAACTCACATTCATCATGCATTCCTTATCACCAACATAATTGATTGTTGTTTATACCCATTGGTTATATGGGGGGTCATACGGGTTTAGTTTGTTGTTGTGTACCTTCTGGGCACATAGGGGCTCGAAAGGTTATTGATTGATTGACTAATTTATTACTTGTGGAAGAATGAAGGGTGATCGTTTGAAGGTAGATGTTTTCGTTGTTCCCCTCTTATGATACTTTTGTACAAGTGTTGGTTTGGCATTGACTTCGTGGTTTTTATGTGTATTTGTGTTTGTTCCTATTAGTGAACTTTTGGCTAGTTGTCTCCTTTAGTAGAGATTTATCATCTTTAAGTTGATGGTCTAGCATATCCAGGTTCGTCCCTTACTTCCTTTATATGTTTCCTTTACTCTTAGTTCCTTACTTAAGTTTTTTCTTATTATGATATTCATGTTGTTCCTTTAGCTATCTGTGATATATGCTCTTTTCTTATATGTTGTTTATGCTTACTATATCTTTGGAGCTCAGTTGGCCTATGTCTACAGCGTACCACTTGTTGGTACTCATACTACACTTCTACACACTTACACATCATACTACGTCTTGGGATTCGAAGATTTGGGTGAGCTCCTGGCGTTTGGAGTTACCACACGCTCTCTCTGTTCTGGACTAGGACTAGTCTTTATTTTTGTTCAAGAGACAGTTCTATATTATTGTATTATTTTTGTACTCTTGTTTTGAATAGTTGCTCAAATACCGGATGATACTAGGTCTTGGGTTGGTTTTTGTATTGATTTGATTCTCCCTTTTTCCTTTGCTTCTTATTATTAATTTTTATCTTACGGAATTCTTTCTTCCATGCAATAGCCCATTGCTAATAGTTCTGAGCTATGGGTTTGGCTTACCTAGTAGTGTGACGTATTAGATGCCATCATAACCAGAGATTTTGGGTCGTGACATGAACCATACAAAACTTTGATTTTTTTCTAACCATAAACATTACAAAGTAGTAGTAGAAATCATAGACCGAATCTTCTTGATGGGTTTTTCAACTTGCCAAGAATTCCAACTAACAAACACTTCTCTGATATTGCTTGGCATAACCCACTATAGAATAAAAAGTGATAAGAACTTAGGCCACATATTTGTAGCAACTGACCAGTGTATGAACATGTGGTTAACTGTTTTGAGATGCAACTGCATAAATAACATCTATTTGCAAATTAGAACCTTTTTTTTTGCTAAGACTGTCCTAGGTTAAGCATGTATTTTTAAGGGCTAGCTAGCAAAAAGCACTGACTTTATGGGGTAATATGATCCCCAACTAAGCTTCCAAGGCCATTTATTAATTTGAGCTTTGTTGATTGGTTTTCGAACATGTTTGACCAGATGTTGTTAAAGTGGATACTTGAGATGCATGGGTGGATTGAGTACCACATCGGTATGTATATACATATTATTTTATGTTGGATCGAATATCATCCTTGTACATATATATATTATTATTATTATTATGGTGGATCGGGTACCACGTCGATACTGTACATAGATGGAGTTGGTCCTCTGCAAGTTATATCTATTGATATTAATAAGTCCCTTAGCATTTGTCTACACTTTATTTACTGTTGTGTGAGTTCATGATGCATTTGAGTTATTGAATGATTGTGTGACTTGTCATTAATATGGTTATTTTGTGGTGATTATACTTGTTAATTGTGAGATGTTCTATATGTTTCAAGTTTGGTAATATAAGTGATAGGGTCCAATCGCCAAATTAACTTGTCATAATAAATCAAAGTCTGAAGGCCAGAATGTTCAACTTGAAGAATAAAGGAAATTGGGGGTGGGATAGGATTTTTTTGTTAATCTTGTGACCTCTATGATTATGTTATATGATTTAACCTCTATCAGATAATGATGCTTTATAGTACGTGTGGTGTACTGATACTACTCTTGCTATATCCTAGTAAGCATCATCAACATAATATTCTAACCCTCAAGACCTTTATTTTACAAGATAAGTATATTAAATGACTCACCCCATCAACTATATTACAAAACATGGAGTGACTTAACAGTTATATAGACTTAAAAATCACAAATACTTATGCACATCAACATCGTCAAACATATTATCTTTATATCACTCTTTCTCATTTACACACACACTTTCTCATGGACAATTATTCGGCGGAAATTATTCCTATTAAAAAAGGAGATAAATTTAGTCTTATGCAATGTTCAAGGAATGATGTAGAATGAAGAAAATGGATTCAATTCCTCACTCTTCTATTGTGAGAACTTTGATCTACATATTTCAAACTTGCACAAGACTTAATATTAATTTTATAGTCGGGATACTAGGAAGATACAAAAGTAATCCTGAAATCGATCACTAGAAAGTTGTTAAAAAATATTTGAGTTATCTGAAAGGAATGAAGGAATACATGCTTATGTTTAAGAAATCCAATCACTTGAAAGTCATTGAATACTCGAATTTAGATTTTGCTGGATGTGTTGACACTAGAATATTCAGTTTGATTACTTGTTTCTATTAGATAAAGGAGAAATATTGTTATAAAGTACTAAACAATCTATCATTACTACATCCACAATGAAAGTATAATTTTTATATTTTGAAGCAACAATTCCTGCATTTTGTTGTAAAACATTATTTCAGGACTTGGATTGTCAACATTTTTACTAGCCCGCTGAAAATTTACTGTGACAACAATACTATAGTATTCTTCTCTAAGAATGATAAGTAATGCAAAGATGCCAAATATATAGAATTAAAGTACTTTACTGTCAAGGAAGAAGTGCATAAATATATAGAATGTTACTTAAGAATATTAAAATTGATATCATGATTGCAAATCCTTTAACGATGGTCTTACAACAAAAGACATTTGTTCAAAGTATGATTGTTGGTTGTACTTATAATTGATACATTTATGATGTTTTGGCACTTTGAGCTTAATTATGTATTCTGTTATATATTAATAAATTTCTAATTTCTCATAATGGTGTACACATTATTGATTTGAGATATTACATGAGAAGCATCAACATGAGAAGTTATGGCATACCAAATGGTATATGTTTAGAGATTATGAACCTAGTATGATAAGTTGGTAACGTAGTAATACATGAAAGGGAGTATGTAGCACAAAACTTATGCATTGCAAATCAAAACTCGCATTAGTGGTTTGTCATATTGTGGTATGTATGATGGATGTTATAGAAGAAATTTATTTATGCGTAACTAATATTTTTGTCATTAAATATCAATGTTATGTGGCTATTAGGCCGAGTGGGAAAAAAACAATTCATTATATTATTTCTGGCCCAACTAATATAAAGTTGATAATTATTATTTAATATAGAATAGATCTCATCCGTACACAAGTTATTTTATTGATGTACCGGACTAACTCTTAATTAAACACTATAAATTGGCCCTCCATCCGCATATTAGGGTTACAACATATTTTTTTAAGACATATCCCATTGTTGACGGCTGTGGTAATGTAAGTAAAGGAAAGGCGATACAAAAAAACGTTTTTCATTAACATTTCTGCTCTTATATGAGATAATGTCTTCCACATCAGGTATAATTTTTATAGCGTCACTCTCTGTAAAATTAGCATTTTTAAAATCCTCATGTGCATTAAGCTTTGCTTACATTCTAGCCATAAAATTTAAAACAAAAATGTGCACTTTCTGAATTGTTCATATTTGTATAATTGTAAAAATCAATTTAACAGAAATATGTATGCTATTTTTTTTAATTTTGTAGAGTTGGCCTCTTAATTTATAGCGGGAGTGATTTCGACCAGTAGATACTTAACCAAATAAGGTGTTTAAATGAAGAAAGGTAATTAATAATTTAAAAAATAAGTGAGATATGTTACCCTAATTAATGTGAAGTAGTATCTCATCTTCTAATGAACCCCTACCCATTTTGATATTCTCCCTCTAAAATTTTGATCGAGTGCACTAAAAATTCATCACCATGACTATAATTCTGCACTTTTACAGTCCCGCCCACCTCTGACCACCATCATAGCAACTGCTCGCTAATTATCGTCGCTTCTCATGCTGACCACCACAATTACTTCGGCAACCTCAGATTTACGGGATTTTTTAGTTATTGGCTCTGCGCCAATGAAAAAATCTATGCTCTTTGATATCTCCAACCACATTCCAGGTGCTATATTTCCAGATATATTCTCCTGCTTGAGATTTCTTTCTCTCGTTCTTGTGATATTTTATTTAGGAGCTTTTTTATTCTTGCTAGTTATTTTAGCATTCTTAGTCTGTTATATTTTTTTTTATGTATTTAGAGTAAACTATATTGAAGTAATTGTCCTATCTCTGTTCCACCTTTAGAATTCTTAGTAAATTTTAAACTAATTTGTTGTGCTGGAAAAGTAACTTTAGCATTCTTAATAATTATCAAATTTAGTAATCTAATTGTGTAAAGTCTAACTATTATTTGAACATTCTTTGATATGCTACTTTCTCTGTGGGTAACAAAATCAAGTTTAGGGCCTAATTTTAATTAGTTTTTGCACTTTCCCCGGTAATCTAATTGTTTTTTCAGATTTGATTCTTTCATGGAATTGTTGAGTCAGCAAGATTATTTGTTTCTTGCAATACTCTATTAGAAGATATGTGCGATACACTGTATAAATTGAACCTCAGTTATTAAAATTTTTTGAGTGTTTATTAGAATTGTAGCATATCTATGTTATGGTTCTTTATTTTATTTCTTTTGATTTACAGTGTAGTGCCAGTTCTTGATCATTGTTTTCTTATTTGTAAAGTAGCTCAGTTCATAGCTTTCTTGATGAGTTACAATATAGTTCAGACATATTGGATGTTATCTTTCCTTTCAGCTTATTCATTTTAGTTAGTATTTCTTAGTATTTGCCTTTGTAATTTACACCTTCTTAGGTGGCTTTGGTGAATGATGATAGACTAGGGTCATGTCTTAGGTCGAGGCTGAGGTTGAGGGAAAGGGGTAGGAGTGGTTAGACGGTTCAGTGTCCCGTTAAGTTGAGATTAGGGTCTTCGAATATAGTGTCTTTGACGGAATGTCCATAAAGCTAGTGAAGATTCAAAAATGAAAAAAATTAATATAGTATGTGTCCATGAGACTAAATCGGTAGGTACTAAGGCTTGAGAGATGGACGTTTTTAAGTAGTGGTACTCAGGAGGCTCAAGGAATAGGAATAGAGTTGGCATTTCAGTAGATTTCCACCTTAGGGAGCAAGTGGTGGAGATTAGGAGGATTAATAACATGATTATGATGTTTTAGATATTCATTCGAGGGGCTACTTTGAACTTTATTAGTGCTTACACACCACATATGGTCTCGGACAAGGAGATCAAGAAGCACTTTTGGGAGAACTTAGATGAGGTGTTAAGGGGTCTACTAATATTCATTGGCGGAGATTTAAATGGACACATTGGGAAACTCTTAGTGGCTTTAATGATGTGTTTAGGGGCTTTGATTTTGGGGATAGAAACGGAGGTGGAACCTCACTCTTAAATTTTGCTAAAGCTTTTGAGTTGGTGATAGCTAACTCATACTTCCCGAAGAAGGAAATACTACTTGGTTACCTTTAGTAGTAGGGTAGCTAAAACTCAAATATTACTTACGCACGAGAAAAAGAGATAGAGGACTTTATAAGGGATGCAAGGTTATCCCGAGATTATGTGAGGGAAGAGGAAGAGGATTTTATATACCGGCCAAGGACTAAATGGGGTGGATTGAACCTTCCCTCTCCCATGATATAGGGGAGAAGTTGATGGTGATTAGGGCTTGGATGAGTACTGTGGATACAGAAAGCATGTAGGATAAAAGATATTTAGTTGCATTAAGGAAGCAGCTAGAGAGGTGCAAAGGGTGTCGAGGGGCAAAATTGATAGTCACCAAGGGGATTGGTAGTGGAGTAGAGAAGTTCAAGGCAAAGTGGAAATAAAAAAGGTAGCCTACGCAAATTTGTGGTTTGCAAGGAGGGGAAGGAGAAGTGTATGAATAAGAAAATTTATAAGGCAGCAAAGATGAAGGCTAAGTTAACGGTTACACTAGCAAAGACGACAACCTTTGAACGGTTGTATACTAAGCTAGGAGACAAAGAAAGAGATAACAAACTATAGAGGCTCACAAATACTAGAGAGAGAAAGGCCCAAGACCTTGATCGAGTAAAATGCATCAAGGATGAGAATGGAAAGGTACTGGTGGAAAAGACTCTCATTAAGCAAGTAAGATGCAAAACTTACTCCATAAGCTTTGGAATGAAGAAGGGGACAGAAACATTATTCTAGGTGATTTGGAGCACTCTAAGAGACATCATATTATAGGTATTGTAGGCTAATTAAGGTTATGTAGGTTAAGCGTGCTATTATCAGGATGAGTAGGGAAAAAACGGCCAAATCAGATGAGAATCTAGTAAAGCTTTGGAGGAGCATTGACAAGGCGTGTATAGAGTGGTTAACTATTCTTTTTTATGTTACTTAAATATGGGTAAAATGCCAAAATCATGGAGGTGACGTACAATTATTTCATTGTACAAGAACAACGGTGATATTTAAAATTGTAATACCTACAAGGATATCAAATTTCTAAGACACTATGAAGTTTTGGGAGAGAGTGGTAGAGATGAGAGTGAGTAGGGGTGTTTCCATTTTTGAGAACTAGTTTGGATTCATATCAGGGAGATCGACTAGATAATTCATCCATATTTTGAGGAGATTAGTGGATAAATACTGGGAAAGGAAGAAGGAGCTACATATTGTATTCAGTGGAAGCTTGTATCCGTTGTCTTATGTGATAAAAAAAGGTAACACAAAAACATAAAGGTAATTTTATAGAGTTGTGGTTAGACTGACTTTGTTTTATGTGGTGGAGTATTGGCAAGTCAAGAACTCTCATGTTCAGAAGATGCATGTAGCAAAATTAGGATGTTAAGGTGCATATGTGGTCATACAAGGAGTGATAACATTAGAAATAAGGATATTCAGGATAAGGTGAGAGTGACCTCAATGGTGAAAAAGATAACGAAAGCGTGATTGTGATGGTTTGGACACATGAAGAGGGTATGGATCAATTAATTTGCATGGTAAAGGTCATAGAATAACTTCAGCAAAGAATGTAACTTGCAGTGGAATGAGTGAAGTTAAAATAAGAGATCAAACCGAGGTAGCAATGGCATCTAAATGGAAATTCTTGTAAAACTGTGTCGTTTCTTGCCCATTCAAAGATATAGGAGGTTGTAGTAAACGCACCTTAAATTTGAGATGTATATTTTCTGAGAATCGGATATCACAATTGTTACTGAAGCTAAAGAAATAGCACAAAATATAACTTGAAGGAAATGCATAATGATTCAGAATTGCACTACTCCTGTTCAAAATCAAAAGGTGAAAATGGTACTTCTGGTGACAAGCTATGTAAGGCACCTACTAGGGAAATTTCAGACGATAACCATGTATTATGTCCACTAGTTGTGGATACACGACATGCAAATTTGAGGCATTTTCGGCTTTATTTATCAAAGGGTGAACCAGTTGTTCTGACTAAAGTACATGATAATGCATTGGGATTGAGTTGGGAACCTATGGAAATGTGGAATGATTATCGACAAACCAAGAAGGCTATTAATGTTTTAAATTTCTTAACTTGGTGTAAGTAATGTCTAGTCTAGTAATCTATTGTTTATATTTTAACTTTGAAACGCAAGCTAATGTTCAAGAATATATGACTAGATAAACCTTACACCAATTTAAGTAATTTAAAATAGCAGTAGCCTTCTTGGTCTGTCGACAAGCACGCCACATTACCATAGGTTCCCAACTCAATCCCAATACGTTATCATGAACGTTAGTTACAACAATTGGTACACCTTTAGACAAATAGAGCTAAAAATGCCTCAAATTTGTACGCTGAGTATCCATAGCTGCTGGATAGAATGCATTGTTATCATTAGAATTTTCCAAAGCAGGTGTCTTATGTACCTTGACACCAGAAGTACAACTTTCACCCTTAGATTTTGAACAGTAGTTATTTCCTTCAAGTTATATTTTATTCTATTTCTTTAGCTTTCAGTATTATTTGTGATATCCAATTCTCAGAAAATATATCTCAAATTTAAGGTTCCTTTACTACAGTCTCCCATATATTTGGGTAGGCAAGGAATTACACCATTTTCCATGGGTTTCCATTTAAATTCCATTGCCACCGCTTGATATCTTATTTTAAACTCACTCGAGCCAGCGCAATTCCATTCTTGGCTGAAGTTAGGATATAACCTTCACCATGTAAATTACTTTATCCATTGCCAATATATTGCATCATCGCCTCGAATGCATTTTCTTGTGATGAAATGCCCAAGCTTAGAGGTATGAAGTTTTGATGATAGACAAAGAGATTGAAGAACTAGGTTCAATAGTGTAGATGAGTAAATGTGAAACACATTTCTTCACAAGGCATACTAGTGAAAAGCATGGATGGGTAAAACAAAGGCATAGAAAAGGAAAGAAAATATCGGACATTGCAAATAGAATCCCTTGAGGATTCTAATTACGAAAGTCGAATTAACTAAGAATCAATTTCCTTGTATGAATCAATTAGGGCTTCCAAACTTACAATGAGTCCCAGTATATAGATGTTTGGCACAAGCAGAAAAATGATTTTTCAGCAAAGGCAAGTAGTAGTAGAAGAGTAAAACAATGGAGAAGAAAGAAGAACTAACGAGTCATGTGTTCTTTCTATCATAGGTTCCATTGTTCTAGGGTTATAATTGAGTTGTAATAAATGCTAACATAAAGTGAGTAGTTGAAGTTGTGAGGTTTGCAACAAAAAGAAAGTTGATCTTCTTGAGAGTTGTTAGAACAGTTAGAGCTAACTATTGAGCCAAGATACTAGATTCAATCCCTTAGATTATTCTTTGTGATCTGAAACCGCTCTTGGAGTTAGTGAAGTTTGGTTGCTAAAATCCTACACAGTGTAGGTCGTGCTTTTTATTCCCTTGAGCAAAAAAGTTTTTTATTGTTAAATTTGTGCTCTCTACTTTAGTGTTTACAGTTCAGCATACAAGAACCTAGTCCCTTGTACGAGTAGTTGGTACTATTACTTTCAATAATTATCAAAGAAAATATTTTTACTATATGATAACACCTTGAAAAGGATCTATTGGTGCTCCACTAACTGCTCAAAAAGGGGCACACAAACTAGACCACCTTTTTCAACAAAAATACTATGGATGGTGGAAAAATAGGATGATGGACCAGCTAATCAAAAAATATTTGGATCTCTGGAATGTTATTCTAGATTGACCAATCATCCCTAAAAAGAATGCAGGGGATGTAAAATCATGAGTGGCTAGCTAAGGAATGAATGGAATGGGATCCCGATGAAAAAATGGTCATTTCCAACCGTTTTATTATTGTAAGAGGTTACTTTCAACCTTTGTCCAATTTGAAGTGAAGCAACTTTTTTGCACTTGTTGCTCCCTCGAACTCTTTGATCTTTCTAAGATTAGATGAACCTAAAGTTGCATAATTTGGTAAAAACTATAGTAGCCAAATTCAGTTCTACAAATTAATAACATATAACATATGGATTCACAATATTATACCTTTTTAACTATTTGAGAGTGTTGCATAACTTTATTGTAACGACCCGAACCATCTTTATTTAGGAAAGGAAAAATTTCAGGGAAAACTGGGGCCACCATCCTGCCAGAGCGGGCTAGATGCTTCTAGGGCGCGCCAGAGTGGGGATGACGGGACAGAACTTAAATAATGCAAAGTCTTATTTTCTTCTTTTTCCAAAAACACCTAAAAGAGGTAAGGATCACCCCAAAAACCCTCAAAAGGCTGCTCTAGGCTCGGGAAGGAAGGAGAAAGAGATTTCTAGCGTAAGGATGATTATAGCTTGCAGATATCCGGTCAAAATCCACTTTCTCATCGTTAAGAAGCTAGGATTGGAGCTACAATCCCTCTGCGACTACTTGGCATATAGGTAGGCTAGGTTTATTTAATTCAGTAGTCTTAAATTCATGTTCACTGCGTAGTATGTTGTTAATTGACGGTAGGCCTTCGTGCACCGAAAAAGGGACAGTTGTACATGTATTCCTAGTTGTTACATCAGATGTTTACCTAGGAGGAAGCCTCATCTTGTGAACTAGGGTTAGGTGATGGTTTTATTTAATGTTTGTGTGATATATGTCGGTAATTGCTTCATTGTAATGCATGCATGTATGTGAATGAGGCACTGTAGATCAAACCTAATGGAAGGACTAAGTATGAATAATTACATTCCATGAATCTGATAATTGAATGCGTGAATATGTGAACTGTTCATTATGGGTGTGATTGTGATCGTGTTGATTGGATCGGGTGTCACGTACCGACACACTAACATATATTGGATCAGGTGTCATGTACCGACACAAATGCATATATTGGATCGGGTGTCACGTACCGACACATATACCTATATTGGATCGGGTGTCACGTACCGACACATATACATATATTGGATCGGGTGTCACGTACCGACACACTAACAGTTTGGGTGTGGGTTCCATAAGAGGACCACTTGTGATTGATACAGTCATTGTACTGTCGTGTGTACTTGTTATTGAGAATGTGTAATTGTACATTTCTCCTGAAATGATAACTGGATTGTGCATTCTATATACATACATGTGTTTACTGTATCGTAAGGTAATTGGGTATATCTCGTTTACTGGGAACTTACTATGAATGGTTAGGATGATTCGGAAGGTTGTATGGTAAATGGGGACTGAGGGTCCAGATGTTACTATGGGTTACTTAGAAGGATTTTCTGTGTTGTTGAATGATGAGAAGTGGGGTGGTGTTCGTGTTGTAAAATTTAAGTAGCTCGGTCTTACCTTGGAAGTGGATTCGTATTGAAACGATTAGTGAGTCTTGGTAGAATGTACCATGGGGTCAAGGGTTGAGTGGTGATGTGGAAGATGTAAGGGGTATGTCATGAGTGGTTGGCCGGGTTGGTAGTGGTTACATCCAGAAACTCCTCTAAGAGCTAGAACGGTTAAGCTATGATCAAGAATGGAACGGTAAGGGCAGAAAGATATAAATGTGGAGGAATAAACGGTCTTATTTCATGTTTCTTGCTAGTCGATTTCTTATATTATGTGGTGGGTATAGGGTTGACCGATGATGCCTACCAGTACGTGTGGTTGTACTGATACTACTCTTGCTATGCCTTTTTGGCATAGTCTGGTTGCAGGGTCAGTGACGTTTCATAGGTGAAGACAGAGAGAATCTCCAATAGCTTCTATCTTCATTCCATGTGGTGGGAGCTGCGTCATTTATTATTATTTTATACCTTGTAATCTTAAAAGCTCTTGTACCTTTTTAGACTAGATCCCTGGGGGAGTTAATTACTTTACTAGTTAACTTGAGTTGTTTAAAATTATTTACTTTATAAAATCTACATGAATCTTCTTCTATCTTAGTTTTCTTAATCTTCCGCATATTTTTAACTGTTTGGGAATCGAGGGTTCTCCTACTTAGGTGTTAGAGTAGGTGCCCGCACGGCCCGGTGGGTTGGGTCGTGAAAAATTGGTATCAAAACCCAGGTTACCGGTCTCCCAGTACAAGAGGAAATGTGGACTAGACTCCTGCAGATTGGTGTGTTAACGTCTACATCTAACTCCAGGAAGCTATAAAGCATTCTAGGAAGTGTTCCCTCTCTTCTGTCCTTTCGTGCGAGTTGTTGCTTGTGGTATGAGTGCGTCGAATTGGTATCTCCCAATTTCAATTGGTATCTCAACAAAGTAAACTGGACGTCGTGGTCAGGACTGAAGGGACACAAGCAAGGTAAATTGGAACTGAGAAGGTTCCAATTGGTATTTGGCCTTAGAGGCTGTATAAATGCATGGATGATTAGTAATGGTCATCTATGGGACGAACTAATTAATAATTCGGACTGTCTGTAAGTTGTAGCTTAAAACTGTTAATGCATGTTTATTATTTACTGAATTAACTGTTGATATGAAAGGTATATTTACTTAGATGCTATGATGTGATTATGTGCACAGTATTGCTTGTCTAGAATTCGATGTGTCCAATATGCTAGCCTAAATGTTCGAAACTGTGCGAGTGGTAATTTCTTAAGCTTTGCGAACTTGTTGTCGGAAAGAGAGCCATCACGAGGTTAGGTACAAGGGTCTAGATAAACTACGACGTGATTTGTTAACGAAATATGTACATGTGTTGCGACCGTCTATAACCATGTGAGTGTATGGGCAGATCCTGGGGATGCGCGTGTTTGTGGTGTTGAATTAATGTGAAAGGATTCTGGAGTGTGTACCATGGGGTTCACTCGGGGTAGACAATGACTATCTTAGCTAGGAGGATTACTCTAAATGCTTAGTTATAACCTGGGAATCAATGGAAAACTTTAGAAAGCGGGAAGAACCCCAAGAAATTGTTGACCTGGATACTGTTTCCATCTGAGCCGCTGGGGCGGCATTATTTCCACCAAGGCGAGGCCGCCAGAGAGGGATAGGGTGAGACAGAATCACAGCCCTGTCTTCCCTATTTTTCCCTAGTCACACATATAGACTCCGATCGTAAATGGGACAATTCCCGCACTCCTATCTGTACTCAGAAACAGAACATAAGTGATAAAACCTAGCATTTAAATATTAGCTGTGAAAAAACAAAAGAAACCAGCATCCTTGTGCTTACAAAAGTATAAGGAAAAGCAAAAAGAGAAAATAAAGTACTGTTCAATACATGCCCAAGAGGGGCGAAAAGCTAAATCACGGCCCTATAGAACAGGAGGTATCGCTATCCGAGTCTAGGTCCACTGGAGGTATCACGCCAGACCACGCCTCGCTCAACCGAGGAAACTCCCAATAGTCTTCCGGCTCGAGCTTGGGAATCTCCTGTTGGGGGGCGACGCAAGAGAAAATGACCTTAAGGGTCTTCCATATCCGACCCATCAGTCGGTCCCTCTCTAGGCCCTTCTTCCTCTCATGTTATAGCTGGCAGCGGAGCAGCTCAACCTCGAGGGCAGGGGAAGGTAGAACTGAAGTCGAGGCACTAGCACATGAGCCTCTCAATCTCCTCCGGATGGCCGCCAAGTCTTTCTCTACTCGAGCACCTGATTTTGGGGGTTGGGACAGGGTAGGGAGAGTGTCGTCACCTGCACCATCTTCCCCTCCTTCGTCATCCGCCTCCGCAGCCGCCTGACTGCTACTGGCCTTGACCGTCTTCCTCCTCTTACTTCCAGAGGTGGAAGCCTGCCTAATTAAAAGAGGGTGAAAAGGGGGATCTATAGGAAGTACTTCATCGGTGTCCAAGAGTGGCACCCATGCCCGCTTGCACATCGCGGTCACCGGTCCAGGTAAGAAGAAGGCCTTTTTATTGCCTCGATAGAACACCTTCCATTCTAAGATGATCTGCGCACGCACGTTTAGCCCGATCCCCTGTATGGCACACACTACAACCAAAGCCCGAGGTAAGTTCACGTCGGTGGGGTTGCCCGATGGGCGGATCCTCCTGGTAACCAAGTGCAACCACTGCTTGGCATCTGTTGACCAGTTAGAACTGGTGATGCCCTCCGTAGTGGCCCAGTAGACCCGGTCCCGGCGCGTAGGCTCCACTAGCGTATCATTCAACCAGCCCAGGTCCATCTCTCTCAACTTGGCCTCGAACTCCGTGTTGGGGAACTCTGGCACCTCGAGCTCATCATTTATGAAAGGAGTGTTCAGGGGGATGTCAACTCCCCGGATGTGGATGGTAGGGTGAGAATCGTCCCAGCGGATGGTAGGAAGGATAGCATAAAACCCCCTCACCCAATTGGAGCGCGCAGCAGGGGGAGCCTCTATTTGTGGGGCCCAGCCAAACTCCATCAGACGAGCATAAAAGGCGTGCGCCTTCTCATCTAAGTTCAATAAATGGAAACCTCTCTCCCACTAGAACTTGGTGTTCCGGCTATCGTGGTGCCTTTCCCGACTGGCAGCATCGGGAAACCGGACAAAAGACAGATTCTCCTCATTAATACCAGCCATTTTAGATAAGCCTGCAAAAATTATGAAACATACACGTTAGAAACCCCATGGGATTAGACAATGTTTGGCTAAGAAAAGAAAATTTTCTGATTTGAGTGGCAAGGCGCCACTGCCCCACTGAAACCCGCCACAGCGGCCCAAATCCCGCCACAGCGGGATGAGGGAGGCCGCTACAGCAGGAGGACAGCTTCCAGAGCGGCCTTGATCTTGGATGAACCTCAGGCGCGATCATGGCACCCTTTCGTCCCAAAAACCCTGCTTTGATAGAATTTCAGCAGATCAGAGTCTATCAAATACCCTAGTACCTAAATATGTCGTTATTCTATAAAAATGACCCCTAAATGGCATCCGAATCTGAGTTTTACTCCAAGATAACCTTCCAACTTCCCCCACCCGTTGCGGTATCGCTTCGACCGTATTTTCGTAAAATCCTTACGCCCAGGACGCCTGGAAGATGTTGGGGATGTAAGGAAAGTGTCCATGCTATGTTTTTCTAGCAAATCAAGCAACTTAGGTTCAATGTTTTGAATAGACCCCAAGGCCTTCCTAATCAATCAGTTATCGTCATGCAATCACAGTTAAGTAAGTAGTGAAGTAAATAACGTAAGGAACGAGATCATTACCTTAAAATTGAAGATCAGAGCAAAATGTTTGAGAGGATTTATGAGAGTTTTGAATGAGAAGAGGGAGAAATGGGGAAACCATTCGCCTTTTCCCTCTTTACTGTCTACGATCTCCCGCTACAATGGGAGGTTCCTCATCACAGCGGCCGTCCTTTGAGTAAATTGGATGCGTTTGGACGTGTAAATTGGACGCGTTTCTTTTCTCCATGTGTTGCCTCATTTCCCTAACCAGTCCTTTGAGTATAGAACCTTTCCTTTTTCAAATGTGAAAAACCACCATCCTTCGTGGTTCCGTAATGGACCGATTCATTAGTTTAGAAGTACTTCAAAAAAGGGCTCATGTCTATCACTTTGCTAGTCGTTTGGGGACGAACGAGGGGTAAATTGGTATATAGTGTAACAATCTGAACAGTCGTTATTTAGGAAAGGAAAAACGTCGGGGAAAAATGGGACCACTATCCTGCCAGAGCGAGCCAGGTGCCGCTAGGGCGGCGGCGCCCCAGCGGGATAGGGTGCGCCAGAGCGGGAATGATGGGACAAAACTTAAATAACGCGAAGTCTTATTTTCTCCTTTTTTCAAAAACACCTAAAAGAGGTGAGGATCACACCAGAAACCCTCAAAAGGCTGCTCTAGGCTCGAGAAGGAAGGAGAAAGATATTTCTAGCGTAAGGATGATGATAACTTGCAGATTTCCTGTCAAAATCCACCTTCTCATCGTTTGGAAGCCAGGATAGGAGCTACAATCCCTCTGTGACTGCTTGGCACCCAGGTAGGCTAGGTTTATTTCATTAATTAGTCTAAAATACATGTTCACTACGTAGTATGTTGTTAATTAACGGAAGAATTCATGCGTAAACCTTCATGCACCGAAAAAGGGACAGTTGTACATGTATTCCTAGTTGTTACATCAGACATATACCTAGGAGGAAGCCTCTTCCTGTGAACTAGGGTTAGGTGATGGTTTGATTTAATATTTTTGTGATATATGTCGGTAATTACTTCATTGTAATGCATGCATGTATGTGAATGAGGCACTGTAGATCAAACCTAATGGAACGACTAAGTATGAATAATTACATGCCATGAATTTGATATTTGAATGCGTGAATATGTGAATTGTTCATTATGGGTGTGATTGTGATTGTGTTGATTGGATCGGGTGTCACGTACCAACACACTAACATATATTGGATCGGGTGTCACGTACCGACACATATGCATATATTGGATCAGGTCTCACGTACCGACACATATACCTATATTGGATCGGGTGTCACGTACCGACACATATACATATATTGGATTGGATGTCATGTACCGACACACTAATAGTTTGGGTGTGGGTTCCATGAGAGGACCACTTATGATTGATACATTCATTGTACTGTCGTGTCTACTTGTTATTGAGAATGTGGAATTGTACATTTCTCCTGAAATGATAACTGGATTGCGCATTCTATATACATACGTGTGTTTATTATATCGTAAGGTAATTTGGTATATCTCATTTACTGGGAACTAACTATGAATGGTCAGGCCAATTCGGTAGGTTATATGGTAAATGGGGACTGAGGGTCCAGGTTTTACTATGGGATACTTAGAAGGGTTGTCTGTGTTCTTAAAAGATGAGAAGTGGGGTGGTGTTCGTGTCGTAAAAGTTAAGTAGCTCGGTCTTACCTTGGAAGGGGATTCATATTGAAATGATTAGTGAGTCTTGTTAGAATGTACTATGGGGTCAAGGGTTGAGTGGTGATGTGGAAGAAGTAAGGGGTATGTCGTGTGTGGTTTGCCGGGTTGGTAGTGGTTACATCTGGAAACTCCTCTAAGAGCTAGAATGGTTAAGCTATGATAAAGAATGGAACGGTAAGGGCAGGAAGATATAAAGGTGGAGGAATGAACGGTCTTATTGCATGTTTCTTCCTAGTCAATTTCTTATATTATGCGGTGGGTATTAGGTTGACCGATGATGCCTACCAGTACGTGTGGTTGTACTGATACTACTCTAGCTATGCCTTTTTGGCATAGTCTAATTTCAGGGTTAGTGACGTTTCATAGGTTAAGACGGAGACAATCCCCAACAGCTTCTATATTTCCTTCCATGTGGTGGGAGTTGCGTCATTTATTATTATGTTATACCTTGTAATCTTAGAAGCTCTTTTGCCTTTTTAGATTAGATCCTGGGGGAGTTAATTACTTTACAAGTTAACTAGAGTTGTTTAAAATTCTTTATTTTATAAAATCTACATGAATTTTCTTTTATCTTAGTTTTCTTAATTTTTCGCATGTTTTTAACTGTTTGGGAATCTAGGGTTCTCCTACTTAGGTGTTAGAGTAGGTGCCCGCACGGTCCGGTGGGTTGGGTCGTGACATTTATCAATAGACGGAAGTAATGAAAGATTGGTTTGCATATCCCTTTTCTCAAGAACCAAGGAATTTTTATCCATTGTTCCCACTTTTGATTTGAAATATGGTAAAAATTGATTTGTGTTTTTAGAAAGAGTTTGCATATGTTTATTAGCATAAGGAGCAGTCTTGTTGAAAAATCACATCTCATATTGAGGAACCCCTAAAAAGGAGCTCAAAGGTAGGTCTTTTCTCTAGTCTCTTTCTTATAGTACCTGAACTTATGAAAACATATTATAAAAGTTTGTCAAATAATTTGAAAATACAATAGATTTGATAAAACACAACATATTTGTAAAATACTTACTCATTTCAACTTTTTGGGTGTATTGCTTAATTTGAAGAGTTGATGTAGGAGATGAATTATTAATATGCGTGTTCTCTTTAACAAGAAACATGAAATTCTTATGCATCGTTATTATTTCTAGACTAGCAAACATGATAGAGTTTTTAAGTCCTTATTCTCGATCCTTCCCTATAGAATTTAGAGAAAATAAATCATATTATATTTATTTTACCATGAACCTATGTAATACCCAAATGAATACATAACAAGATAAAAAATAAGTGTGTCACCTCCGCTTCCACGTGCAAGTGGAGGAAAGAGGCAGCACTTAATATTCTCTATTCTCTATCATAGAAGAGGCAACTGTCCATTGTCCTGCCACCTTAAAAATTGGGGCTATTTTTGTTACTTGATTTTTCTATGCATGTACCTTCTCCATTGTGGACCAAAAAAAACCATATTGTTTTCAATTATTTTCAATATACCATATAGAAAATTTGGCTAATATGGGGTACACTTGTTGTTTCCTTCATACCTGTGTTATTGCAGCCTTATCTTTCTATGATGAGTTGGTTATTATATTTATACTTTGGCACACCTTGAAACTATCATTTCATTTTCTTATGTACTTCCTATTTAATGCTGGAGTATACATAATTATATATAATAACTTATAATAGGTAGTTTCAAGAGTTACGGTCTTTAAATTATTTATCTTATTTCTTTAGTTTTTATATATTTTAAAATTATATAAAAAATATTGAATGATATTATATTTCACAATTTAAAATATTTCAAAAAAATAATAAATTTTATTGATTCTTAAAATTTTATCGATGTCAGAAAAAAATGAGACAGAAAAAGTAATTTTATTGATTGAAAATGACGTAAAAAGTATTGTGAATCACTTTAAAATTCTATATGTGTCACAGAAATTGAGACAAAAGAAATAATATACATTATTTGAAAATTATGCAAAAATCACTGTAAATCACAATAATTAACTACTTAAAATATTTAGAATACATATAATGCGTATGATTGTTTCTCAAAATTTCATTAGTTTCACATAAATGGAACAGAGAGAATACAATAATTTTATTTAAAAATATGTAAAGGTACTATAAATCACAATAATTAATAACTTAAAACATTTATATATTAGATTAAACTTTAATTGAAACTCCAAATTTTATATGTAACACATAAATTAAAACAAATAAATAGCATATGTTGGGTCGTGCTAGCACGTGTCCTGTTTCTAGTCAAGATATAGATGGCATCTATTCACTTAATTATTTGTTTCATTCTTATTACTTTTATCATGTTTATAGTTGATAAAGTGGAAAGCATTTCATTTTTAAGAAAATTATTGTTGTATGTTGTTGTTGATTATAGCATTAAAATTTCAGCAATTCTTTTCCTCATACATGGAGGCAGAATACATTCATATTTAATGTATGCATCTATTAAGTTAGAGAGGAGTATTTTTCTAAGTTAAATTCATCGAGATTCCACTAGTCCCGTAGATTGTTCGTCGTCTTTTTCTGCAAAATTTGCAGCAGTTGTAGCATGGATTAGTGGGGGTTTGGAGGTAGATCATAGGCTGGTTGACTTCATGTTGCGGCATGTGCATGAGCGGAGTTGTGGTGGCTTTGTGAGGTGAGTGTTAAGGTATGTGAAGGCTTTTTCCTTTTTCATTTGGCATGATTTCCTAAGATTTGTAATTTCGAGTCAAGTGAGCTATCAAAGAGTCAGCTATTAGATATCTCTAAATGGCTATTGGTGTTATTCTTGTTAAAAACTCATATTCGGTGGTATCGATGTTACTTTTTTTTAAAGAATTTATAGTCATTAATATCACTCGTTTCAAGTTGATGAGAATAAGGAGATTGTATCTATGGTTGTGAATCGAGTTACAGTGATTGTCAGGTTAATCACGACATTAAGGTTGTGGTACGGAGGAGGTACGGTTGAATATGGATTACTTGAGGGGTTGCTATTTGATGTATATGATATTTATGCTTTCTTAGATATCATAATGGTATCAACGGTTCAAACACGATTTGAGTGCTAAATGGTTTTTGTTTTATATGAATTTTTGGGTTGGCTAAAATTATTGTTGTGGTGTGATGTTCGTATTGTTTGCCTACATACACATGGTGCATATTCATTGCATTTCATTCCTTTTGAGGATAGGATCTGGGTTTTCGCCTACACACATGCAGTTCATGTTTGTTCAAGCTAGGATCGGGATATTCACCTACACCACATGCATTTCATGCATGTTGATGCTAGGATCGGGGTGTTTTCCTACATAACATGCATTCCATACCTGTTGAGGCTAGGATTGGGGTGTTCACGTACACCACAGATTGTATGCCTTTGAGGATATGGATTGGAGTATTCTCCTACACCGCATTACATTGCATTCCATAAGATTGTATATCATCGCTTGAGTGTGTTCAGCTGATTTTTAAATCTTTGAGGCTTGGTATGATGTTTGAATGAATCTTAGAGGCTTGGTATATTATTGTAATTGTGGTAATGGAAGATGGAGTAGAAACACGTAGATTAAGATGCAAGTTAATGGAAACAGGTTTATCTTGTTATAGTTTCTACGGTTGTGTGACCTGAGGTAGTGGCATGCTAGTCTATTTTTGGATTCTGTTATGAATATGTTGCATTGCATTGCATTCATTATCATGTGATTGTGGTTGACACATACCAATCTTATAAAGGATCGATTAGATTATTGTGTGATGATTGGACTGTTTGTTAAGTACATATTTTGATGCTAGAAACAAGAGACGGGGATACAAATCACACAGTAAAGTGGTTTTAGTCTGTTGTTGACTTTGCGGAGATAACATCCATAGTATTATGGTTTCAATTTCATTTATCTTATTTTTATTAGTTTTTTGCCTTACATGGTTGCTACAATATTTCATGTTGATGTTTCCATTGCTTGGGAGACGTGGTATTCATGCATGCAAGTTATCAGGTTGACAGGGATCCTTGTGTGTGTGTTCGAGTTTAACTGATAGTTGGTATTCTTCATTTTTTTATAGAGTATGCTTCATTCTTTCTAGATTTGTTAAGTCTGCATAGTTTATGGGTATGTCGGGGCCTTGTCCTAAATAGTTGTTAGCATTTCTTCATCTTAGAGGCTTGTAGACATCTAGTGTGGACTCAGTCATAAGTTCCAGTCGAGTTGGCCTTGTATTATACTTTGGTTATATTTGAGTCTGTTTTCATTGCGTTTCTTTAGTTTTGTTTCGAAATTAATGACCCGTAGTTGTTCTTTGAATTGGTTTCATTCGGTTCACTTGGTCAAGTTAGACATCGAGTGCCTGTTATGCCTTCCCAAATTTGGGCCATGACAATTACGAAGAGCGAGAAGCAAAAAATAAAAGCAACAAAGGCTCGCAAAGAAGATTGTATTGCTAAACAAAAAAAATAGTGTAATAGAGAAACTGAGAAATGAAATTTATTTTTCCCCGACCAACAAGCTTTGTCTCTTCATCATCCACACCTCACCTCCATCAAAAAACATGAATAAGTAGTCTGCTAAGATGCATGACCTATTTTTGTGTTTGCATAACCAAGATCTGAGAGGATAGAGATTGGATAATTTCAACATTCACAAGTCTCACAAATGTCATGTAATTTTTTCCAATGGAAGACTTCTTCAACTCCACCATGTTGTTCATGGAAATCAACACATAGATAAGAAATCACTTCCGTTCTCTCGAAAGTAATAAAAGATAATGAGCTGAAACTTTCCTTAACATTTTTATTTCTCTGTAGGTTGAGCTCACATGGAGCTAATACCAGTACTAGAGATCAAGAAACACAAGGTCTATTTCAAACTCAAACGAAAATGATATAACTTGTAGAACTATCCAAGTTAGAATCTATGTGTCTTTTGCTACAAGATTCATGTATTCCCTTGTTATATCTGTGTGGTGTACCATGTTGTTTACACCGTAAAATTTTTATTTTGACATTTTGTCAGCCTCAGATTAGGATTTGATTTCTATCCATGTTTAGTAGTGCTCTCCCTTCATTTGGAACCTCTAATAATGAACAATAAGTCATGCCATGTATATCTGCAAAATAGAAAAACTGATTAGTAAAATAGTTTGCTACATGTTGCCTTCCCCGAATGTAAGCTCAATTTCCACATTCTTGTCATCCTTTAAGCTATTCATCCTTTTTTACTTTCATGACAATGTACCCAGATACTTCCCAAATATCGTTAAGTACTTTCTTCAAAATAAGAGTGTTAGTTCCTTACCCATGTCAGTGTCATGTCAACACAGATGCGACACCAAAATTATTTAGTGCGAGCAACTTAGCCTCAAAGTACCCGACAGATGATAAAATTAAAGATACTTTTATATGATTGAGGGGACTTCATAAATTCTATCTTTAATATAATTTTAATGTCTTATGCATGGCTCTTCTTCATACTAAAATTATTAATAACCAGAAGAAATTTATGCTGAGAACAACATTCATCAATATTAGGGATGTGGTGAGCAAAGTGGCAATTACAGCCAGCCGCATCCTCAAACTCAGGGTTTTTTTCAACCTCTGGAATGCAATTCTACATTGCAAATAGGGTCAACGTTTGATGAATTGTGAGTATGTATATATTCCTCCTAAACTAGAAGAGAGAGTCATGGCCTAACTTGTAATGTTGTTGTCATGTCATTAGGAGATCATGGGTTCGAGTTGTGTTAATACCCTCTTACCAAAATTCATGTTAAGGTTGTACAATAGACCCTAGTGTCTGTCTCTTCTCCGAACCCTATGCATAGCAGGAACTTAGTAAACCGAGTTACCCTTTTTTTTGTTACTCCTAGATTATGTTGCAGTGACTTTAACAATGTCTATCTAAAGTAAAGGTTGTAAGGAACTAAGTTTCATTTCTAAGAAATAATAATGAAGAAATGAAAATAATGACAAACAATGATATTTATAATTCAATAATTTATACAAAGGTTACAATCTTTATGAAATCAAATGAAAAAGACATAATCCACGATTCTTTTCTTCACGATTGTCAACTCAAGAGTTTTAATTTGTTCTTGAATTGAGGAAATACTTACAACTCACCACGTGGAGATGAAAATTTCTTTGTAAGTGGAAGACTTGCTAGTCACTATTGAAGAGCAGAGATTGTCTATATATTTTTGTGTCTTTCTGATCTTATGAAGACCCTTTATATAGGCGTGAACTAGGATTTTTAGGGGTATTTTCATCTCCAAGTAATTTTAGAAGACCTTGGGCTTGTAGAGCATGAGTTGTGCTCGTCTTTTCAACCTAACAAACTGGCCAAAATGTGATTTAGACTTTATTTAAGTTATATAATTTTAACTTAAATATTAATCCAACTTTATTCACCAAGAATTTGACTTGGTCAACCTATCATGAATCTAAAATTTAATCCAAATTTAATAAGCATTTACCAATTAAACTTTACTAATTTGTTTGTGACCATGTTGTTTGGATGCTGGTGATGACATGCACTACATTCATATCCTCATTCTCATATGACTTGTAGTATGACCTAGTGCATGCATTGGTTCTCAGCATACTCTTGAGAAAGTAGGGTTTTTGCCCGATTACTTTTTAAAATGATCTTATATGTGGGTCGTACTACCTTTACTACTTTACAAATAGACTTGAGATTTTGAGGCATCTAGGATGCGCTCACTTTTACAGATTTTGAGGCATCTGGGATGCGCTCAGTTTTACTTTATCAGTCGAAAGAGTAGCAGACTCTTTCTATACTATTGTGGTTATCTTTATTATCTCCAGTCACACTAACGGACCGGAAAGTACTAGGTTGGGACCATACATGTATATATGGACACTCTTGAGTCCTCATGGATTCCTTTTTCCATATAACCCACCGAATAGGAGGAGGGAGGCGCATGGTTCGTACCTCGCTTTCTCAAACTAAGGGGAGGTGTATATATGTTGGCATTATTGGTACTACTGATTTTATTGCATAACTCACATTCATCATGCATTCCCTATCACAAACATAATTGATTGTTGTTTTTACCCATTAGTTATATGGGGGTCATACGGGTTTAGTTTGTTGTTTTGTACCTTCTGGGAACATAGGGGCTCGACTATATTGATTTAGCCATTCATGTTCGACAAATCGCTGAATACAACCTTGGTTCTCCTTTTGAGCATTAAATCTTTACAGTGCACACTATCACTTTGGGAGATAGGCATTATGAACGTGTTTCTCATTCAGCGTATCTCCATCTCTACAAGAGTCTGACGACCTTTCTCGGATAGACACAAGTTCTATGCACTATCAAATTGGGCTAGATCATGCTCAATTGGGGATCTGCCTATCATGTTAGGTGATAAACAATGTTTACTTTGCAATTATTTTTGTATTTTGGCCATTCTTTCAAGCATCAGTCCTTGCCTTATCAAATTTCCTTCATAGATGATTATGCATTGAGGACACTAAGTATTGAGGTAAATGGACCATAAATGAGTGCAAATTTTCCACTCATCATAGGTCCTAGTACCAGCTACCATTGGTGATCGATCATTCCATCTTTTGCAGCTTGTAGATATCAGAGATGAGTTTGAGCACTTGGCATCCTCGACCAACCTCTCTCTTTCGATACATACATTAGCTTGTGTTTTTCCATTGAGATGATTTGTTGTGGTCCACTTTTGGGACTTGTACTTGTTCTTACTAGATAGCTCTATATTCGTGACTTCCAGGTTCTTGGGGAGGGGGGGGTTTCCATTATATATAGTTTTTGGTTCCTTTCTATTTTGGAATTTTTTTATTTTTAGTATTATTTTCTTATTTGATCTGCGCGTTCTAGGTGCGGGCTGGCTTACCTACTAGTTGGTTATGGTACGTGCCTTCATGACTCAAGGGATTGGGTCTTGAAAAGTTGGTATCAGAGCCACAGGTTCACCAGTCTCACTTGTACAGAGCTAATACTTGGTAGAGTCTTATGGATTGGTGCAAAGCCGTCCTTATACTATCTTTGGGATGCTACATGGTGTCTTTTTGAATTCTACTCTTTTGCATAGCTTTCGTGCAACCTTTGTGTTATTGGTTTCTTTGAATCTCACTTCTTTCACTCTTTTCACAGGATAGCTCGTACGGTGCGCAACTGCTAGGGGTAGGGTGGACCTTCCTTGCCTGGTCCATTACAACACCATCCCCGAATAGAGAGCGGGATTCGAAGTCCACAGCAGATCCTCTACCAGCCTATGTTCCGGATCTGCACCAGTTGGGACAAACTCAGCCACCACCAAGACCAGTTGTTGCTCTAGACCTCCAGGCAGCTATTGCCCAAATTTTGATAGTGCTTGGGGTCATGTAGTAGGCCCTAGCTCCTACACAAGCACTGTCACCTGTGCCAGCACCAGATTAGCAGGATTATCCTAAAATAGAGGCACCAAAGTCCATGGTACCACCTGGGGTGCCCAACCTGTGATCCCGGTTGGAGCTCTACCTCTAGAGGAGTAGAAGATGCTTAGAGTGCTTTTGAGACTTTCACCTCCATAATTTTCTAGGGTTGTGGGTATGGAGGCCCACAAGTTTATTACTACATGCGAGTAGTGGCTTCATACTTTGGGGTTAGTGTTGTGAAGAGGGGCTAACTTCACTAAATATCAGCTAGATGTGTGAGATAGGCCATGGTGGCGTACATTCATTAAGACTAGGACAGTTGGTTCCCCTCCGATCACCTGGAACAAGTTCTTTGGGGCCTTCTTGGCCAGATGCATCCCTCATAACGTCAGAGATTTCCTTCGGGATCATTTCTACTTACTGAGGTGGAGAGAGTTCAATGATTTGTTCATGGATTGAGACTCCAACTTCAAATTCAGACTTAGTCCATGGTCTCCTCATGTCACTTTTTTCTGGATGTTGTTGATCAAGCATGTACTATTAAAGAGCTCTGTCATAAAGCCCTAGGGGGCAACAACTACAGAGCCAGATATGAGGATAGCTACAGTAGATGCCTCTCTAGGCCAAAATGGATATATGATAGGGTTTGACCGCGGTATCAGCAGGGACAGCCCAATCAGCCTATTCAGGCCTCATTGTAGTGTTTAGATGGGGATCAATATAACTAATGTCATAAGTCCTAGGCTAGTGCTTCAGGACGTGGTGGCCATTCTTCTGGGAGAATATCATCTTAAGGTTATTTTGAGTGTTGTCAGCTAGGTCACTAGGCTGGAGAATGCCCTTTGCATCGATAGATTTCTCTAGTTCCATAGCCAGCCCTACCAGCTTTGCTAACACCATCTCCAGCTAGAGGTCGAGGTCGAGGTCGAGGTCGAGGTTAGGGTTAGGGTTAGGGCCAACGCGGTGGATGTCAGGTTATTCAGGGTGGTCCATGGGGAGAAAAGTCAGGTGGTAGGGCTGATGGCCAAGGCACTAGCGAACAAGGCCATTTCCAGTAAGGGCGGAGGCTGAGGTATCAGATGATGTGATCACATGTATGATTCTTTTATGTTGTCAACCTGCCTCAGCTTTATTTGACCTTAACTCTACTTATTCTTATATTTCCATTTATTATGCTTCTCATATTGGTATGAGTTTTGAGCCTATGGAAGCGTCATTGTGTGTGTCGATCCCCGCGGGTGAGTCTTTAGTAGTGGATCAGGTGTTTCGATCTTACTTAATTACAATCCTAGGGTGTAAACCCGAGCAGACCTTATATTGTTAGATATGGTTGATGTCGACATAATTCTGGGCATGTACTTGTTATTCCCCTATCGTGTGGTTTTAGATTGTTTCTGTAAGACTATTACCTTAGCCAAGCCTGGTATTCCTCTGGTGGTGTGGCAGGGCTCCATTAGTAGCACACTGGTTGGAGTTATCTCTCTTATTCAAGCTCGGAGGCTAGTGGCTAATGGATGTTTATCATATTTGGCATCTGTGTGGGATGTGAGTAGGGAGGTTCCTTCAGTTCAGTCTGTGTCTGTTGTCCAAGATTTTGTAGATGTGTTTCCTTCCAACCTACCTAACCTTCCCTTAGACTGTGATATTGGATTTTCTATTGAGGTTGAGCCTGGTACTCAGCCTATTTCTATTTCTCCATATCGTATGGCCTCTGCAGGGCTCAACGAGCTTAGTTTCTTAATTCAGGATATCTTAGGTAAGGGATTCATCAGGCCTAGTGTATCACCTTGGGGCGCTCCCATTCTGTTTGTGAAGAAGGATGGTTCAATGTGTGTGTGTATTGATTATAGGCATCTGAATAAGGTAATAGTAAAGAATCGTTACCTCATGCCTAGGATTGATGATCTGTTCGACCAACTTCAGGGTGTCGTAGTGTTCTCAAAGATTGTTCTGAGGTCTGGTTACCAGAAGTTGAGGATTAGGACAATGGATATCCCTAAGACGACATTTAGGACTCGTTGTGGCCACTATGAGTTCCTAGTGATGTCTTTTGGGCCAAATAATGCCCTTTATGACTTCATGGACTTGATGACATGGGTGTTCGGGCTGTATCTCATTTGTTTTTCCTTGTATTCATAGATGACATTTTAATATACTCACGGAGCAAGAGTGATCAGCAACATTTAAGGATTGTGCTCTAGACTTTAAAAGATCAACAGCTTTATCCCAAGTTCTCAAAGTGCAAGTTTTGTCTTGAGTCTGTAACATTCTTGGGGCACATGGTGTCCAAGGATAGCTTCATGGTAGATATAGCGAAGATTGAGGCTATTCACTATTGGGCTAGGCCCACGTCAGTTACTGAGGTTTGAATATTCATTGATTACCAGGCCACTACAAATGATTTGTGGAAGGCTTCTCCACCATTGCAACAGCTTTGACCCTATTGACTCGCCTTGATGTACCATTTGAGTGGTCTGAAGAGTGTGAGTTGAGATTTTGGAAGATCAAGGAGTTACTGACTACTGCTTCTATATTAACTCTTCCAGCTGAGAGCGAGGGCTTCACGGTCTATTGTGACGCATGTTTTTATTGTGTTTTGATGTAGAGTGTAACACTCCGGAAACTAATAGGCTAAGCTAGAGCTTGACGTTGGGGTTAGAGCCTTAAATGTACCTCCCCGTACCTTAAAATTCATGTTTTCGTGTTAGAACGCCAAGGCCTTAACCCCAAGGACCAACCATGGGTCCTTGAGGAAAAGCCTCATAGAGGCTGCCTGGCAATGACCCACGAAGGGCATCCACGAGCCGTGGATGGACCCACGCCCCGTGGGAAGGGGTCGTGGGTCAAGGCCCTTGCCTCCCCTATTTTTTCAAAGTTCCAGTATCGAACCACGCCCAACCAGCACGGGCCGTGGTCCCACCCACGGTTCGTGGGTCATGGGTTGTAGGTCACACCTGGAACTGCCTTTTGGTAGTTAAACTTAGAGGTATTTTGGGGTTTTCCTATTTTAATTAACTATTAAGTGACGTCGTTTTGTATTTATTTATACCAACTATATAAGTGTTTTAAGCCCCTAAACTAAGTCATCTAAATCATAACTACTAACTTCCCAAATCAAAATCCATCTTCCCCAAAATCTTCTCTCTAGAACTCCAAGGAAGAAGAAGAAGAAGAAAGTCAAGATAGGGTTTGAAGTAGAGGGATTTTTCACTCAATTTCATGAGGATTCTTCATGAAGGTATGGTAGTCCTTCATCCATGGATAGCTATCATCCATGGAGTCCCTCCAAAATCAATTCCAAACTTGTAATTTCCCCAAGAAAGTAAAGGGATTTACTCCAAGTTATGGATTCACTTCAAAAACGATTTCAATGCTTTAATTGCTTTATATTATGATCAAATTGATGATTATCTACTATTTTTATCATGAATTCCCCAAGAATCCATGAGTTTTCGTATTCATCCCAATTTGGATCTCAAAGTGTGGGTATTGATTGATGGAAGGAGAATATGATTGAATTATGCATGAAAGTACTTGAATCACTTCAATTATGTTATTATCCATGTATAATGTAGTAATCCTAGATGTTTTGATGAATTATGATCTATGATCCTTGAAGGGTAAAGTATATGAATTATGCATGATTATGAAAATTGTATACATGCTTATGAGCACTTTGAGAGTAAAGTGAATATGATTATAATCTAGTTGTTGTGTTGTTGGAAGTTATCCTCTTGTATACACTTATGTATGAATATGATATGATGTGAAAGGTTTGTCACATGTAGTGATTCTAAGGTTGGAAGACTAGTCTCACCTATTGAATCATTCTTCGAAGAAAATGAACTTAAGTCAAGACTTAATATGTAATCAATGGGAATCAATGCTTAGCACTGAGTGGATATGAATATGATATGGAAGCTTTTACCATAGTTGAGTCCGGCTTTACAAATGGGTTCCTTCTACACTAGTTGAGTCCGGGTTCCCAAAGTATGTATCTCATGAGATGGAAACCTTCTACCATAGTTGAGTCCGGGTTTCTAGAAGCAATCTCCCTATCCCATAACTATGTGCCCTCATAAGTCTTTAGCTAGTGGATCCACCTAAGCTAAGAGTTTGGTTCTACCCTCGACAAGTAGGACAACCCCTTTTCGGTGTGGGGTAGACACCGAATTCCATGTTTAGCTCACATGGTCTATGTCGGTTAAGGCTATTCCCTATTATGGTAGTATGAACACGTAGTTGAGTTATGAACTATAGTTACTCAAGAAGCTTTACTTAGTATGGGGGGATTATGTCATCTTATCTATGCATTGCACAAGTATGCTTTAAGGGTACTGATGGTAAGTTTCTCTTATGACATGATGACTTATGAATTGTTTATTCTTATGACTTGTGTTCCTACATTATCTCCCAAATGATGTTTTAACTTAGCAAATTGCATGCGTTGAACTAAAATATCCCTTTTTAGCATGATATCACTATTTTTGTGCATGGCTATCATACTTAGTGAATTATTGTACTAACCCATATTTTATACATTTTTACATAAGTGTAGGGACCGGTTCTTGACGTGATTTCCTTCTTGCTCAAAGCTTGGATCGACTACTCTCCTTGCTTTTGGTGAGTCCTCAAAGTTCGGGGGCGGATGAGGATTTTCTAGTTTCTTTTCTTGTACTTTCATTTGAAAACAATATTGTAAGGGCTGTGATCCTATTTGAGACTTCAATTGTAATAGATGGCTAATTGAGAAAAGTCTAGACTTCCGCTATGCTTTTGATGAAAACTTTTTAGACTTGAAAATGTGCTTTACTCTTTATTGTTCTTTATCTTATGTTATGATATGCTAAGGGCTTGTATTAGACCCCTTCGGGGTCAAGTACGCCGTGTTACATCTAGGGTGTACCCCTGGGTCATGACACAGAGGGGCTGGATAATTTCTTACGTGTTGAGGCAACTTAGACTACAGAGCGCAACTACCCCACCCATGACTTGGAGTTGGCGGTGGTAGTTTTCCCGCTTAAGTTCTAGAGGCACTACATGCATGGAGTTTGTTATGAGATCTATACTGATCAAATGAGTCTTCAGTATACTATAAGCCAGAGGGACCTTAACTTGAGGCAACGTCACTAGATCGAGCTTTTGAAGGACTATGACATCTCTATTCTTAACCATCCCACCAAGGTGAATATAGTAGCAAACGCCTTGAGTCACAAAAATTGAGTATGGGTATTCTAGCCTTCCTATTTATTGTGGAGTGACCCTTAGCTTTGGACATTCAGTCCTTAGCTAATCAGATGATTTGATTTGATGTCTCAGATTCTAGGCATGTTTTAGCCTATGTGGGAGTTTAGTCCTCTCTTCTTTATCTAATTTGTAGTCGTTGGTTTGAGGATCAGGCCTTTGTGGTACTTCAAGATCGGGTGTTAATGGGTGATTTCTGTCAGTACCTTGGATTCAAACAGGGTTTTGAGGTTTGTGGGTCATATTTGTATTGCGAGAGTTGGGGGCTGATACAGCTGATAGTTTGTGAGGCCCATGATTCTAGATATTCTGTTTATTCGTGCACCACGAAGATGTATCGTGATTTTAGGCAGCATTACTAGTGAGGCAGTATGAGGAGAGATATTCCATATGTTGTGCCTCGTTGTTTTAGTTGCCATCAGGTGAACGCCTTACATTTGAGACCTAGTAGTGAGTTTCAGAGACTACCCATTCCAAAGTGGAAGTGGCATCGCATCACCATTGACTTTGTGGTAGGGTTACCTCACATTTCGAGAGGTGATGATATCATTTGAGTCATCATTGATCGATTGACTAAGTCAGCATCCTTTCTCCTTATTCAGTATTAATTCAGCGCAAGAGGCTAGCTTGTATCTACATTCGAGAGGTGGTTCATCTTTCTGTTATGTCGGTCTCTATTATATTAGATCGGGGTGATCAGTTTACTTCTAGCTTTTGGAGGACTTTTCAGGATGTGTTGCTCAAGATCTTGAGGCAGCTATTGCCCAACTTTTGATAGTACTAGAGGCATGCAGTAGTCCCTGGCTCCTACACCAGCACTGGAACTTGTGCCACCACAAGATTAGCAGGATCATCCTACAATAGAGGCATCCAAGGCCAAGGTACCACTTGGGGTGCCCAACCCGTGATCGTGGCCGGAGCTATGCCGCTAGAGGAGTTGAAGATAATCAGAGTGTTCTTGAGACTTTCACCTCCGTAATTTGATAGTTTTGTGGGTAAGGATGGCCACGAGTTTCTTACTACTTGCGGGGAGTTGCTTTATAATTTTGTAACACCTCGGATTTGAGAAAATAGAAAAAAATATGCAGCTTTCCAGACCTGGTGCAAAAACCACGGAAGCCACCGACGGTCCATGGTCTGACACACGGTCCGTAGGTGGGGTCCGTCGTTGATCACCAAATATTTATGGTCTCTGATCCCACCCACGATTGACCAGTACGGTCCGTGGTTGGACCTACGGACCGTAGGTGAGGGTCAGTAGCCAGTTAGAGGGAAATTGTTGTTGGGTCAACTTCAAACGGTCATAACCTTTAGCAGAAAATGAATTAGGTGGCCTATGGCCTACCAAATGATAGATATTTGAATCCTCTTTCCAACGCCACCTAGTTTGCTTAAATCCCATCTCTGAGTAAAAGGTTATGATCATTTTAGTGAAGCCCTGTCGGGCAGACTTGACCGACGACCCCTACCTACGGTTGGTAGGTCAACCCACGGACCGTAGGTCCCTCCTTGGGTGGCCTTCGTCAGAATTAAGTCAGGGTCGTTTTGTTCCTTTCCCCTATGCGTTGGACACTTAAACTACGTCGTTTGATCCCTAAACTACGTAGGTTTTGTCAGTTTAAGCCTAGTAACTTAGTCAGATCTTTACCTAAGCGATTCATTCACTAAAAATCATCAAACTTAGAACAAAATAGGATAAAAGAAGCGACACAAACCCTTCCAAGAACGCAACAAGTTTTCTTCAGTTGTAGCCCCGAAATCGAAAGATTTCTCCATGAATTTCGTCACCAGGTATGTGGAATTTCACTAGTGAGTTCCTTTCATCCACTAGGTCCCTAGAATTCAGTCAGATTCTTGATTCCCTTTATCTTGTTTAGACCTAGGGTTTCTAGAACTTTATATGATTGTTGCGATTTAGCTGGTATAGTATCCTTATTTAGATTATCATGGTTTCGTAACATTATTGCTTAGTTCCTTGCATGAAATTCAGAACCCTAGTTGTGTATATTCGTTTGGTTCATGAATTACACTAGCTAGGTCAGATAAACAGATATATATGCTCCAGTTAAGAATGTTTCATTGTCAGTATTTAAATGTATCATTCTCAGATTTGCATGTCAGAACATTGAGCTATCCAGTATTTTAGTTATGTTGTTTATACACATTCTAGTTGGGAGTAGGCTTAGACTGAGTTGGACTAGGGTTCAGCGTACCCTCATAGTCCCAGAACTACGTGCCCCTAAAGGTTTATAAGTCCCCTCTGTTGGGCATCAGATTTAGTTATCACGCCAGCATGCCTTAATACACCTGGCAAGGTATATTAGGTCCTCTCGATGGGGCGTATACATCGGACTCTGCATTTAGCTCACGTGGTTTTATGTCGGTTAATAGTAGCTCCCACAGTCAGACTCCAGTACATTTGACCAGGTTTTCAGTTATATTTCAGCATTCAGTCTCAGTATGTCATGTTCAAAATTAGTACTTGGTCATTGCATTTAGTTCAGTCTTCAGTATATTCCAGCATTTACATTCAGTTCAGATTATGTTATTGCTTAGTATGCTTTATTTAGTTATGTATTTTATTCAGCTATACTCTATATCCTGCATGCTCAGTACATTCCAAGTACTGCCGCATACACTACGCTACATCCTTTCATGATGTAGGTTCAGGTACTCAGCATCAAAATCACACATAGATCGATTCCCGATCTCCAATTGAGTTGCTTCAGTGGTGAGTCATCATACTTCGAGGACAATAGATATGTTTTACACTTCAGTCTTTTCTTTAGTTTCAATTTTGCTAGAGTTAGCTGGGCATGTCCTAGCAACTCTAGTCAGTTAGAGGCTTTTTCAGACATAGTATTAGATTCAACTTTAGTTTGAGTTTGATCTTTCAGTTGTTATTAAACTCATAGTCTCTTATATACTCAGATGAGTATTGGGTATTCCCCACTTTCAGTTTAATTATCATTTTAAGCTTTTGCATAGTATGTTCTTATTCAGATTATTTTAGTATGCTTATGATATGCCAGCTTCAGGGTTAGCTTGGGGTCACTCGGGATCCTAAGTCCCGTGTTTACGTCAAGGGGGTAGCCTCGGGGTGTGACAAATTTGGAGTTAGTGGAGTCAAGAGGGGCTAACTTCACTGAATATCAGCTAGATGTGTGAGCTAGGTAGTGGTGGCGTACATTCATTAAGACTAGGCCAGCCGGTTCCCCTTCGGTCACCCGGAACAAGTTCTCTAAGGCCTTCTTGGCTAGATTCATCTCTCATAGCGTCATAGATTGCCTTTGGGATTAGTTCTCTATGTTGGAACATGGCTACATGACTGTGTCAAAGTATGAGGTGAAGTTTTATGAGCTCTCACGTCATTCCACCACGTTTCTACCAATTGAGGAGGAGAGAGTTCAATGTTTCATTTTTGGATTAAAACTCCAGCTTCGGATTCAGACAGTCTATGGTATCCCCAGGTCACTTTTTCTAGATGTTGTTGATCCCGTCTATACTATTGAGGAGCTCTCTCATAAGGCCCAAAGGGGAAGCAACAAGAGAGCCAGACATGAGGGTAGCTACAACAGATCCCTCTCTAGGCCCAAATGAATATATGATAGGGTTTGGCCGTGGTTTCAGCATGGAAAACCCTGTCAGCCTGTTCAGGCCTCATTGCAGAGTTTAGAGGGGGATCGGTATAACTAGTGTCATAGGTCTCAGGCTAGTGCTTCAGGACGTGGTGGCTATTCTTATGGGAAAATATCATCTTAAGGTTATTTTGATTGTGCTCAGTTAGCTCACTGGGCTGGATATTTCCCTGTGCACAGACAAATTGCTCCAATTCCAATACCAGCCCTACCATCTTCGCCAGCAGCATCTCCAGGTAGAGGTCAAGGTTGATTTTAGGGTCAACACCATCGCGGTGGAAATGAGGTTATTCTGGATGGTCCCTGGGGGAGCAGGTCAGGTGGTAGGGCTTATGGCCACGGTAGAGGTGAATAAGGCCATTTCTATGCATCTTCTGTGAGGGCGGAGGCTAAGGCATCAGATGATGTGATCACATGTATGATTCTTTTATGTTGTCAACCTACCTCGGCTTTATTTAACCTTAACTCTACTTATTCTTATATGTCTGTTTATTATGCTTCTTGTATGGGTATGAGTTCTTAGCCTATGGTAGGATCGTTGTGTGTGTCGACCCCCGCGGGTGAATCTTTAGTAGTGGATAACTGTTTCGATCTTACTTAATTACAATCTTGAGGTATGACACCCGGGCTGACCTTAAATTGTTAGATATGCTTGACGTCGATGTGATTCTGGTCATGTACTTGTTATCCCCCTATCGCATAGTTTTAGATTGTTTCTCTAAGATCGTTACCTTAGCCATGCCCGGTATTCCTCTGGTTCTGCTGCAAGGCTCCATTAGTAGCACACTGGTCTGAGTTATCTCTCTTATTCATGCTCAGAGGCTAGTTGCTAGTTGATGATTATCATATTTGTCATATGTGTGGGAGGTGAGTAAGGAGGTCCCTTCAGTTGAGTCTGTGTCTGTTGTCCAAGAATTTGTTGATGTGTTTCCTACCAACCTAACTGACCTACCCCTAGAGCGTGATATTGAATTTCCTATTGAGCTTGAGCTGGGTACTCGGTCTATTTCTATTTCTCCATATCAAATTTCCCTTGCAGGGCTCAAAGAGCTTAGTTTTTTGCTTCAGGATATCTTAGGTAAGGGATTCATTAGGCCAAGTGCATCGCCTTGGGGCTCCCCCATTATGTTTGTTAAGAAGAAACACTGTTCGATGCATATGTGTATTGATTATAGGAAACTGAATAAGGTGACAGTGAAGAACCGTTACCCATGCCAAGGATTGATTATCAGTTTGACCAAGTTTAGGGTGTCCTAGTGTACTCCGAGATTGTTCTGAGGTCTGGTTATCATCAGTTGATGATTAGGACAATGGATATCTCTAAGACTATATTTAGGACTTATTATGGCCACCATGAGTTCCTAGTAATGTATTTTGGGTCAAATAATGCCCTTTATGCCTTCATGGACTTGATGACACGTGTGTTCATGTCATATCTCATTTGTTTGTGCTTATATTCATAGATGACATCTTAGTATATTCGCAGAGCAGGAGTGATCATGAGAAGCATTTGAGGATTGTGCTCTAGACATTAAGAGATCAGCGAATTTATGCAAGTTCTCAAAGTGCGAGTTTTGTCTTGAGTCTGTAGTATTCTTTGGGCACATGGTGTCCAAGGATGGAATCATGGTAGATCTAGCGAAGATTGAGGTTATTCATGATTGGGCTAGGACCACGTCAGTTACTGGGGTTTGGATCTTCGTCAAATTACCAGGCTACTACATACGATTTGTGGAGGTCTTATCCACCATTACAACACCATTGACCCTATTGACTCGCCTTGATGTGCCTTTTGAGTGGTCTGAGGAGTGTGAGTTGAGCATTTGGAAGATCAAGGAGTTACTGACTACTGCTCCTATAATAATTCTTCCAGTTGAGGGCGAGGTCTTCATGGTCTATTGTGACACATCCGGCATCGCTTTGGGTTGTGTTTTAATTATGCAGGGTTGGGTTATTGCTTACGCGTCGAGGCAGCTTAGACTACAGAATGCAACTATCCCACCCATGCCTTCGAGTTGGTGGTGGTAGTTTTCGCACTTAAGTACTACAGGAACTACCTGTATGGAGTTCATTCTGAGATCTACACTGATCACAGGGGTCTTCAGTAAATTATAAGTCCGAGGGACCTTAATTTGAGGCAGAGTCATTTTATCGAGCTTTTGAAAGACTTCGACCTCTCTATTATCTACCATCCGGCCAAGGCGAGTATAGTAGCGGATGCCTTGTGTCGGAAGGCATTGAATATGGGTAGTCTAGCCTTCCTATCTACCATGGAGTGACCCTTAACTTTGTACATTCAGTCCTTAACTAATTAGATTATTCAATTAGATGTCTCAGTTCTAGGCATGTTTTAGCCTATGTGGAAGTTTAGTCCTCTTTTCTTGATCTGATTCCTAGCAGTCGGTTTGAGGATGAGGCCTTCATGGAAATTCAAGATCGGGTGTTAGCGGGTGATTCTGTTTAGTACCTTTGATTGAAACAAGGTTTTGAGGTTTGTGGGTCGTATTTGTATTGCGAGAGTTTAGGGCTGATACAGCTAATACTTTCTGAGGACCATGATTCTAGATATTCTATTCATCCATGCACCACGAAGATGTATCGTGACTTCAGGCAACATTACTTGTGGGGAAGTATGAGGAGAGAAATACTAGACTGTGTTTCTCATTGCTTTAGTTACCAACATGTGAAGGCCTAACATTTGAGACTTGGTTGTGAGTTTCAGAGACTATACATTCCAGAGTGGAAGTGGGATCGCATCACCATTGATTTTGTGGTAGGGTTGCCTCACACTGCTAGAGGCATAGATAGCATTTGGGTCATCGTTGATCGATTGACTAAGTCAGCACACTTACTCCCTATTCAATATTAATTCAGTGCAAGAGGATAGCCCATATCTACCTTCGAGATGTGGTTCATCTTCATGGTGTGTCACTCTCTATTATATCAGATCGGGGTGATCAATTTACTTCTAGCTTTTTGAGTACTTTTCAAGATGAGTTGGGCACTCGCGTTGGTACAGCCTTCCGCCCATAGATTGAGGACCAGTCGGAGTGTACTATTCAAGTTTTTAAAGACATACTGCAGGCTTGTGTAATGGAGTTTGGAGGTCAAGGGGACCAGTTCTTATGTTTGGCAGATTTATGTACAACAATAACTATTATTCCGGCATTAAGATGGCCTCGTTTGAGGCCTTATAAGGTAGAAATTTTCTCTCTCCAATTGGTTGGTTTAAGACTAAAGAGCCTAGACCGCATAGAACAGACTTAATCCAGGAGGCTTTGGAGAAGGTAAGGGTGATTCAGAATAGGCTTCATACATCTTAGAGTAGGCACCAGAGTTATGCGGATCATATGTGGCAAATTTTGAGGTTCTGAGTTTGTGATAGGGTGTTCCTCCGTGTGTCATAGATTAAGGGAATGATGAAATTTGGGAGGTGGGGAAAGCTTAGCCCCAGGTATATTGGGCCTTTTGAGATCCTCCGGACGGTTGTGGAGGTTGCATATGAGTTAGCTTTGCCTCCGATGTTCTTAGCTATCCACCAGATTTTTCATGTCTTGATTCTGCAATGATATATTCCAGATGAGTCTTATGTGCTCAAGTATGATGCAATAAAGTTCGATGATCTCTTGAACTTTGTGAAGGAGCAAGTTGCTATTCTTGACAGAGATGTGCGGTGGCTGCGTTCGAGAGACATTCCTGTGGTTATGGTCCGTTGGAGGCATCATCTACTTGAGGAGGCTACCTGGGAGACAAAACATGATATGCTGGATCAGCTTCCTTCGGTAAGATTTTATTCATGAAATGTGTTGGATTGGTATTAGTCTTGATATGGCAAAATCATTCTATTAGATAGAATAAGTACATTCGATCTAATAAGTACCTTGTAATAGAATTGATAAATTCTATGGCTTCTTTGAACCTTCATGTACTTCTGACCCTTACCTTCACGGAAAAAAGTCCTTTTTAGTAGTGGATATTGTTATGACCTCTTGGTCATTTCTGTGTTTATTCCTTTTGTTTGTCGTTTAGAGCTTTCCTTATAGCGACCCTAAGTCATTTATGACTTTCTAGGACTGAACGTTTGGTAACCTGGTCATTCATTAGTTTTTGTATTAGTTTTAGTGTTTTGGAGATTTTAAACCTTCCATGGTCATTTTTTACAAAAAATTCAAGAAGATGATTTTAGAATCAAATTCTGACATTCCCATAAGCTCTGGAAGGGTCATTTTAGATTGGTATCATATTCGCCACGACTCTCGAGGTTTTTAAATTTTAGTCTATGTGATTAGGGGTTTTAACTTTCAAGTTGAAGCCTAAGTTTGACTATAGTCAACATTCTGGGTAAACGGGCTCATATGAGGATTCTATTAGCATGGTTAACTCTAGAATTTTATGTTTGTTCTAGAACGACCCTTCGGTTAGATCGCGAGGCCCTTGGGCTAATTCTGGGCCCCTTTGTGGATTTTAGCTTAAAATGGAGTTTGGGTGTGGGACACTTTTTGCCAAGATGACCTCGTATGTGAAGTTTAACTTCTCTGTTGAGTCTAGAATAAAAAATTTGATAGGGTTGCATATCTCGTTTGCATGCACGGGGTTTCGAACGAGTTCATAGCACCCTTTCAGAGATTTGGAACTTGGCCAAACTGATATGCGTCAGTTGCTGCAGGACAATTCGCTCTTCACAATCGTGTGGCCTTTGATTGCGTTTGCAAAAAAGAAAAGAGCTTTAGTGCTTCGCGATCGTGAAAATAGACCATCATTGGTCATCATGACCGTGAGGCAGAGTTTCTACGATCGCGATGGTCAGCCTCCTAATGAGTCGTGATCACAAACCTCCTTATTCCGAACGTGATGAAGAGCTGAGGTTTTTCATTATAAATAAAGACAGACGCGATCAACTTAATTGGTTGAGCTTCAAAAAGTTTTATCTCTCTTGTTTCTTGTCAAAATTCCATGATTTGAAGCTCCACGCGTCCGTTTTTGTTGTGGCTACGTGGTAGAGTTATTGGATTGCATTGGTGGACCTCCGTTTGAGGTAACTTTTTCCTTGAAGTTGCTTCCTTGTCCCTGTCTTTAATTTTTTCTTGTGAATTTGTTCATGCTATTGTGTTAGCTGTTTTCGAGACTCGAATTTCATTTTATTTTGGAACACAAATTTGAGGTGTAGTTTAGGGCCTCTTGACGGAGTCAATTCCAAAATTTCTAGCGTGGATCCCACGATTCTCATTTGACTCTAAAATTGGTTTGTTTTCATTTAATGTGTTTTTGGTGTCCTAACAACTATACTGATGTTGTGATCCTGTTTCTGATAATGTGGCAGTGTCTGGAGGCCGTTCGTAAAGGAAAAGCTTCAGCCTTCTGATTTGGAGCACGAGTAGTAGGCCTACAGGTAGGCTACTACTTCTTTACAATTTAGATTGAGCATGAATGCGAAATTCATGATGATCAATGTTAATTGGGGGAGGGTACCTAGTTACATCTGCTTTTCTTCTTAGAAACCATGATTTAGGGTTAATTACTATTGTATTGTGTGTAGCACCATGCTATTAGGGTTGGCTGTGTGACTTGCATGCTGTGTGCAATTAATCTTGTTTTTGGAGCCTGTCTTGGTCTTAGTCTAGGATAGACTAGTGTTGCCTTAGACCCATGTACCTAGTGACTTTGGTATGTCTCTAACGACGTTCGAATGGATTAGGTCCTTGTAGACTTGATTATAAAACTATGGTCTGATAGATGAGCCTTAGCTTAGGTGTAATTGTTTCTTATGGACTTTCTATACTCTCTCTCTCCTTATTTATGTGACTCCAGGGAGTTACCGGAGGTTTGTTCTATCGTGATGCTTGGATTGAGTGTGCTTGGCAAGGAACCTTCTCTTGATACCTGTGGGGGTGGACGTTGATCCACAGTGGCTTGGAGCCTACTTGAGATACTCTTCTAAGTTGATACGCCCTGAGGTCACTCTTTCTAGCTGGGCGGTAATCCCTTGGGAGTGGAATAGATGGTTGGGAGGCCTTGGTACCTAAGATCTTCTAGGGAGTTGATACGCCCCCGGGTCACTCTTGCTAGCTGGGTGGTGTGCCCCTGGGAGTGGACTGTCTGGCTGGGCAACCTAGATTGGTTGTCACTCTTGCTAGCTGGTCTGGGAGTTGACCGGTTGTACTGATTTTCCCTCTTGCTAGCTGGGCTGGGAGTTGACTGGTTCTTTGATTTAGATCTGGGTTACTCTTCTTTCTTATAGACATAGCTATTTTGTGTAACCGTCAGGCTCTTGGGGGTCCATTTAGGTTTAGTTTAGTTGTACTTAGATTAACTTCATGTATGCTCACATGCCTTCTTTCTTTCCTGCTTTGAACCTTGTTGGTGTCTAGATTCTATCTTTTCTGATTATCTTTACCTTTCTTGCTTAGCCAACCTATGATACCTACTAAGGCCTTGCTTTGGTTCTTATGCAACATTCTGTATCTTTTTCGTGATGTAGGTCCTAGTACCAGCTACCACCGGTGATTGATCATGCCATCTTTTTCAGCTTGTGGATATCGGAGACGAGGGTGAGCACTTGGCGTCCTGGACCAGCCTGTCTCTTTATGCACATATGTTAGCTTGTATTTTGCCTTTGAGACGACTTGTTGTGGTCCACTTTTAGGAGTTGTACTTGTTCTTACTAGATAGCTCTATACTTGTGACTTCTATGTTTTGGGAGAGATTCCATTATATATAGTTTTTGGTTGCATTCCGTTTATGTCTTTTCTTATTGTTAGTATCATTTTCTGATTAGTTCTGCCCTTATACCTATTACTCGTGTTCTGGGTGCGGGCTATCTTACCTACTAGTGGGTTATGGCATGTGCCATCATGAATCGAGGGATCGGGTCTTGTAAAATCTACCACTCATCAACACCCCCAAATTAAACTTTTGCTTGTCCTGAAGTAAATCAAGAACACATTTAGTTCAACAAGGGTGTCTTCAACAATTCTCAATGATAGCTCATATATAAGTGTCATTACAAGACTACTCTCAAGCAAATGCAAAACTCAATCATAATCAAAAGTGTTCAAATGATGACTAGTCGGTATCAATTTAACCTCTAGCTCACTATTGCCTCTTTACTCATGCAACACCATGTTTCAACAAATGCATTCAAGTTCCCTCACATCAAGAATGATTCCATGCTCCCACAAAGAAAATCAATAATGAAGTTAGGAATCAATACAACTCTCACTTTTCGAAAGAGATATACATGCAAGTTGCATCCCATCGGTTTGCCCATATTTTGCAATCATCACACAACCTAGTTCATGCAAGATCTCGAGGGTATTTTAGGCTTGTAATGGGGTTGAGAGTTAAGGTATGGTCAATTTGGCTCAATGAAATCACCGTTCAAAGCATTTTTGTAATCATCTTCACCTCTTCTCAAGTTCTTTTAATTCTTTTCACTTAGAAACTCAAACTTAAACTTGTGAATCATTTTATTGGACACCCTTTTTATCTCATCACACTTTCTTATTCATTTCAATTTTCAAATCCTTGGTCATCTCTTTTTTATTTTATTTTTTTATAAGGAGGTTCCCTTCTTTTCACAACATATTTCACAGTTGAGTCTCTCTTTTTCTTTCTTTTCCTTCCACTTTGCTTTCCTTTTTTCTTTCTTTCCACACCCCCAACTTAGGTTTTGGCCTAAGTTAGCTATTCAAACAAACAATTACTTCAAAAAGAATTTATGGGTGAGAAGTTTGGGACAATTTGGTTCAACAGGTTTCACAAGGTTGTCAAAATGGTTTCAGCTCAAATGGTGCCAAGATGGTTGCACACCCTCACAAAGTGGTCCCAAATTATATGGGCATTTGGATTTTCTCTCAAAATATGTGCCCTAGATCACTTCTTTCATCTACCAAAGTTAGACAATCGAACGAACAAGAAAAATTCCAGGATTCAACAAACATGATTTCAAGTAAGACCTCACAACACAAGGCACTTCAAACACAATTATTAACCATAGCTCGACAAGATCAAAAGATTAGGTGTGATGTTTATTGCAAGGATAACATATAAACCCAACTAGTCAACACAAGATTGAAAAAGATCATTCAAAAGTGCAGCCAAACTGAGTATTATCATAATGCTTATCATGAGTATTATCCAAGACATCGATATTGAACAAAATTGTTCCTCTAATATTATCAACAAAAGCTCAAGCATTTCACAACTTCCAAACTCAAGGGGCAAATGATAGAGAGATAAAAGTAAAACTAACACTATTTAATAAGGGGAAGGTACCATGGGTGCCTTAAACCCCACCAAAAATAAAGATGCATGGTCCTCAATGAATATAATGGAAAGATATAAGCTCAGATTGAATGAATCCCTATCGTCGGAAGGGAAATTGAATTTTCCAAGAAGACGACAGCTGGCCAAAGACCACCTATTAGGTTGGCGAATCACCAAACTAAGAAGACTACTGACTAGGCCTGTAGCTTGTGAGAAATCATGGAAAAACTCAGCGAATTGAGAGTCGATAGCCAAAAATCATAAGTGAATCACTGAACAATCATACCCATTTCAAAAGTTGCTAGTATCGTCAGAACCCAAGCCTACACCCTAGATGAGGCCGGTACTCGAGAACCATTGTTGGCCCCCAAGCGAACCCTCATCCTGGCTGACTACAAGTGGAAGACTAACTCATGCATACAGAAGCATCAAACTGAACGAAATGCTAAATCAATAGTGTAATAAATATCAAAATTCTAGGAATATATGAGTATAAAATATAAGTTTTAAATAAAACATTTGAAAGTGATATACTCTCCAAAACTATCTATCTATGAAGCCTCTATTGTACTGTCACGACCCAGGGGTACACCCTAGATGTAACATGGAGTACTAGACCCCGAAAGGCCTAACACAAGCCACTTAGCATATCATAACATAAAGTACATAGAAATGATGCGGAAATTTTAAAACTTTTCTTTATAATCAATTTTTTAATAAAAGCAAGCGGAACTCTACAAAACTTTGTCTCAAACCATCTAATACAACCTTGAATAAAACCTTGGAACGCAGCCCATACAATAGTCTAAATCATAAAAGAAAGAAATAAAAGGGAAAGGTGATCACATCCTAAAAGCTATGAGGACTCACTAAATCTTCAACTCCTTTGCTCTTTTAAAAACCTATCCTCAAGAAATGAACGGAAGATCGCCGAATCCTACATTTGATAAGAATGTAGGAAAGAGTATGCATTAGTACAAAATGTACTAAATATGTTAGCTAGCATAACATCATAAGAGCATATCATAATGGTTAATCAACATGAGACATAAACATAAGAGATAATAACATGGTCATAAGCATAATCTCCAACATAGTCATAACATGAGCATAAGTCAACATAAGGCATGATCCAATAACATAGGAAATACAACATATTCATAAGCTTAGTCCATACTCAAATACTCTTAACATAAGAGAAACTTCATAAGTAACCTTCAAGTTATACTAGTGCAATGCATAGATGAGACCCCATAATCTCACCTAGGCTAAGTACCACTTTTAGGCCATCATACCTCTTTATCATGTTTGATCTTATCCTTTAGCTTACTTCTCACAGACAAGGGAATCTCTCACCTTTAGTCAAACATAACATGGAAGGAAACTATAGCAACGATCCAATCTAAACACATTTTATATAAGAAAAACACTACCTCGGCCACCTCAAGTCATACTTGTGCAATGTATGGACAAGACCCCATAATCTCACCCATACTAAGTACCACTTTAAGTCATCATGCATAATTATCATCTCTTTTCTCTCATATTTAGCTCATCATAAAGGACAAGGGAACATCAACCTTTAGTCACACATTCATTGGAAGGGTCTTTTAAGCTACAATCCAAACTAAGCACACATCATAAGCATTAGTCATAAACATAGATCATCATATCATAAAAGAAACATATCATAACTACCCTAAGAGCATACTTGTGCCAAGCATGAATAATATCCCATAATCCCATCCATGCTAAGTAAAGCTTTTTGAGTAACCATGATTCATAATTCATAATCATATTCTTGTTTTGGGAATTAGCCTTAACCGACATAGACCATGTGAGCTTAACATGGAATCCAGTGTCTACCCCATACCGAAAAGGGGATTATCTACTTGCCTAAGGTAGAACCATACTCTTAGCTTTGGTGGATCCAATAGCTAAGTAACCTATGAGGGCACATAGTTTATGGGATAAGGAGATTGTTACTAGAAACCCGGACTCAACTATGGTAGAAGGTGTCCATCTCATGAGATACATAATTTGGGAACCCGAACTCAACTATGATAAAAGGAACCAATTTGGAAAGCTGGACTCAACTATGGTATAAGCTTTCATTTGGAAGCCGAACTCAACTAGCGTATAAGCTTCCACCTCATATTCATATCCACTCGGTGCTAAGCATAATTCCCATTGAGTTCATATTAAGTCTTGACTTAAGTTCATATTTATGGAAGAATGCCTTGACACTCAATCAAACATAACTCATACTATAGCTCATCAGATCATGCGTGAGAATAACCTTTCACCGGCCATGTCTACATATAGATTCATTAGGTGAGACTAGTATTCCAACCTTAGAATCATCATATTGTGAGGAAACTACTCACATCATATCATATTCATGCATAAGTATATATATGAGGCTAACCTTGCAACAACACTACAACTAGGTCATGAGCATATTCACTTTACTCTCAAAGTGTTATTAAGCATGTACTAATCTTGCATAAAACATGCATACTATCATATCTTACCCTTTCAAGGCCAAAGCTCATATCAAATCAACACATCTAGATTGACTACATTAGACATGGATATAATCATAATTCAAGTAGTTCAATTACTACAAGCATAATCTCATACTTCACCTCCTTGAGGTTCAACACTTACTTTCAATCATCACACTTAGGGTTCAAGCACTAGACATGGAAATCATCCTAACTCATGTGATTCTATTACTTGATACATTCAAACATTCATGAGGTAGATTAGGTGGGTAAAGTCCTTCCACAACAACTCTATCTAGTAGTCTACCATTTTTATATAAAATTCACTCTTAAAGCCTTAACATACATAATTCATCATATTGGCTTTAATCCCAAAGCCCTAGTGATCAACATTCATAACTACAAGCCTTACTCTCAAAGCTTTACCTTTTACAATCATCATACATATCTAGATCACAAGGCATTCTAGTCACAAGCTTCATCTTTAAGCAATTCTAGTTATAATTCATCATAAAGGCTCAATCTAAATCATTACTAGTCATGATCCGTCATCTATACCTTAACCTAGTTCAATTCATATTTACATGCTTCTATTCTTGAAAAATTACTATACAGAACATCAATTCTAGAAGATCACCTATGAATCGTCAATTTCACTTCACAAGGCATAAACCCACATTCTTTAATTTCATCAATTAGACTAGGGTTAACCATGAAAAACATGTAATATCATCATAATATCTTTATTCAATTCTAAATCAATCATAAACAAGTACTATCCACTCAATTGGAATCATACTCAACTTAACCAACAATTTTGGAAGGAACCCTAACTTGAATTGGAGATTTCATTTTCACAATTGGGGGAATTCTAGGGGGCTCCGTAGATGGAAGAATCCATGGATGAATAAGCTAACATACCTTGATTATAAATCCCTCACAAAAGCTTGCAACAATGGAGGAATTTGACCTAGCTTTCTTTTCTTCTTTTTCTTCTTCTTCACTTTCTAGAAAGAGAATTTGTTGGAGGGAATTAGGTTCTTTGGTGAATTGAAATAATGACTAGGATCAATGTATTTAGGGGTATATTAAGTTTATATAGGTGGTCTAATTACTAATAAAACGACCCCACTTAATAACGAATGAATTCTAGACCATTCCCTTAACCCCCAACTTAACAACTTAAGTGACCAAGGCTGCCTCACCCACGAGACCACGCCCACGGACCGTGGTTAGGTCCACGGAGCGTGCTGGTCCTCCGTGGGTGGTAGCCTGCAACTCAACAATTTGGGGTCTTGACCCACGACCCCTTCCCATGGGATGTGGGTCCACCTACTGGGCGTGAGTCCCATCCGTAGGTGGCCCATTTTGGGCAATTTCTTGGTTGGTCCTTGGGGGGTCGTACCTTGAAGCCCTAGCCCTTAAACCTTCATTCCAAGTACGGGAAGTCTAATCTATGACTCTAACCCTCATATCAAACTCTAGAACTCTCACGTAAAGCTCTAGTTTAACTTACTAGTTTTTCAGGTGTTATAATATCTCCCCCTTGGGAACATTCGTCCTCGAATGATGATTCTAAACACCTCTTGAAGGAAACGACTCTAGACTAGCAGCCCATCATGCATGCAACACATTCAGATGCACACAAATAAAGGAGGAACTTCATCTCCAAGCTAAACATACCCAATGCAACACAAGGAAGTAGAAACTACATCTAACGACCCAAGATGCAAGAAATTCTCATAACTAGTCATGTTCAGGGAGGAACTACCATCTCCTAGTCATAACATGCTCAACATACATTCATGGAGCCTATATGCAATTTATTCTCAAAAAGCATTCATTTAAGGAGGAATCTTTCAACTCCAAACTAAGGCATGCTTATAAATTCATCTCATGATGTTCTATTGGCAACTCTACTCAATGCACTACAACATGAGGAAGACCATTTATATATACTCATTTTCTTTCAAAACACAAGTTTTCATGAGCATGCACCACATAAGGAAATCATGGAAACATACAAATCACACATGACATCACATAAAAAGCAAATCATGAGAAACTCATCATCTTAATGCTAAAGGAGGAATACAAGGGAAAGGATGAGGATAGCGGGACTTCTTATTGGCCCTCGGCCTTCAAAGTAGCACCCTCAACTAAAACCCTCACTAAAAGACCACTCCTTAACACTTTCATGGAAGCAACTTTCTTGCTCTTCTATTTCTTAACTTGCCGGTCTAAGATCCCTACTGGTATTTCTAAATTAGAGATATTCTCATTAATTCCCAACTCTTCTTAAGGAATTAATGAATGTCGGACCCCCAACACCCTTCTATATCCAAGGGACATGGAAAAACTGGATACACCGGTACCACTCATAAGAAACCCTAGTTCACAAGCAACCTTACCGAATCCACTCAAAACCTCATATGAGCCTACAAAACCGGGACAAAACTTCCCAACTCAATACACCTCTCAAGGTGAGAATTTCAATCCAACTCAAATCATGAACATTAAGAGCACTCAACGACCTTGCTATCTAAGCACATCATCTCCCCTTGGGAGTAAGCCCATACGAACTCTTCTAAGCATCAGTTCTTTCAATTCTAAGGTCGAACCAAGTCATCACTAAGCTTTCACATCCATAACACAAGATCATTCTAGACCATGGTGGATTTCACTACTACTTTTAAGAGGAATCTACTCACTCAACCCATCTAAGCATTACTTAAACACCTTATTCCTCAAATCTTTCAACCTACCGAAAACTCAAAATGGACAAGTAGAGTTCTACCCTCAATATCATAAAACAACAATGAAGCCCATTCATACTAAAGACAACATCATGGTCTAGCATATCAAAATCACAAAAGACAAGCAATACCGAAATCTAATAAAGCATAAAATACATACCGGAACCATTAGGAGGAACTTGTTTACCCTCTCCTCTCATAACCTTTACTTTTGGGCAATTCTTCATTATGTGACCACTTTCACCACAGTTAAAGAAACCTCTTTGCCGGCCAACCTTCTACCCTTATGTCTCTTTCAATTCTACTAAGGTCGGATCAAGACAATTCTAGATCATTCCAACCCATATCATCACCCTTGATAGGGTCTACCAACCAATCCTATCTAGGTATTATCTAAACACCCTACTCAAAATGACCATACTTAAGATCAATCTTAAAAGATAACTAACTCTTTGAAGTTGGTCAACACTTGAACTCTTCTCCCTCACCTTAACTAGGTGGTACATACAATCCTCAAAGTCAACTTTAAGACAAAACATAATCCATACTTATGGCATAGAGTTTCCCCCTTCCACTCTCGGATAGGCTCATTCGGGAACTAAAAATTTGACTATACGGGTTCTACAATCACATAGGAGCATAACAATAATACTACCAATCCATCCTAAGGATGACATCTAATCCTAGCATATCAAGTCTTATCTAGCCACATGGTCATAATTGGCATCACAACCAACATTTTCTCCCTCGCTCCTTGTAGCATGAGACCTTCGAGTAGTCATATCCTGAAGACCATCGGATAACGAGAAAGACCTTATAGAGTTAAACTCTATGGCACGACTTAGAGAATGAAGAAGTGAAGTTTCCTAATCATCTAATAGCTTCCTATTCATAAATGTGGTGCGCTTCACACTTATGAACAAGACTCTACTAGACGTGGTTTTGAGACAATCCAAGAATCATTCTAAAACCTTGTGCTCTGATTACCAAGTTTGTCACGACCCAGGGGTACACCCTAGATGTAACATGGCGTACTAAACCCCGACAGGCCTAACACAAGACACTTATCATATCATAACATAAAGTACATAGAAATGATGTGGAAATTTTAAAACTTTTCTTTACAGTCGAAGTCTTTATAAAAGCAAGCAGAAGTCTACAAAACTTTGTCTCAAACCATCTAATACAACCTTGAATAAAACCTTGGGATGCATTCCATAAAATAGTCTAAATCATAAAATAAAGACATAAAAGGGAAAGGTGATCACATCCTCGAAGCTATGAGGACTCACCAAATCTTCAACTCATTTGCTCTTCTAAATACCTATCCTCAAGAAATGAACTCAAGATTGTTGAATCCTACATTTGATAAGAATGTAGGAAATAGTATGCATTAGTACAAAATGTACTAAATATGTTAGCTAGAATTACATCATAAGAGGATATCATAATGGTTAGTCAACATGAGACATAAACATAAGAGATAATAACATGGTCATAAGCATAATCTCCAACATAGTCATTACATGAGCATAAGTCAACATAAGGCATGATCCAATAAGATAGAAAATACCACATATTCATAAGCTTAGTCCATACTCACATCCTCTTAACATAAGAGAAACTTCATAAGTAACCTTCAAATTATACTAGTGCATTGCATAGATGAGACCCCATAATCCCACCTAGGCTAAGTACCACTTTTAGGCCATCATACCTCTTTATCATGTTTGATCTTATCCTTTAGCTTACTTCTCACAGACAAGGGAATCTCTCACCTTTAGTCAAACATAACATGGAAGGAAACTATAGCAACGATCCAATCTAAACATACTTTATATAAGAGAAACACTACCTAGGCCACCTCAAGTCATACTTGTGCAATGTATGGACAAGACCCCATAATCTCACCCATATTAAGTACAACTTTAAATCATCATGCATATTGATCATCTCTTTTCTCTCATATTTAGCTCATCATAAAGTACAAGGGAACATCCACCTTTAGTCACACATGCATTGGAAGGGACTTTCAAGCTACAATCTAAACTAAGCACACATCATAAGCATAAGTCATAAACATAGATCATCATATCATAAAAAGGAACATATCACAACTACCCTCAAAGCATACTTGTGCCATGCATGAATAAGATCCCATAATCCCATCCATGCTAAGTAAAGCTTCTTGAGTAACCGTGATTCATAATTCATAATCATATTCCTGTTTTGGGAATTAGCCTTAACCGACATAGACCATGTGAGCTTAACATGGAATCTGATGTCTACCATACACCAAAAAGGGGATGTTCTACTTGCCTAAGGTAGAACCATACTCTTAGCCTAGGTGGATCCAATAGCTAATTAACCTATGAGGGCACATAGTTTATGGGATAAGGAGATTGCTACTAGAAACCCGGACTTAACTATGGTAGAAGGTTTCCATCTCATGAGATACATACTTTGGGAACCCAGACTCAACTATGGTAAAAGGAACCTATTTGGAAAGCCGGACTCAACTATGGTATAAGCTTTCATTGGGAAGCCAGACTCAACTAGCGTATAAGCTTCCATCTCATATTCATATCCACTCGGTACTAAGCATAATTCCCATTGAGTTCATATTAAGTCTTGATTTAAGTTCATATTTATGGAAGAATGTCTTGACACCCAATCCAACATAACTTATACTATCGCTCATTAGATCATGCGTGAGAATAAACTTTCACCGGCCATATCTACATATAGATTCATTAGGTGAGACTAGTATTCCAACTTTAGAATCATCATATTGTGAGGAAACTACTCACATCATATCATATTCATGCATAAGTGTGTATATGAGGCTAACCTTACAACAAAACTACAACTAGGTCATGAGCATATTCAGTTTACTCTCAAAGTGTTCTTAAGCATGTACAAATCCTACATAAAACATGCATACTATCATATCTTGCCCTTCAAGGCCAAATCTCATATCAAATCAACACATCTAGAATGACTACATTAGACATGGATATAATCATAATTCAAGTAGTTCAATTACTACAAGCATAAAATCATACTTCACCTCCTTGAGGTTCAACACTTACTTTCAATCATCACACTTATGGTTCAAGCACTAGACATGGAAATCATCCTAACTCATGTGAATCTATTACTTCATACATTCAAACATTCATGAGGTAGATTAGGTGGGTAAAGTCCTTCCACAACAACTAGATGTAGTAGTCTACCATTTTTATATAAGCTTCACTCTTAAAGCCTTAACATACATAATTCATCATATTGGATTTACTCCCAAAGCCCTAGTGATCAACATTCATAACTACAAGCCTTACTCTCAAAGATTTACCTTTTACGATCATCGTACATATCTAGATCACAAGACATTCTAGTCACAAGTTTCATCTTTAAGCAATTCTAGCCATGATTCATCATAAAGGCTCAATCTAAATCATTACTAAACATAATCCATCATATATACCTTAACCTAGTTCAAATCATATTTACATGCTTCTATTCTTGAAAAATTACTATACATAACATCAATTGTAGAAGATCACTTATGAATCCTCAATTTCACTTCACAAGGCATAAACCCACATTCTTCAATTTCATCAATTAGACTAGGATTAACCATGGAAAACATGTAATATCATCATAATATCTTGATTCAATACTAAATCAATCATAAACAAGTACTATCCACTGAATTAGAATCATACTCAACTTAATCCACAATTTTGGAAGGAACCCCAACTTGAATTGGGGATTTCATCTTCACAATTAAAGGAATTCTAGGGGACTCCATAGATGGAAGAATCCATGAATGAATAAGCTAACATACCTTGATTATAAATCTCTCACAAAAGCTTGCAACAATGGAGGAATTTGACCTAGCTTTCTTCTTCTCTTCTTCTTCTTCTTCTTCACTTTCTAGAGAGAGAAATTCTTGGAGGGAATTGGGTTCTTTGGTGAATTGAAATAATGACTAGGATCAATGTATTTAGGGATTTATTAAGTTTATATAGGTGGTCTAATTACAAAAAAAATGACCCCACTAAATAACTAATTAATTCTACACCCTTCCCTTAACCCCTAACTTAACAACATAAGGGACCAAGGCTGCCTCACCCACGAGATCACGCCTACAGATCGTGGGTGGGTCCACGGAGCATGCTGGTCCTCCGTGGGTGCTATCCTACAACTCAACAATTTGGGGTCTTGACCCACGACCCCTTCCCACGGGGCGTGGGTCCACCTACTGGGCGTGAGTCCTATCCGTAGGTGGCTCATTTTGGGCAGTTTCTAGGGGCTGTTTTGGGTCCCCCTCAAGGACCCTTGGTTGGTCCTTGGGGGTCTTACCTTGACACCCTAGCCCTAAAACCTTCATTCTAAGTATGGGAAGTCGAATCTATGACTCTAATCCTCACATCAAACTCTAGAACTCTCACGTAAAGCTCTAGTTTAACTTACTAGTTTTTCGGGTGTTACATGTAAAAAGATGAGTGTCAGGACAAGACCCATGACTCCTCAAGATAACTACTACTAACAACTCATAAAACTGGAGTCCGCCGAAAGCAACAAAGTCTAACTCAAAAGCTAACGAGTGGATAAAGTGATCTCCAAAGAATCTTGTTGAGGATCCTAAGAACTTGTATATGCATTATTAAAAGATGCAGTTCGAATGACATCAGCACATTGAATGTACAAAACTGTAATATAGATGAATACCAAATAACTGAATGAAAGGACTCCAAAGATGTAGATATATACTCAACTGAATGTAAAGAAATAAAATAGTTAAATCATTAAAACTTTACAAAAATAGTTACTTATCTCTGAAGTTAGCTTATTAATGGATAAAGTAAAAATACACTTTTAACTCTATTTGGCAGATTCTCTAACCGAAAACCATCACTATGGGCTACGTGATGATACAACCACTCGCCCACGCTGCAAGAGCTGTACTATACCGTGTCGGGGGTATTGAACCTCTTAACCAAGTGGATCCACTAAGCAATATGGCTTTATCTAAAAAGTATGATCATTTACCCATGTCGGCAAGAAGATTTTGAGTAGTATAAACTTAGCCTAATATCGGTGCTCAATACTACTCGCAATACTTATATACTCATGTTCTAATGTATAAAACATACTATTTATCAATTTTGAGTTATTTACTCAAAATACCCTTTTAAAAGATGTAACTGCTCTGAAATATCTCTGAACTCATAACTCATCTAGAAATCAAAGTTTCTCTTTTCTCATTGAAATAAAATTATACATTTGGGACTTCTTAGTTCCCTTATACTCTTTCTCAAATCATTTTTCAAACTCTTTCTAAAGATTCCTCTTTAGTTTCTCAAGACTCAGTTTAAAAGAATTATGTTTGTAGAAATGAACATATCAACTGAAGGATCTCAATAACAATATAGAAAACTCAATACTCAGAACTCAATGATACTACTCATCTCCAGAATATTCAAAATTTAGGAATATAGGACTTAGAATCAATAACCTAACTCATATCAAGAATTAGGAAGTCAAAATCAATAACTTAACTCATATCAAGTATTTGGAGTTCAAAATCAACAACTTAACTCATATCAAGAATTTAGAACTCAAAATCAATAACTTAACTCATATCAAGAAGCTAGAATTTAAAATCAAAAACTTAACTCATATTAAAAATTCTTGAAACTAAGGGTATAACCCTAGAATAAACTTTTACCGACTTAATTCTGATATAGGGCATGATGAGGAACTAGTCCAACACTATGATAGCCTTACATACCGGATTATGAAGCTATTAGACTGAAAACTTTTGTGGAGACTTGATTTTATCTTGAGCTTGAGGAAGAACATTAGTTTTTTTGGAGGAAACCTTTGATCCTGGAGTCTTGGTGCTTGCTCTCGATAAAGAAACTTTTTTTAAAGTTATTAGGGTGGAAGAACATGGGAAAACCTTGGGTGGAAGGATTCTCTTAGTATCTTGAATTTTGATGTGAAGGTTTTAGGGTTTTTGTTGGAGAAGAGGAATCCTCGGTTACTTTTAACTGAATTTATAAATACTTGAATATTTAGATTGATGATTTTGAGAGGAAAACCAGTTAGTTAAATTATATACTTAGTTAAAACACTCAAACGACTTAGAATATGGTTTAAAAGCTTGGGAAAGTTCCAAAATAACCCTAGAATGTGTGCAGGAAGTTGTAGAAAAACATTGTAGGAAGTCTTCACGCAAGGGTCTACCATTCTTCAAAGTTTCCACTGTTTGTAGGTCCAGTCGTAGAACATCGACTACCTAGCAGGGCTTCACTAAAACAAGCATAACTTTTTACTCCAAAATAAAAAATGAGGCAAAGTTAGTGGCATTTGAAAAAAGATGTGTATACCTCTAATTTGATATGTCATGGTCCACCTAATTCATTATGAGCTGCGATATATTGTTGTTTAAAATTTACCTAACTCAAATAAGATTTCAAGATTACATGTCATGACATGAACTTTCTAAGAATCACAATAGGAGCATCAACTCTCTCCCAACTATCATTACTCAAATACTATCATCAACATCATTATCAAAACTAAAAGGACCGTTAAGGGAACTTAGAGAAAAAGATCATAAACACGATTCATTCAAGAAAACTGATATAAGAATATGCATGACATAACATTATTTTGCCAGCCATAGCGGGTGAATCATGATTTCGCGAGACTGGACATACTATGAGATATGAGTACTTATATGAATAGGTTCATATCATGAGGCTAATATTCACAATTTTATGAGTAAGATTGAGATCAATTGGCTAAAGTTGTTGCCCCTCATTCTGGGAACTTAGCATAGATGTGAATATGTCTGACGTGTATGAGCATAGTGATGAGTCGGGGATTTTCGACTCATTTAGGGCTTAATATTCAGGAAATTAGTGTCATCAATGCCTATTTTTTACTCATAACTAATGTTATAATGTTAATATGCAGCAATGAAGGCAAAATAGAAAGGCAATGACATTACAAGGCGAATAGGAGCAAAAAAGCAGAAAAAGTTTAAGGAAAGCAAAGCTGGTACTTGCCAAATCCACTCAGTGAGTCACCGAGTTGACCTTAAGCTCGCCCAAAGTTCCAGCATGCCAGCCCATGGACAAGAACAACTCAGCGAGCAAACTAGTAGTTCGTCGATGCACCAAAGAGATCGGCGATCCCGGTCTTAATCACCAAAAGTTACAGAAAAAGGATGGCGGGAAGCCAAACCTAGAAGGCGAGAAGAGGAGCACTCGGCGTATCGCTGACCAGTTCGGCAAGCCCGACTTACTTCACCCAGTGGACTCCATGCTGAAATTATGGGAACGTATAAATGCATTTTTCAAAAGAAGAGAAGGAGTCCCCAAATTGTTCACTTATGGGTTTTTGAGTTTTTACATTCTAGAACATTATTTTTACATTTTTGAGAAGATTTAGAGATTGTGAGAGTTTTAGCTTTAATTTGAGCATTTGGAGACTTGTGGATCGTTGCCCAATCAGATGGAAAACTTCGTTGGTAACGATTTCTTGTTCTTTACTATGTTTGGCTAAAAACCCCATTCTTGGGGATGTGATTATGTAGTTGAATGTATTAATTAGCTAATGGGTGTTGTTAGTTACTGATTTTATTGTTGTTTTGAAGCGGGTTCAATTAACAGTTTGTATTTTAATTGAGCAATTGTAGTTGCAAATGCAATTCTAGCTTAGTACTATATACTTGCTTGAGAAAGAAGTGTTAGAGTTGATGATTGTATCGATTGTGTTGTTACGGATCTAGCTTGAGAAAGTAGGTTTGAATTCAATCTTACAAATCTAGCTTGAAAAAGTAGATTGATTAGGGTAATGGGTTTTAAAATTGTGTTGTGCATGTTGAGGTTTGGAAGAACTCACTTGATTTGCAATAGTTGATTGAAAAATGGCTATTGCACCTAAAACCTAACCTACCCACCGAGATTCAACAACTTTGAGTAACTAGTAATCACCCATTACGCAAAATTAGCATTTGATTAACGCTCAACTTACACCTCTTCCAATTCTAGGTTTAAAGACGATCGTTATCCAGTATAAAACCCAACGAAGAGTTGTGGTCGATCCCACAGGGAGTGGTACAATTGTTCGAATTCAGTTACGAAGTACAAATGTTGTCTAATTTGTTATAGGAACATGCATTATCTAAAACATATAAACAAGTCTAAGGGGGTGACAAGGATGTCAAATGGGGGGTTTGTATTGTCAATTATCAGCTAAAAACACAATGAAAATAGGGTAAATAACAATTTAGAGAGGAATTCTCAGGATGTGATTGATTATGGGTTAATTTTGCTATATGGGTAATTGAAATTACTAACGAAATGCTAAACTTCAGTTGGTAGGCTAGATTAAGGGTGTAATAGTTTTCTCTCGAACAACTACCACGATTCAAGTGATTTATCTCCAACATCAACAAGCTAAACAATGTAAACAACCAAAAACCTTAATTCATCCATTCTCTCAAGCTAGATGGGTAGAATCAAATTTAGGATTTACTCTTTCGAGCTAAACCCATATCAACCCAATAACTACAATCATTAATCGAAAACTTTAGTTCTAAAATTTCTCTCTCAAGCAAGCCCAGAACTCTATACTAGAATTGCATTTGCAACTACAATTCATAAATTCATACACAGCTAACAGTTAAACCCACTTTAGTTAAGCATTAAAATCAGTAAATAACAATACCCATAAGCTAATTCAGCCCATAATCACATGATCACATCCCAAGAATTGGGGTTTTCGCTAAGCATCATAAAAAGGTAAAAACAGTTACCAACTAGATTAGCCATCAGCTGGGTAAAAGTCTCCAAGCCTTTACAATCCCCCAAAATGATTAAGTTCAAAAACCCACTTACAAATCCTCAAAATTAAGCTTAGAAATCTTCAAAGTCTACAATGAAAACTCAAAAACACAAAAAAACTCTCACTCTCAAACTTAGGGATCAGAACTCCTCAATCTTCCTTTTAAATTCCAATTGATAGTTGCCCACTTTTTGTCCTGAAAGTCCATTTGGCGGAATAATTCATGCCTCGCCGAGTGGTTCGGCGGTCCGCCCTTTGCTCCCTTTCATCGCCACTTTGCATTCGTCATCAGCATCCCAGGTCCTGTAACTTAAGCCGATCCAAGTTGCTATCGCAGAGTTGGTCGGTGATTCGCCGACTGCCCATTTCTGTCGCCAAATTGGTTCTTCCCCAAGGCTGGCACACTGGAACTTTGGGTGAACTATCCACTCGACGGTTCGCCGAGTGGTCTTGGCAATCACCAGGATCGCTTTTCTTCACTTCTTCAGCTTGTTTGTTCCTTTTTGTCTAGTAGTGTCCTTGCCTTGCTGCCTTGCCTTTAATGCTGCAAATCAACACTTTAACATCAATTTAGAGAATAAATAAGGCATTTGAGGACACTTAAACTATCAAAACAAAGCCCTAAATTAGTCGAAATCTCAGACTCATCAACACCCCCAACTTAAACCTTTGCTTGTCCTCAAGTAAAACTCAAGATCAATCAGTTCAACAAGGATGTCTACAAACAGTGTTGCATAAGAATCAACATAAATGCACACAACAAGGTTCAAACTACACATAAAATGATCAATTGTGCACTCAAAGTTTCAAATTGTGACTCACCATTATCAAGTGTACTCAAGCTCACAATGCTTGCTTCAAATGCAAGTTCAAGCTCAACAAAGGTATTAAAATGCCCTCACAACAAAGATGATTCCATATTCACACAAAATTTCTCAACAATTTAAAGTCCCGGAATCACATAAAACTCTCACATTCACAAAGATGAACACATGCATGACTCCACCCATAGGTTTGCCCTTATTTTCCAATCAACATTCGTTTCAGCTCACTCAAGATCAAAAAGGTCTTTTTAGAGCTTGTAATAAGGCTGAGTGTAAAATGATGGCAATTTAGGCTTAGTGGCTCCTACCTTCATGAAGTATGGCCTGAAACTCACTGTTCCTCTTTGTCTTTAACATTCAAACATGCTCATAATCCACCCCATTTTTCAACTTTATATGACCCACCAGATACACTATTTCTTTTGCAATTATCACACATTTTATTTCACAACATTTTGATTTCAGTCTTTTTCATTTTGTTTTCAACCTTTTTCATTTATTTTTCTCTTTTCTTCTTTTTTTTATATGGAGGGGTTCCATTATTTTCCAAACAATCCATTTCGGGGCAATTTTTCACACTTCTTGATTCTCCTTCTTTTTCACCACACCCCCAACTCCTAAGTTGGCTATTCAAACAAACCATACTTCATGAAAGTTATGGGTGAAGGGGTAAAAAGAGGTCACAATTGTTTAAGTTTCTTCCAAGAAAAGGTTAGGATCAAAAGGGGGCCAAGCAAGGTTCAGACTTCTCACAAGGTTGGCCACAAAGAGGTACGTTGTCAAATTGGCTCACTCTTCAAAAAATTTACCTAAGATCATGTCTATTGCTTGCATCACTCAATCAACCGGACCAATGGGGCAAATTCTAGGTGTCATCAAGCACAATTCTCAATACGAGCTCACCACACAAGGCATTGATACAATTATTAAACAAGACTCCACACTTTCTAGCTAGCGTCCAATGTTCATCATAAGAGACTTAATCAACAATCGGCTAGTCACAACGAGATGCTAAAAGTTCACATATTGTCTATGTAACTTAGTTTGCCTCATCGTAGCTGCACATTCATTTTGTTCAATTAAGAGCACTATTCAAGTCATCGGTATTGACCACAACTGACACTCAAATTTGCACAACAACAACCACAATCATACACAAAAGAGGTGGCAAACACTTTAAAAATTTGGTTCAAAACCATTTTCATATCAAAACAATGTGCCAAAATTTCTCAACAACCACAATTCAACAACCAAGATATATATATATAAACCAATATTCATAAAACAAAACCAGCCCACAAGAGGTAGGTATGGAAATACCTCACCCCACCAACAAAATACGCAGTTGTCCTCAAATGCAAATAAAATTAGAAATAGTCAATAAAGTAACAGAGAGGGAGGAAAAAAATAATCATCCTGCCAGGCTAAGCCTGGGGTGAAGTCTGCATATCAGTCACTCCATCTGTTGGTCCAACAATGCCCGGTATCTCAACATCCTTGGCTCCACGGGAGCCCACCATATTGGTATCCTGAAGCGATGCCTGTCTAGCAGTCTCAAACATAACACCCTCCAAGTCATCCAAATCCTCATACACAGTCTCCTCCTGCTAACCAAGCTTCTCCTCATCTGTCTCAGCATCGGTCTCAGCATCAGCGTCATCAACTCTTGTCTCATCTCTGATAGTAGTCGGATGCACCTCAGAACAAGCTGGAATATCTATGCTCAGAACCTCGGGGATCTCCATAGTGCCAAAGAACATGGATAGATCAGTGGACTTCAGCTCGTCCACATTTTTATGGATCCCAACAATGTCAGCCTTCAAGGCCTTAACAACATTTGTGGCACCCTGGCCCTTCTCATATTCCACCACTCTCACGGTAAGGGCATCCAAGGCCAACTTATGGCCATCAATCTCAGCTCGGATGGGTGTTAAAGCAGCAAAAATAGCTCTCTCTTTCATCCTAGGCAAAACGACCTCTAACTGGGAGGCACGCACATCAGCAGATTGGACCAAATGGTCCATCTTATAGAACATGGCTGGGTGATAGAGAGTCGGGAGGCAGAAGCAGCAGCAGAAGATATAGGGGGATGGGGTGCATCAAAAGTACCAGGAGTCTCAGAAGGAGAGGAGCCAGAAGTACTTGAAGTCCCACTGGCCTGAGTAGGCATGTTTGCCTCTGTAGGTAACATGTCAATATCAACCTCCGGGGATGTGTCCACCGAGGCTGCCCTCCTTCTGTCAGCCTCGTTCTACGTGTACTCAGCCTCTATATGTCGGATGTCGATAGAAGAGGTGGGTGTCACCTCGACATCCTTCCACTCATCTCTCAGAACATGGGCCCGTCGGCACAACTTGGTGATTAAGACCGGAAATAGGAGTGAAGTCTGGCGCGGCTTGGCCTTCATGGCCATCTCCTGCTCAACAATCAACCCCAAATTTAGCCTCTTCCTACAATAATGGACCCAAGACAAGCTGCCTTCAGGTGATGGAGGATGGACTCATTTTGAGACGACATAATTGTGCTGTTGATTCACACAAACCAAAATATGGCGGCAATGTTCAGGTCCTTCTTCTCGATCGGTGAACCTGCCTCAATACACCTCGGGGTGATGTCGGAGAGAAGGGGGCCTGCCAACCTTTTAAATCATCTAGAGTGTGTGTCTTGATCATGCTTTGGTAGTCAAGCATAAAGTCGGAAGAGCGCCCAAATACAACATTTATGTCAGAGCTGCTGCATTTACCTTCTGGACTCAGACCACCACGAAGTCTACCGGTGTGAAGGCACTGGCCTTCTTCTTCCCTTTCAGTACCAAGTCACTGTAGGCTGAATATAACTCCCAGACCCAAGTAGGAATGTATGGGCCACAGGGTTTGGTGAAAACCATGAATTTGTGGAATCTAAGAGTGTCCCACACCTCTGGATGTCTGTCCACCACACCATCGGTAGACAATCTATTTTCCTCTAATATGGTCCTCAATCCCTCAGCCTTTAGTTGGTTGAGTGACCAGGGAGGAGGACCCTGAACAGGTGGTGCCTGCAATACTGGGTGTGCTGGATGAGGCACTGGAGCTGAAGCTGGAGGGGTAGGCATCGGAGGCACTAGGATCCTAGTCGGATAGTTCATTGATTTGGAGCGTAGCTCCGCTCTCCTGGCATGTAATAACTGGTCATCCTCAGGCTCAGATATGGAAGCCTGAGAATCGCTCTGTGAACCACCTCATTGTCAGAGGTAGTGAGGTGTGTCTCGTAGACCCCCTCACTGTCTGAACTAGGCTCCTCCGGTGTTACCATCACGGGTGCCTTGCCCTTGCCTTTACCTCCCTTTGGAGGTAGTTTCGTAGAGTTTTCTATGGAAACAACTGCCTCCTCATTTATCACAACTCCGCGTGCCCACTTTCGGGGTGGCATGTCTCTATCGGTGACTTTGGGTCTAGCCATTCCTTCAAAACAATGTAGAAAATGTTAGAAAAAGTTTTAGAAAAACTGTAGAAAAGAAACTGCAGGAAGACTCACCGCACCGATCGGTGAGTCACCGAACCACTTTGGCGAGCCAAGTCGGGCTCGCCAAAAGTTACAGTGCAAAAATGCTCAAAATTCAAAGTTGGTCGGCAATGTCTAGGGCCTTTCGGCGGATCACAAACACCATTCGGCAAACTAGAAGTAGCTCACCGAAAGTTACAGATTAATTTTAGGAAAAAAGGGGTGCAGAAGGGCGATGAGAAAATACTTTCGGCGAACCGCTGAGTGATTCGGTGAGCTCGACCCAGCTCGCCAAATAGTCCTTCATGCCAGTTCTTCACCCCTTTCTTCAAAATCAAACCCGCAGCCCACGATAACAAAATTAAACACCAACATTATTAAATTAAACCAAGACCCATACTACCCATGCCCTCGGGGTACTCAGACTTCCCCCGATTTGGCGAAAATTGGCCAATTGACATCTTTTGCCCTTAAGAATGACGTCAACCGCTCCATCATTGGGAAAACTACGACAATTAGTACAATCTGGGGTTACTGAGACTTCACCCCGCTAGACCCAACAAATATTTAATGCAACCCAACAATTTAACCAACTATCGTTATGGGAATCAACCAATTACAATCATTTAAGCACGAATTCATTTAATTACAAGCAATCCAACACTCATACGACGATCAAACTACACTACCCAATGATATTCAACAACAATTTATCACAAGCATTTGATTTCAACCAACAATTAAGTTTAGGGTTTGGAAAACCAACCTTTTATGCCGATATTTGTAAAGCTAGGCGGCAAAGAAATCCCAAAATGAGTTCCGAGCAAAGATCCCAAGTAACACGAAGATAAAGTTTGAAAATATGAAAAATCTAGTATCAGATGAGAGAATGCGGGAGTTAAAGAGTAGGAAAGTGAAAGGATTTTTAAATTTAAACCATTTGGCCTTTAAAACCTTTCAGTTTGCGCGCCAGTCAGTGAAGTAAGTCACGTTCGCCGACCCACTCGGCGATTAGTCGAGTGGTATATTGGCTCGCCGAGTTTTAGAGAACTCCTAGCAATTTGGGGCTTCAAACGGCGGGCAAATTCGAGCTCGCCTACCTGTTCAGCGACTCGCCGACTGAGCTTTGGCTCGTCGAGTTTTACAGAATCCCCCATCAAGTTGGGTGGTTCAAACGGCGGTCCAAATCGGGCACACCGACCAGTTCGGCGTGTCGCCGATTGGACTCTTAGCTCGCCTACTCCTCATTTTTCAACACTTTCAACTTTTCAACCAGCAAAATCACTACCCGTTATTCAAAAACAAAAAATTAAAAACACTAAACCTCCCAAGAAGCGCCTCATTTAATATTGTGGCGCGACGTGGATATACTTTCAAGGATCATTCTTCGGGTTGGCCAAGGTATCACTTGGTAGACCCCCTTTCGGCCTTGGGTTCAAAAGAGATGAAATTTGACCCATTTGCGTTTCCAATTGCTTGATTGACACTGAATGTGAGGTGACCGTCTGATTAAGTATAGAAACGTCCTCTTTCTTTTCTTTGAAAACTTTGTCCGACCCTTCTACCTTATTGAGAATGCATGAGAGCATGTCTTCCGTACGGACATTCTCCGAGTCAGCCCTTGGTTCCTTGGGATTTTGACGCTCATGAGGTTGTACGTATCTATCCTTGTCACTATCCCTTTCCTTCCAAGTAGCGTTACGATCATGCCATTCCCTATCACGATCTCTCCATCCATTATTTCTATTCCAACCCAGATTTCCACCCAGCCTTGGATAGTTTTGACGAAAACGTCCTCCTTGATTTTCAAGGAAATTCACTTCCTCATTATACAACGCCTCAAAGTGTGCCTCATCGGGGTTTTCTCCACCAAAACCCACATCATTTACACTCTTCAACCCACTACCCATCACATTTTTCGACAATAAGTCCAGCTGGGTCATCATTTTTGCCATGTTTTGATCTCTCTCTTGATCCTTCTCGATGTGATCTTTTGTCATTCTAAAAGTAAGAGGAGATACTTGGTCCTCACGAGTGTACCGTGGTCTATTGGTCTTTTTCATACCATCAAGGAGTTGGGATGCAACCTCGTAAGGCTGCTGCATTATACCTCCGGGAACAAGTTGATCAGCAACTTCTTTATTCACCGAATCAAGACTCCTTTAGAAGTATTGCAACAAGACGTTGTTGGGAAGCCCATATGTTGGGCATTGAAGTACCAACTTCTGAAATCTCAGCCACATCTCGTGAATTGGCTTACCTTCCAACCATTTAAAACCTTGAATACTATCCCTTAGCGTCATCATTTTTGACGGGGGAAAGTATCTCACATAAAAAGCTACGGTAAGCTCATCCCAAGAAGTAATGGAATTTCTTGGGAGATCAGCTAGCCACTTGGTGGCCTCTCCCATCAAAGAAAATGGAAATAATCGAAGACATGCCAATTCTTGAGAAATATTCTTCAACGAGAACGGTCCACAAACGTCAACGAAATTTCGAATGTGCTCATGGGGATCCTCATGAGCCAGCCATCCAAAAAATTCTTTCATTTGTAGGAGCTGAAGCATTGTGCTAGTGACATGAAAAATAGTGTTCCCTTCAGCACGAGGTAGACGTATAGCCCCGACACCACCCAATTGGATAGGATCGTTAACATCGTTCAAATTCCCTATATCGTCTTGGTGGCCAACTTGGGTACCATTGCTCTTATTCACACTCATTTATTCTTCTGTTCAACACAGCCAACACAAACACAAACAAAGTAAGTCGATTCAACTATAACACAAAAATATCATAATTTAAACTTCAATAATAGAATTCTAAACAACACCACTCCCCGGCAGCGGCGCCATTTTGATTAACGCTCAACTTACACCTCTTCCAATTCTAGGTGTAAAGACGATCGTTATCTAGTATAAAACCCAACGAAGAGTTGGGGTCGAACCCACAGGGAGTGGTACAATTGTTTGAATTATGTTACAAAGTACAAATGTGGTCTAATTGGTAATAGGAACATACATTATCGAAAACATATAAATAAGTCTACGGGGGTGACAACGAATGTCAGATGGGGGGTTTGGATTGTCAATTATCCGCTAAAACCACAACGAAAATAGGGTAAACAACAATACAGAGAGGAATTCTCAGGATGTGATCGATTATGGGTTAATTTCACTATATGGGTAAACAAATTACTAACGAAATGTTAAAATTTAGTGGGTAGGCTAGACTATGGGTGTAATAGTTTTCTCTCGAACAACTACCACGATTCAAGTAATTTCTCTCGAACATCAACAAGCTTAACAATGTAAACAACCCAAAACCTTAATTCATCCACTCTCTCGAGCTAGATGGGTAGAATCGAATTTAGGATTTACTCTTTTGAGCTAAACCCATATCAACCCATTAACTACAATTATTAATCAAAATCTTTTGTTCTAAAGCTTCTCTCTCAAGCAAACCCAGAACTCTATACTAGAATTACATTTGCCACTATAATTCATAAATTCATACACAACTAATGATTAAACCCACTTCAATTAAGCATTAAAATCTGTAAATAACAATACCCATAAGCTAATTAAGCCCATAATTATCACGACCCAAACTCAAGGGGCGCAACTGGCTCTTAATGCCAAAACTCAGGCCCGAGCCAACCCTATTGAACCATTTACTACTAGCGCATGGCAGCCACACACAATAAAGAAAACAAAGAAGTATATCTCGTCTTAAAATTAAGCCCTCGGCCGGCAAGGCCCCTGTCAACAGATCTATAAAAGAAACAGCTACTCCCAAGAGTTCATATAAAGAAATAGCCAACTAGCACAGAAATCCTGATTGGGCCGTCGAGGCCACCATGATCTCTATACCGAAACTAAAAGCAGGTATATATCAAGACAATACATCAAACAGCTAACAAGCTTCAGCAAACCAACAAACTGGGCCAGCATGGCCATAACGTAGCTATACACCCTACACACTAGTCTGCAAGCCTCTAAGAGTAGTAAAGATTGGCGGGACAGGGCCCAGCCTACCCATAAATATATATACACCAAAAGCTAACAAACCTCTCAAATCTGGCAGCTCCGGAGGAAAGGGGCTAGCCAACCGGATAGAAGTCAATCCTGCTGTTGGGGAGGTCTATTGGGTCTTCTGTCGGGACCTGCAGGCATGAATGCATTACCTCCAGGCAATGGGGCATCATTACGAAATAATGTACCGAGTATGAAAGGCAATAGACTATGAGCAGGTATCCTAATATACTGGAGTAATCCGATAAATAAATCAAGGATAATATAAGTGTACTCACCTGTTCCTAAATCTAAACATATCAAAAATAATAAAACAACAACCTAACCAAGCCCCCATACGCTCGATTGGTACAAACAGCATACAAGACCACCTACCGAGTCCCGCATAAGCCCAGAAGGTGCCAATCAGTCTATATACCCCTATCAGTAGTCCCCTAGCCCCGTAGGTAGTCACATAGCCCTCTTAGGCAATATTATAGCCCCATAAGCAGCACATAGCTCTCTTAGGCATCAATATAACGTATAGACAACTCATAGCCCTCTTAGGCAACAACATGGCCCTGTAGGTAGCACATAACCTTCTTAGGCATCAATACATCCCCGTGGGCACCTCATAGACCTTCTAGGCGTCAATATAGCCCCGTGGGCACCTTATAACCCTTCTAGGCGTCAATATAGCCCCGTAGGCAACTCATAGCCCTTCTAGGCATCAATATAGCCCCGTAGGCAGAACATAGCCCTTCTAGGCATAAATCACATCCCTGCAGCTAACCACAATAGCCCCAAGGGTAACAATAACAATCCAATAGCTAAAAGAGAGCAATTTAGTTATAAGCAACCTATACAAATAGCCTCTAAGTCGTGTCCAACATAGGGTCGCTACTAACTGAATAAGAATCCCGACAAGGGAGGATTATATCCACTCAAGTACCCAACAATCAACAATAATGGCTACAAGTATAACAACGATAACAACCCAATTACATTGCTTCTAAGCTTTAAGGAAACACGTTGTAATAAGGAAATAGCCTTAACATACCTTTTTCGCTGAATTCACGTAGCCTAATGACTTTTACTCACAGCCCCCCCCCCCCCTCGCTACTACAACAAGGCAGGACCATGATCAACACACAAGAATAGAAGATACCACGATAATTCGATAAATGATTTGTATTTCCATTGCAAATTGCTATTTGTGGCTTATCAAAGCTGGAGTCGATGAAAGAAGGGTCTTACCTTGATCTTAAGTTCGTAATACACCTCAAAACCCTAATATATATCCAAACCCTTGCTGTCCCAACACAAAAGTATGATATGCTACGAAATTGATAAAACAAATTATACCATGATGACGATCTCAACCCGTAGAACAACTTTCGTCAAGGACTAAATCGAGAAAATCTATAATTTGGTTGATCCTATTAATGGGTTTCCTAAGTTTTCTGCTTCTTATCTCAAAAAATGAAGAAAAAATCGAAGAAGAACATATATATAAAGTTCCACCGACCTAGGGTCCCACCTCATGTGCCTGCTTGTGCAGTCTCATAAAAATGCAAATATCTCTTTATTCTGAAGTCGTATGAACGAACGGTTTGATGCGTTGGAAACTAGACTGGTAGACCTTCAATTTGATAGATTGGGGTCTCCATAACTCTTCGTAGATTAGGAGAAAACCTCTGAGACATTTGATCTAAATTTTAGAAAAATCTTTAAAAAGGAACTTACGATAACTTTCACCAACTTTTATTTTGCCACCTACCTAACTTCAAAACTTGAGATACAACCCTTGAACACTTAAATTATGACATACCACATCATTCTTAATTTATTACTCACCCTCTTTGCCTTTTCATGAAGGTACGAGTTAATTTAGACGTTTCGAAAATTCGGGGTGTTACATCCTCCCCCCATTAGAAACATTCACCCTCGAATGAAAAATCTGAGTCACACGGTTAAGTCCTTAGGTGTTGCCAAAATTTAGGCAGAGTATCCTTTGTAAATGTCACTATCCAGGAATCTAAAACGCATAAATTCTAACCTAGACGTCTCACAGGACAACATAAATAGCTAAGCACTATAGTTCCGCAATAACAGTGTGAGCAAAAATACAACGACAATAACCATAAAAAAAGCAACAATATAAAAAATCAGATAGGTATCTTACCTCACTGCACTAATATAAAGTAATATGCCATTACCCTGGGGTATGAAACAAGTGAGGATATTTGGACCTCATGCCATCCTCAGTTTCCCAGGTCACCTCTTCTCTATTCATGTTTATCCACAATACTTTAACTGAAGCCACCTCTTTGGTCCTCAATTTACGGACCTGTCGATCTAATATGGCAACAGGAGTTTCCTCGTAGGATAACTCCACTGTGATATGAACATCCTCAACTGGGACAACCTGATAAGGGTCTCATACGCACTTCCGTAGCATCGATACATGGAAAACTATATGACAAATTCTAGCCCCGAAGGAAATTCTAAATCATAAGCCACTCTTCCTACCCTCCGAAGGATCCGCTACCACCCAATGAATCTTGGACTAAGCTTGCCTTTTTTGCCAAATCTCATAACACCCTTCATAGGCGATACTTTTAAGAATACCTAATCATCAACACAAAACTCTAAATCCCTTCGTCGCATATCTGAGTATGAATTATGTCTGCTTTGAGCTGTTAGCAACCTCTCCCGAATGAACTTAACCTGCTCCACTGTCTGCTGTATTAAGTCGGGTCCAATCAACCCTGACTCACGTATCTCGAACCATGCAATGGGGGATCTACATTTTTGCCCATACAAAGCCTCATAAGGTACCATTCCGATGCTGGAATGATAAATATTATTGTATGCGAACTCAATAAGACGCAAGTGGTCATCCCAACTTCCCTTGAAGTCTAGCGCGCACGCCCGTAACATATCCTCGAGTGTCAAAATTGTGCGCTCAGCCTGGCCATCTATCTGAGGGTGAAAGGCTATACTAAGATTAACCTGTGTTCCCAGTCCTTTCTGGAAGGACTTCCAGAAGTTAGCGGTAAATTGTGCTCCTCTATTAGAGATAATAGATACTGGGACACCGTGTAGCCTAACAATCTCTCTAATATAGAGCCATGCATAGTCTTCGGCTGTAAAACTAGCCCTGACTGGTAAGAAGTGGGCTGATTTTGTTAGTCTGTCAATAATTACCCAAATAGAGTCAAACTTACGATACGATCGAGGTAACCCTGTTATAAAATCCATATTAATTTCTTTCCACTTTCACAAAGGAATGGCTATCTCCTGGACTAGCCCAGCGGGCTTTTGGTGCTCAACCTTCACCTGTTGGCAGTTAGGACACTGTGCCATAAACTCAGCAACGTCCTTCTTCATCCCGTGCCACCAATAGATTTCCTTAATATCATGGTACATCTTTCTCTAACCAGGGTGAATATAATAACGAGAATGATGTGCTTGTTCAATAATTTGATGTCGAAGCCCTGCAACATCCGGAACACACAATCGACCACTATATCTGAGGAATCCATCTCCTGCTATATCAAATGCTAAAGACTGCTGATCCTGAGCCCTGTCTCTGAGCTGCTCTAAGCTAGGATCCTTCTGTTACCGTGCTTTTACCTCTACAACTAGGGATGATACAGCTGTGTCCTGAATTGTGACCCCACTATCGTCTGCCTCTAACAATCTGACTCCCAAGCTAGCTAACTGATGAAGCTCTCACGCTAGCTCACGCTTCTCAACACCTAAATAAGATAAACTACCCATAGATCTTCAGTTGAGGGCATCGGCTACCACATTCTCCTTTCCTGGATGATATAAAATATCCACATCATAGTCTTTCAGTAACTCAAGCCATCGACGTTGTCACAGATTTAACTCCTTTTGTCTAAAGATATATTGAAGGCTTTTATGATCTATGAAGATGTCAACATGAACGCCATATAAATAGTGTCTCCAGATCTTTAACGCATGCACAACTGTAGCCAACTCTAAATCGTGGGTCAGATAGTTCTTCTCATGCTTCCTCAACTGTCTTGAAGCATATGCGATAACCTTAACATGTTGCATTAGAACACATTCCAACCCAACACCTGAAGCATCACAGTACACCGCATAGCCTTCTAAACCCTCTAGCAATGCTAGAATTGGTGTTGATGTCAACCTGTCCTTCAGCTCCTGGAAACTATGCTCGCAAGCCTCAGTCCACTGGAACTTAGCTGCTTTTTGAGTCAGCTTTGTTAAGGGTGCTGAAAGTGAAGGAAACCCCTCTACAAACCTTCTGTAGTACCTAGGTAACCCTAAGAAACTACGAACCTCAGTCGGAGTCATAGGTCTGGGCCAAGTCTTTACGGCCTCAATCTTTTGTGTATTAACCGTAATGCCTGCATCTAATACAATATGGCCTAAGAAAGCTACAGATTCCAACCATAACTCACACTTAGAAAATTTTGCATAAAGTTCTCGATCTCGAAGAACCTGAAGGACTTCTCACAGATGATTTGCATGCTCAGCTTTTGAACGTGAATACACCAAAATATCATCAATAAATACAACCACAAACAAGTCTAGATACGACCTGAATATACTATTCATTAGGTCCATGAACACTGCCAGTGGCATTAGTTAATCCAAAAGATATTACCAAGAACTCAAAGTGTCCATATCTGGTTCTAAAAGCTGTCTTTGGAACGTCTTTCTCCCGAACTCGTATCTGGTGTTACCCTGATCTTAAGTCAATCTTTGAGAAGCACTCAGCACCTTGTAACTGATCAAACAAGTCATTGATCCTTGGAAGGGGATACTTATTCTTTATAGTTGCCTTATTCAGCTGTCGGTAATCGATACATATTCTCAGTGAGCCATTTTTCTTCCTCACGAATAACACTGGCGCACCCCATGGTGAAGCACTAGGCCTGATAAAGCCTTTATCCAACAAGTATTTCAGCTGATCTTTCAACTCCTTTAGCTCAGCAGGAGCCATTCTATAAGGAGGGATAGATATGGGTTGTGTACCTGGTAGCATATCGATAGCAAAATCAATTTCTCATTCTGGAGAGACGCCAAGAAGCTCGTCTGGAAATACATCTAGAAACTCATTAACTACCGGAATAGACTAGGGTGTCAGTGGTTCTGCATCTATATCATGAGCGCGAACAAGATGATAAATACAACTCTTAGTAATCATCCTCCTTGCCTTAAGATAGGAAATAAACCTACCTTTCAGCGTTGCTGTATCACCTTTCCATTCCCGAACTGCCTCTCCTGGAAAGTGGAATCTAACAATCTTTGTCTGGCACTCAACATTAGCATAACAAGACACTCACCAGTACATACCCATAATGACGTCGAAATCGACCATCTCTAACTGCACCAGGTCTACAGAGGTCTGACGGTCGATAATTTCTACCGTGCAACCTCAATAGACTCTCCTGGAAATAATAGACTCACCCACTGGTGTAGGTACAATAAAGGGTCGATCTAATGACTCTACTACTATACATAACTTCCCCGCAATAAATGGAGTAACATAAGACAGAGTAGATCCAGGATCTATTAAAGCATAAACACAATGTGAGCAAACAATCAATGCACCTGTCACAACATTTGGTGATGACTCTGAGTCCTGTCGGCCGACTAGTGAATATGTACAGTTCTAGCGACGACCAGAACTAGATGCTCCCTCTCTGCCTCCGCCTCTGCCTTTACCTACTGAAGTCTGGGGTCCACGCCCTATAGACTGTGCTGATAAGGAAGAACCTACTACTGACCAGTTCGACTGACCTATACCACCTTGACCTATGGTCGGGCAGTTCCTCCACCCATGCCCCTCCTGTCCATAAGAATAACATCCTGTGGAGCCCTGCCTATACCTCCCAAAATGCATCCTACCGCAAGTAGCGCAACGTGACAGGGTTGTCGTATCCTGGCCTGAACCCCTCTACTGCTGAGAGCCTGATGCTTGTGAACCCTCACCTGGGACTGACTGTCCCTGACGATCAAATCTACTACCCTAGAACTGCTGTGATGGAGGTCTAGGTGGCCTACTAGAATATCAGGGTCTGGACCACCCCGAAAATCTCCCTGTGAACCAACGGGCCTAGCCCTCTTCTGTGTCTCTCTCTCGACCCTCTCACTCATATACTGTAGATGTCGGTGATCCTCTATGCCTTGTGCAAAGTCTTGAATTCGCGAGATATCCAAATTATCATTTAGTGCAGCGGTAGAAAAAACGTCGATATAGTCTGATTCAAGCCGTCCACAAATATACGCAACCTGTCATGCATCGTATCAATAAATGCTGGTGCATATCTAGCCAATGAATCAAATCTCAGCCCGTACTCTCGGAAACTCATGCTGCCCTGTCGGAGGTTCAGAAACTGGTCCACCCGGCCATCCCTAATCTCTTGACGCAAATAGTGACCTAAGAAAGCTTCTGTAAAGCTATCTCAAGTGGGTAGAGATGCATCTTTTCCCCTAGATCCCTCCCAACTTTTGTACCACAATACTGAAACATCACGCAATAAAAATGTTGCTAACTCAACTGACTAAGTCACTGAGGCATTCATGACTCTGAATATCCTATGAAGCTGATTAACAAAGTGCTGAGGGTCCTCCCTGCGATCTGTCCCTGTAAATTGTGGAGGATTCAAGGCAAGAAATTCACAAACTCTCGAACTTCTGGGCCTTTCAGAAGGTCCGGCAACATCTAGCGCAACTGACTGGCGCTGTGCAGCTACTAACTGTGCTAACATACATACTACACTCTTGAAATCCTGATCAGATGGAATATGAGGAACTAGATGTGGTACTGCTGGTGGAGCAGGGGGTCCTGTAGCCCTCAGAGGCTCCTGAAGCGTTGGAGAAGCTATAGGGGGCTGAGAAGATGTCTCCCCTTGGGTCTCACAATGGGCTACCTCCACCTGTGGTACCTTGCCGGTACCCTTGCCTGCAGTTGTATCTTGCCCCTGATTAGCTGTGGTCTTTCTGGTGTCAGCCATCTCTATCTGCATACAAATATCATTTATAAGCCAGAAAGCTCAACCCTTAAGACACCGCTCTATAGCACGACGTGAGCAAAAGAAAGATATTCATTCTAACATGCCCGGTAGCTTCTTGCTTATCGAGTGTGGTGCAGAACACATTTATAAACAAGACTCTACTAGACACGACTTGCAGACTCCCTAGGATACGACGTTGCTCTGATACCAAGTTTGTCACGCCCCAAACTCAAGGGGCGCAACTAGATCTTAATGCCAAAACTCTGTCCCGAGCTGACCCTGCTGAACCATTTGCTACTAGCGCATGGCAGCCACACGCAATCAAGAAAACAAACAAGTATATCTCGGCTTAAAATTAAGCCCTCGGCCAGCAAGGCCCCTGTCAACATATCTATAAAAGAAACAGCTACCCCCAAGAGTTCATATAAAGAAATAGCCAACTAGCACAGAAGTCCTAATTGGGCCGTCGAGGCCACCATGATCTCTATACCAAAACTGAAAGCAGGTATATATCAAGACAATACATCAAACAGCTAACAAGCTTTAGCAAACCAACAAACTAGGCCTCCCAACTCTGGCACACACTAGTCTGCAAGCCTCTAAGAGTAGTAAAGATTGGCGGGACAGGGACCCAGCCTATCCATAAAATTATATACAACAAAAGCTAACAAACCTCCCAACTCTGGCAGCTCCGGAGGAAAGGGGCTATCCAACCGGATAGAAGTCAATCCTGCTACAAAGGAGGTCTACTGGGTCGTCTGTCGGGACCTGCAGGCATGAAAGCAGTACCTCCAGGCAATGGGGCATCAGTACGAAATAATGTACCGAGTATGAAAGGCAATAGACTATGAGAAGGTATCCTAATATACTGGGAGTAATTCGATAAATAAATTAAGGATAAGATAAGTGTACTGACCTGCTCCTAAATATAAACATATCAAAAATAATAAAACAACAACCTAACCAAGCCCCCATAAGCTCGGCATGTACAAACAGCACACAAGACCACCTACCCAGGCCCCCATAAGGCCAGAAGGTGCCAATCAGTCTATATACCCCTATCGGTAGTCCCCTAGACCCGTAGGATGTCACATCACCCTCTTAGGTAATATTATAGCCCCGTAGGCAGCATATAGCTCTCTTAGACATCAATATAGCGTATAGACAACTCATAGCCCTCTTAGGCAAAAACATGGCCCTGTAGGCAGCACATAGCCTTCTTAGACGTCAATATATCCCCTTGGGCTCCTCATAGCCCTTCTAGGCGTCAATATAGGCCCGTGGGCACCCCATAGCCCTTCTAGGTATCAATATAGCCCCGTAGGCAACTCAAAACCCTTCTAGGCATCAATAAAACCCCGTAGGCAGAACATAGCCCTTCTAGGCATAGATCACATTCCTACAGCTAACCACAATAGCCCCAAGGGCAACAATAACAATCTAATAGCTAAAAGAGAGAAATTTAGTTATAAGCAACCTATACAAATAGCCTCTAAGTCGTGTCCAACATAGGGACACTACTAACTGAATAAGAATCCCGACAAGGGAGGATTATATCCACTCCAGCACCCAACAATCAACAATAATGGCTACAAGTATAACAACGATAACAACCCAATTACATTGCTCCTAAGTTTTAAGAAAACATGATGTAATAAGGGAATAGCCTTAACATACCTTTTTCGCTGAATTCACGTGGCCTAATGACTTTTACTCACAGCCCCCCCTCGCTACTACAACAAGGCAGGACCATGATCAACACACAAAAATAGAAGATACTACGATAATTCGATAAAAGATATGTATTTCCGTCACAAATTGCTATTTGCGGCTTATCAAAGCTAGAGTCGATGAAAAAAGGGTATTACCTTGATTTTAAGTTCCTAATACACCTCAAAACCTTAAAATATATCCAAACGCTTGTTGTCCCAACACAAAAGTATGATATGCTACAAAAATCGATAAAACAAATTATACCATGATGACGAGCTCAACGCGTAGAACAACTTTCGTCAAGGACTTAAGTTGAGAAATTCTATAGTTTGGTTGATCCTAGAAATGGGTTTCCTAATTTTTCTGGTTCTTAACTCAAAAAATGAAGAAAAAGTCGAATAAGAAGATATATATAAAGTTCCACCGACCTAGGGCCCCACATGACGTGCCCGCTTGTGCAGTATCATAAAAATGTGAATATCTCTCATTCTGAAGTCGTATGAATGAATGGTTTGATGCGTTGGAAACTAGACTAGTAGACCTTCAATTTGATAGGTTGGGGGCCCCATAACTCTTTATAGATTGGGAGAAACCCTCCGAGACATTTTACCTAAATTTTAGAGAAATCTTTAAAAAGGAACTTACGATAACTTTCACCAACTTTTATTTTGCCACGTACCTAACTTCAAAACTTGAGATACAACCCTTGAACACTTAAATTATGACATACCACATCATTCTTAATTTATTACTCACCCTTTTTGCCTTTCCACGAAGGTACGAGTTAATTTAGACGTTTCGAAAAGTCAGCGCGTTACAATAGTCACATGATCACACTCCAAGAATTGGGGTTTTAGCTAAGCATCATAAAAAGGTAAAAATAGTTACCAACTATATTAGCCATCAGCTGGGTAAAAGTCTCCAAGCCTTTACAATGCTCCAAAATGATTAAGTTCAAAAACCCACTTACAAATCCACAAAATTAAGCTTAGAAATCTTCAAAGTCTACAATGAAAATTGAAAAACTCAAAGAAAACTCTAACTCTCAAACTTGGGGATCAGAACTCCTCAATGTTTCTTTTAAATTCCAATTTACAGTTCCCTACTTTTTGGCCTGAAAGTCCATCTGGTGGAATAAGTCGCGCCTCACCGAGTGGTTCGGCGGTCCACCCCTTGCTCCCTTCCAATGCCACTTTGCATTCGTCATCAACCTCCCAGGTCCTGTAACTTTAGGAGATCCAAGTTGCTATCGCGGAGTTGGTTGGAGATTCACCGACTGCCCATTTCTGTCGCCAAATTAGTTCTTCCCCAGGGCTTGCACACTGGAACTTTGGGTGAACTAAAGAGTCACTAGTCGGTTCTCCGAGTGGTCTTGGCGATCACCAGGATCGCTTTTCTTCACTTCTTCAGCTTGTTTGTTCCTTTTTGTCGAGTAGTGTCCTTCCCTTGCTCCCTAGCCTTTAATGCTGTAAATCAACACTTTATCATCAATTTAGAGCATAAATTAGGCATTTGAGAACACTTAAACTATCAAAACAAAGCCCTAAATGAGTCAAAATCTCCGACTCATCAGCATTCCATTTATCACACTCCTAAGAAACCTTCTCTATTTGCTTTCTTTCGGTTTTATAAGTCGTAAAATGGTCACCTGAATCCCCCCCATTTGACATTAATTGTCAAAACCTTGTAATTTTACTTTAATGTTATGAAATTCTTACCTCTACAAATGATTAGAACACCATGTTACTTCTTAATTGACTTTGTTACTATATCACTCCCTGTGGGATCGATCCCAACTCTTTGTTGGGTTTATACTTGTTAGCTACTACCTACACATAGAATCGTTTGAAGTGTAGTTGAGCGTTATCAAAAATGGCGCCACTGCCGGGAGTGGTTTTTAGAATTCTTTTATTAAAGTTTAGTCGTGAACTGATTTTGTTGTAGTTGAATTATCTTATTTTTGTTCTTTGTTGGCTACTCTTAAACAGATGAAGAGATAAGTGTAAATTGGAGTAACACCAGCTAACTTGGGAACAACGATGACATTGGGAATTTGCATGATGTCAATGAGGATCAGTTGGGAAGTGTGGGTGCTATCTGCCTCTAACTGTGGGCAATGCGGTATTCCACATGACCAGCACTACTTTACAGCTGTTGCAAATGAAGGGTCTCTTCGGAGGACTTGCTCATGAGGACAATCATGACCACATCCAAAACTTTGTGGATGTGTATGGGCCATTTTATTTCAAGAACATCACTGAGGAGTCAGTCCGACTTCGTTTGTTTCCCTTTTCTCTAATGGGGGAAGCAATGAAGTGGCTGGCTGATTTGCCAAGGAAATCAATCACATATTGGGAGGAGCTCACTGATGCATTTTATGTAAGGTTTTTCCATCTTTCGAAGATGAGGAAGTTGACGGATAATATTCATAACTTCAAGCAAGTGGATGGCGAATCTATTCACGAGACATGGTTAAGGTTCCAAAAGTTGTTTCTCCAATGTCCAACTCACGGGCTGCTGGACAATGTGTTGTTGCAATATTTTTACCAAAGCCTCAACGCGGTCAACAAAGGTGTGGCAGACCAACTCATTCAAGGAGGAATCATGCAACAACTATTTGACATAGCATCTACCCTTCTTGATGAGATGAGGAAAATCAATGGCGCTTGGTACACTAGAGAAGATCAGTTGTCTCCTTTGAACTTTGGGATGACAAAGGAACAATTGGAAAAGAACCAAGAGCGAGATCAAAACATGGCCAAGATGATGATCCAAATGGACCTATTGACGAAATGTGTCATTGAAAGTCGTTCTAAGGCTGTGAATGAGGTCAAAATTAGTGTAGTAAATCCTGATGAAGAACACTTTGAGGCCATCTACAATGAAGAAGTGCATTTCTTAGAAAATCAGCAAGGGGTTCTTGTCCGAATTATCCAAAGTCGGGCGAAAATCAAGGTTGGAACTGGCATTGCGATGATGGTTGGAGAAACCGAGATAGGGAATGGCGTGACCGTGGTACAAATTGAAGGGAGTGGGATGGCGATAAAGAATGATATGTGCCTCCCCATGAGCGTCAAAAGCTAAAAGAGCCAAGGGTTGATCCTGAAAATTTCTGTATCGAAGATATGCTTGCTCGTATTCTCAACAAAGTGGAAGAATCAGACAAGGTGCTAAAGGAAATGAAAGATGACGTCTCATCTATGAACCAAAAGGTTACGTCACACTCAGTTTCTATTAAGCAGCTGGAAGCACATATGGGTCAAATCTCAGCTCATTTGAATCAAAGGTAAAAAAGAGGTTTACCGAGTGATACGAAGGTTAACCCAAAGAATGAAGCTTAAAAGCATGCCTTCATCGTGCCACAGCATTAAATAAGGCGCTTCTTGAGAGGCAAGCCAAGTTTTATTTTTTGTTATTTGAATAACAATTGTTGGATGTGCAGGTTAAAAAAACTCGGCGTTTTGGAGAAATAGGCAATTGGGTGAGCTCAGGAACCATTCAGCGAGTCACCGAGTGGGTGGATGAGCCCGATGTGGATCGCCTTTTTTACCAACCAAAGGGTTGGAGTTCTGGTAACTTCGGTGGACAAAAATCCCATCGGCGCGTCACCAAACAGGTCGGCGACATAAGTTGAAATCGCCGATCGAGGTGCAAACTCAAGAGTCAAAAGGCTTCCAACCATTTTAAATTCAAAACTCCTCTTTATTTTGCATTTTTCGACTCTTTCACTCTTTCAATATCATATTAGATCGTAGTTTTTGTTATGTTTTTTTGTGGGTGTTGTTGCGTTGTTAGAATTCGTTACTTTACTTGCTTTCACCATTGTTTGCGTTGTTTATTTATCTGCTTCTAAGGCCGGTGTCCTGCTTTTGCTTTAATTTCTTGCCATATCCTATGCATGTTGGTGTAGTTTTTATATCTAGTGGATGCCCTTGTGTGATTAATTGATTAGTTAAATATTGTAGGGTGAATCAAGCATGTTCAATTTTCGGCCTGTTTAAATTTTAATTTCATGTTTAAATTGCTTAAAATTACGGGTGTGTTGTTGTAGCATGTTGGGTTTGGTGTGAGTGAAGTCTAAGTAACCCGAAATGTACTTAACAACTTAATTTTCCCAATGATAGATTGGGTGACGTCATTATTATGGGCAAAAGACATTGATTGGTCAATTTTAGATAAATTGGGAGAAGTTTGAGTACCCCGGGTTGGTAATGATACGGGCTAGGCATTAATTGCATAGAATAGGTTTTTAATTTGGTTATCGTAGGCTGTGCATTAACTATTAGGGGTCGGGGTAAAAATATGGCACGAGAGGCTATTCGGTGTGCTTAGTCGAGCTCGCCGAATGACTCAGCGGTTCGCCAATTGACCCCTCACATCACCTGTCTACCCTGAAATATAACTATTGGATTCTTTAACATTCATCGATACGCCTGTGCTCGCCGATTGCCCTTGTTATTGCCTTTTTGTAGCCCTGTTTGTTGAAAATCTTTCAGTGAAATTCGGCGAGCTACTTTTAGCTCGCCGATTAAGTTCGGCGTGTCGCCAATAGACGTTGAACATCGCCGAATTGTTTTGACTTCTTTGCATTTTTTTTCTGTGATTTTCAGCGAACCCTCTAAGGCTCGCCGAATGAGCTTGCTGACTCACCGAGTCGATCGGTGAGTTTTCTTGCAATTCTTTTATTTTGATATTTCACTAACCCGTTGCAACTGCATTTGTTCGACTTGTGTTGTCTTGTAGATATGGCTAGGCCCAAGGTTCCTAGGAAAAATCAACCACCTAGAAAGAGAGCAGGAGGAGTAATCATTACTGAAGAGGCTTCTCCACCAAGATCAATGTGACCCAAACTTCCTCTGATAGGGGGAAGGGTACAAATAAAGAAAAAAGACATGCGGAGCGGAGATCAAGTAATTCGAGCTCTGACAGCATGGGTGTCTACGCCCCCCACCTCGTTACATCTGAGTCAGACAGAGAGGAAGAGGTTGGGTCTAGAACTACAGCCAATGAGTCAGAACTAGAGGACGATCAAACCCTTTAGCGGAGACGGGCTGAGTTGCGCTCCAAAGCGCTATATGATCCCACAAGATTCCCAGTACTCCTGACATCTCCTCTACCTCCAACACAGGCAGCTGAGCAGGCACCACACGTGCCCCCGATACAGGCACCTCCACCGTGTTCGATGAACATGTTAAAGGCAGCCGGGTTGAGAACCATTCTGAAAGAAAAGAGGTTGTCCACTGATAGGGTAGTGGACCGGTATCCAGCTGTGTGGGAAATGATTTGTTTCAATAAAATTGAGAAGTTTACACAACCCCGAGGCCCATATGTACCTTCTTGGGTTCGGGAGTTCTATGAGAAGTACGGGAAACTAATCCTGAAAGGCAAAAAAAAGGCTATTTTGTTCACATCGGTTGATTTTGTTGAGGTGAGAGGTAAGAAGGTGAAGTGCAGTAGCACAGAGATTAATGAGGTGTTGGGGTGCACAGTCTAGATAATCAATTTCTTTGTGGACAAGAATTAGAAGAAAACTCTCGATGATTTCAAGGGGTGGTTGTCACCCTTGATCTCTAATATCACACCTTCGTGGATTGTGCTAGGAGTCCATATCGAGAAGAATGACATGAACGTCGTTGATAGATATTGGTCCAGGTTCATAAGCAGCACAATCATGCGATCACAAAATGAGTCCTTTCTCCGAAACCCGAAGGCTTCCCTATTGGGATCTATTATTGAACGGGATAAATTGAATATAGGGATGATTATTGAGAAGGAGTGGCCAGTAGGGCCAATAAGAACCAGACATCGCGACCATTCCTGGTGCTGATTACAGAGTTGTGCCGGCGAGCTAGAGTGCCCTTTGTGGCAAAGAAAGATATGGAAGTGGCTCCCACTTCCTCTACTGACAACCTACGGATCGAGGCAGAGTACACTAGGGATGAGGCTGAGCGGAGGAGGACAGCGCCAATGGACACATCCCCGGCTATCGATGTACATACTTTGGAGGAAGACACTACTCTTTCCGCTCAAGCCGATAAACCATCAGGTACACCTAGCTTTTCTACCCCTAGTACTTCTGCTGATGTTATTTATTCCCAACCCCCGTTGACACAGGCCATGTTGTATAAGATTGGCCATCTAACCCATTCAGCCGATGTGCATGCTTTCTGAGTTGAGGCGGCTGTCCCAAGGTTGATTGAGCTAGCCATTGCTGCTCCCCTTGCCCCCATCCGAGCTAAGTTATGAGAGCAGCGAGAGTTGATTACTGCTCATGGCCTAGCGTTAGACACCCTTATTGTGTGAGTTGAGGCGTGCGAGCAGGGAGGGCGGCAGTTAGATGATGTGACAGCTTTGAGGGCCGATGTTGCAGGGTTAAGGCATGATGTGAATGAGCTCAAATCCACCGATATATCTATGTTCTGGGCACTGTGGACATTCCTGAGGTTCTAAGTTCAGAGATACCAGCTACTTCTGAGATTCTCCGGCTACTCTGATCGGAAATGTTGTTGTAGCTGATGATGGTGATGAGTCAGATACTCCTGAGATGAATGAGGAGGAGCTTGGAACCCATGATGCTATAAATTATGATGAGCTTGAGGACTTGAAGGGTGCGATGGTGTAGATGGCGACGGAGGCTTCAATTCAGGAAACCTCAATGATTGATTCTAGTGGAGTGCAGCCCATTCCTGGAGATGAGCCAGGAACTGATGCTCCATTTGAGAGAGCTCCAGATGCACAGCATTCACCACAGGCTTAGCCTGACAGGGGGATCTTGACTCTCTTCCTGTTTTATTTTTGAGGCATTTAATTAATTTTACATTGAGGACATTGTTTGGTTTTATTTGGCGGGGTGAGGGTATCTTCATACCTATCCCATTGGGCTGTATTTATTTTGTTTTGGATGCTTGATTTACTACTTTAGGTTTTTTTCGAAACCTCTTGTTTATTATGGCAGAAATTGTGAATGTTGGTTTTTTATCCAAATTAATTCGCCTCCTGATTTCTTAATTTTTGAATGTTGTAACAGTTTTCTTGCATATTAGAATATCGTTTGTGATCAATACCGATGACTTGAATAGTTCTCTTTATTGAACGATATGTTTTTGCAAGTCCAACGAGGCAAATTTGAGTTGCATAAGTCATGTGTGAACTCTTAGCATCTCATTGTGACTAGTCGATTGTTGAAGTGAGTCTTGTGGTGATCATTGCACGCGAGCTCAATTTGTAGAGTCATGATTGATGATTGTGTTGAATGCCTTGTGTGGTGAGATTTCCTTGAAATATGTGCTTCGTGATACCTAGAACTTTCCATGTTTGTCCAATTGACTAACGTTGGAGAATGAAAAAAATGATCTTAGGCACAATTTTTTAAGAGTGAACCAAATTGCTATTATATCTCTTTGTGACCACCTTGTGAGGGTATGAACCTAGATTGACACTATTTGAGCCTACCATTTCTTTGGATGAAACATGAACCCATTAGCCTCTTTCCCCCCCACCTAAAACCTTCATGAAGCCTTATCCCATTTGAATAGGCAACTTAGGCCAAAAGCCTAAGTTGGGGGTGTGGTGAATAATGAGGAGAGAAATTGATGAAGAATTTTGTGAAAGTCACCCTATATAAAAAAAATTGTGTAAAAAAAAGATGGAACCCCTCCATATATATATATATATATATATACATAAAGAGAAAGAAAAGAAAAATAAATAGATTGAAAAAGAATTTTGAAATATGTGCATGGATGGAAAGAAAAAGGGTATCCAATGAGTTGTGTGCTGGAAAATACCTAGGTTGGATTGTGAAAATGAAAAGAGTAATAGAAAAGGAGAAAGAGTGAAATACAAGCCATGCTTCATGAAGGTAGAAGTAACTAAGCCAAAATGAGCATACATTTACCCTCAGCCTTGTTACAAGCCTTGAAAGACCTTGGTGATGTTGCATAAGTTGAATGATGTGTTGATCGGAAAATACGGGCAAGCCTATGGGTAAAACCATGCATGTGTTTATCTTTGAGAGTGTGAGAGTTGATTTTGATTCCTCATGATATAATCTTTGATGAACTTTGTGAGAGCATGGAATCATTCTTGATGTGAGGGCATTCGAATACTCTTGTTGAGCCTGAATTTACATTTAAAGGAAGCATTGTGAGCTTGACTTCTATTTGATGATGGCTAGTCACAGTTTGAAACTTCTAGTGCACAATTGAATATTGCATGGGTAGATTGAACCTCACGTGCATTTATGTTGTGTCTCGAGTAGCACTATTTGAAGACATCGATGTTGGACTGATTGATCTTGTGTTTTACTTGAGGACAAACAAAAGTTTAAGTTGGGGGTGTTGATGAGTCAGGAATTTTGACTCATTTAGGGCTTAATATTTAGGAAATTAGTGTCCTCAATGTCTATTTTATGCTCATAACTGATGTTAAAATTTTAAACTGTAGAAATGAAGGTAAAAGAGGAAGGCAAAGACATTACAAGGTAAATAGGAGCGTAAAAGCTAAAAAAGTTTAAGGAAGGCAAAGCTGATACTCGCCAAAGCCACTCGGCGAGTCACCGAGTGGACCTTCAGCTCGCCCAAAGTTCCAGCATGCCAGCCCATGGACAGGACCAACTTGGCGAGCAGACTAGTAGTTCGGCGATGCGCCGAAGAGATCGACGATCCCGATATCAATCGCTAAAAGTTACAGAAAAGAGATGGTGGGAAGCCAAACCAAGAATGTGAGAAGAGGAGCACTCAGCGTACCGCCGACCAGTTCGGCGAGTCCGACTAACTTCAGCGAGTGGACTCCGTGCTGAAATTCTGGGAACGTATAAGTGCATTTTTCAAAAGAAGAGAAGGAGTCCATACATTGTTCACTTCTGGGTTTTTGAGTTTTTACATTCTAGAATATTGTTTTTATATTTTTGAGAAAAGATTTAGAGATTGTGAGATTTTTAGCTTTAATTTGAGCATTTGGAGACTTGTGGATCGTTGTCCAATCTGATGGAAAACTTCGTTGGTAACGATTTCTTGTTCTTTACTATGTTTGGCTAAAACCCCCATTCTTGGGGGTGTGATTATGTAGTTGAATGCATTAATTAGCTAATGGGTGTTGTTAGTTACTGATATTATTGTTGTTTTGAAGTGGGTTCAATTAATAGTTTGTGTTTTACTTGAGGAATTGTAGTTCAAAATGCAATTCTAGCTTAGTACTCTATACTTTCTTGATAAAGAAGTGTTAGAGTTGAATTATTAGTTGATGATTGTATCGATTGTGTTGTTATGTATCTAGCTTGAGAAATTGGGTTTGAATGCAATCTTACAAATCTAGCTTGAAAAAATGGATTGATTAAGATATTGGGTTGTTAAATTGTGTTGTGCCTGTTGAGGTTCAAAAAAAATCACTTGATTCGCAATAGTTGATTGAGAAATGGCTATTGCACCAAAAACCTAGCCTACCCACTGAGATTCAACAACTTTGGGTAACTAGTAATCACCCATTACGCGAAATTAACATTCAATTTATCACACTCCCAAGAAACCTTCTCTATTTGCTTTCTTCCGGTTTTAGTAGTCGTAAATTGGTAAGTTGAATCCCCCCATTTGACATTAATTGTCAAAACCTTGTAATTTACTTTAATGTTGTGAAATTTCTACCTCTAAAAACGATTAGAACACCATTTTACTTATTAATCAAATTCATTACTGTATCACTCCCAGTGGGATCGGCTCTAACTCTTAGTTGGGTTTATACTTGTTAGCGACCACATACACTTAGAATCGGATGATGTGTAGTTGTGCGTTATCACATAAGTCATAGACATAATTCTAATATTAGAAACATTAATAGGATGTTGTAAAGATTGAACTTTGAAGAATGTGCTAGAGTATGAATGGATTGATATAACACTATAACTCTTTTTTAATACATCACTATTTGATTCTTAAAACTTGACTTGGTTTCTCATCTTATCATCTCCTTTTTAGGTATGAAGCTGACACTTTAAAGTTTTGGATCTATTCCATATTTTCTAAACTAGTCTCTATTTAATTTACACTAATACTCGATAAATGCTACTGTCATTGCTACTAAACTTTCCACGTACAGGCACTAAGATCCCTTCTAAGGCTTCTTTATGAGATACTACTTTTAACTTCTTCCGGCTTCTATAGAAGACTTTCTATAACCTCTACCAGTATTTACCTATAAAGTCATTTAATCTAACTCTTAATATTCTAACTTCTCCTTCTTAGCCCACTAATACCATCCTTCTAAGTTCATATCTAGTGAACTGGAGTAAACTTCACCTATATTTAAAAGGCTCATCATTGACTAGGCTATATAAAATCTCTTCTATAAAATTCTTAAGGGTAATAAATAATGCTTACATCAGTCTACCCCACATTGATAGCTCAAATATACTATCCAGGAACACAAAAAAATCATAAACTTAATTTGAACATTGTCTGACTATATACTATCTAAGGTACACCTCGTATGCTCTTGTTAATCTAATGACTTAGACACACTTCATTGCCCTCACCCAAGGGTCATAATACCATACTTGTACCACTCACATTTATCAAAAAGTAACACCTTAATTCCTCACCTAGTTTATGTCAGATCCACTAGATCAGATATCAAAACTAACATCATCACCCTCATGTTCCCATCTTTTTTATTACCACACTCATCTCAAATTCAAGCTTAGTGAATAGTACTAAATATGGATATCAATATAATGGATCACATACTATACTAACTTACGAATACTAGATAAAATCAAAAGAAACTCGCTAACTAAGACCTCATGACAAGTAGTCAATCTTAATTTCACAACCTACCTATTTACAGATTACCGTCACATTTCCTTTCACAAGTTTAGTACTATTTACCTATTTACTATACATCATTACTTAATTAGTTCTATAATCCTCTGAATACCACACGGCTCTCCTTTGAAAATTCATTAGTCTAGCTTAGATCTATGCCATATCGAATACTCGACTCTTCTATTCAACACATATACTTGGTCTTCACTAACACAATGGCACATCGACATAGACTCCTTTCTGGTAACAGTACACTTTAACTCATCCTAACTAGTAACTATTCCTCTACTTTTTATCATAAAATTCACACAAAATTATCACATGTTAGCCAAAACATAAGAAAAAAACTCCTAATTAATTACTTACTAGGTACATGACTACAATACATACTTTACTCAATAACTAACCTCAATGTTAGGTTACTACACTCTCAATACATACTTCTAACTCTAGGAACTTCTACTACTAATAGCTCATAATATCGCAACTCACACTATTTTTTGGGTGAAGATACTACTCACGCATTCTAAAAAATACTCTCATCTTAAAAGGTATCACTTGTAACAGTTTTCTTAAAGAAGACCACATGGGAGTACATCTCACTTTTAGCTCGAACGCACGATTCATATGAATAAGAGTGCATTATTTTGAATCTAAACACTTAAGCTCACTCACATGTTTCTCTCAAGCCCCTCTGCAGTCGCATGACTTTCTAAAGATTATTGCTGATAGTAACTCATCAATAAGGATCTGAGCTTTGCTTTTCAACCACATTAAGTATCAGGGGTAGTCGAATGGATTTGAGAAACGAACGAGTTTGAATAATTTCCTCATGGAACAATTATATAGCACGATCTAGAGTATGAAAAAAGGGAAACTTTTCTTAAATGTTTGTAGTCCCTCAATTATTAAAGTGGGGCCCTCACAACCATAGATAAGATCCTACTGCCACGACTTCATAGACACCCTAAGAAACTTGAACTCTCTTCTTTGATACCAAGTTTTTCACGACCTGAGCCAATACCCTGGATGTGGCCGGTACTCGAGAACTATTGTTTTCCCCCAAAAGAACCCTCAACCTAGCTGACTACAAGTGGAAGACTAACTCATGCATACACAAGCATCAAACTGAAAGAAATGCTAAATCAACAATGTAATAAATCTCAAAACTCTCTTAATATACTGAGTATGAATCATACTTTATAAATAAAACATTTGAAACTGAAAGACTCTCCAAAGTTGTCTATCTATGAAGCCTCTAATATACAAAGATAAGTGTCACAACAAGACTCACAACTCTTCAAGAGAACTACTACTAACAACTCATAAAACTAGAGTCCTCCGGAAGCAAGGAGGTCTCACTCAAAAGTTGATGAGCGGATGAAGTGATCTCAACTAACTCTTGTGGAAGATCTATAGAACCTGTATCTGCATCATTAAGAGATACAGGTCGAATGACATCAGTACATTGAATGTATGAGTATATGATATAGTTGAATAACAAATAAATGAATGAGAGGATTGTTATATCGATAGATATATAGTCAAGTGAATGTAAAGAAATAAAGGAGTGAAATCATTAAAAATTTACAAAAGTACTTACTCATCTCTAGACTCAATATATTAAAAGGAGTAAAATCATTAAAACTTTACAAAAGTACTTATCATCTCTGAAATCAATATATTAAAAGGAGTGAAATCATTAAAACTTAACAAAAGTACTTACTCATCCCCGAACTCAATATATTAATTAATATAATAAAAATACACTTTTAACTCTATTTGGAAGATTCTCTAACCGACAACCATCACTATAAGCTACATAATGATACAACGTCTCTCCCACGCTGCGAGAACTATCATATACCATGTCGGGGTATAGAACCTCTCAACCAAGTGGATCCACTAAGCAAAACAATGTATGATCTTTTACCCATGTTGGTAAAACATGATTTATAAGAATTTTGAGTTTTCTGACTCAGTCCCATAACGGTGCTCAATACTACTCCCAATAATTATATACTAATGCTCTAATGTATAAAACATACTCTTTCTCTGTTTTGAGGTAATTACTCAAAATACCCTTTCAAAAGAGGTAACTACACTGAAAGATCTCTGAACTCATAACTCATTTAGAAATAAAAGTTTCTCATTTCTCAATGTAATAAAATGATACATCTGGGACTTCTTAGTTCCCTTATACTCTTTCTCAAATCATTTTCAAACTCTTTCGCAAGATTCCTCTTTACTTTCTCAGAACTCAGTTTAAAAAAATTATGTTTGTTTTAAAAGATTCTAAAAAATTATAACTCAAATAGGGTTCATGCTGAAATATACACATCAACAAATAAACTCAAGGATCTCAATAAAAAACTCAATATTCCGAAATCAAAAACTAAGAACTCAAAGATACTAGTTATCTTAAGAATATTCAAAAATCCAAGAATTTAGGACTCAGAATCCATTACTTAACTCATATCAATAATTTAGAACTCAAAATCAATAACTTAACTCATATCAAGAATTTAGAACTCAAAATCAATAATTTAACTCATAGCAAGAATTGAGAACTCAAAATCAATAAATTAATTCATATACGATTTCTTAAAACTAAGGGTATAATCATAGATTAAACTTTTACCGACTGAATTGAGATGTAGGGCGTGAGGATGAACTAGTCCAACACTATGATAGCCTTACACACCTGATTATGAAGATATTAGACTAAAAAAATTTGTGGAGACTTTATTTTATCTTGAGCTTGAGTAACAACACTGGTGTTTTTTGGAGGAAACCTTTGATCCTAGAGTCTTGGTGCTTGTTCTCGATAAAGAAACTCTTTTATGAAGTTCTTATAGTGGAAGAACATGGGAAAACCTTGGGTGTAAGGATTCTCTTAGTATCTTGAATTTTTGACCGGAAGGTTTTGGAGTTCTTGTTGGAGAATAGGAATCCTATGTGAGTTTTAAGAGAATTTCTAAATCTTGAATGTTTAAATTGATCTATTTGAGAGGAAAACTAGTTAGTTGAATGCTATACTCAGTTAAAACACTCAAAAATAACTTAGAATAGCGTTAAAAATCACGGGATAGGACAAAAATAACCCTAGAACATGTGCAGAAAGTTACTGAAAAACAAATTGCAGCAAGCCTTCACGGAAGGCTTCACCATTCATCAAAATTTCTACCGTCTGTAGGTCCAGTCGTAGAACACCAACTGGTTGACAGGGCTTCAGTAAAACATCCATAACCTTTTAATCCAAACTCGAAATCAGGCAAACTTGGTGGCGCTGGAAAAAGGACTCTGTAACACCACAGATTTGAAACCAGGCAAATAGCATCTTTTAGGAAAATTGCAGGTGCCAACCAACGGTGGCCAACCACAAACCGTGGTTGGGACCACGGAACGTAGGTGGGTCTATTGTTAGGCACCTCAGAAAGTCAGTCAGACCCAAGGACCACGGCCTGACCAAAGGTCCGTCGATCAAACCACGGACCGTGATCCAGGGTCTGTAGGTCCAAAGGACAAAATCGAGTTCTGATCACGAACCACGACCAACCAGGATGGACCGTAGGTTAGTCGACGGTCCGTCGGTCGGGGGTCCGTCGGTCGTGGGCTGGCGGTTATTCTAGGGACTTATGGGTCTCTTTTCCAATTTTAATTAAATAAATGTGGTGTCATTTTGCCTAAGTCTAGAACACCTATATAAGTATTTTTAACCCCCAAAATCCCCGATTCAAGTCATTCTCTCAAATCCCAAAAAAAATAAAAAATCCAAACTCCTCTCAAATGTTCTCTCTCTAGAAGTTGGAAGAAGAAGGAAGGAATTGAAGCTAGGGTCAAGTAAAGTCCCCAATCTTCAAGATTTTGTGGGCTTTGTGACTAAGTTATGATGGCTTTTCATCCATGGGGTCCTTCCTCCCATGGAGTCCCCTAGAATTCCCCCAATTTAAAGAAAAATTCCCCAATTCTAGCTACGGTTTCTTCCAATGTTGTGGGTTATGATGAATGTTAATCCAATTGAGTGGATTATGATTGTTTATGATTGAATGATAGGATTGCATGTTTTTAGGGTGAAATTACATGTACCCATGCATATTCCATGATTTTAACCTAGAATTGATATAATTGGGTTGATACCTTGAAGGGAAACTTTATGGGTTTAGGCTTATCCTTATAGATTGATGTTTTATGATGTAAATTTCTTGAGAATAAAGCATAGATGATGATCATGAGATGTAGTTCTTTGAGAGGAAAGTGTATGGTATGAATTGTTGGTAATTGATGTTATTGTTGTGAAAGGGATACTTTCCACATGAATTGCTTAATTATGAATGTATGAATGTGAAAGGTTTACTCACATGAATGATTCTAGGTTGAAAGGATTGCTCAACTAAAATGAATCTAGACTAAAAGACTATGTAATTCATAAGGCTAGAGGCGACTACCCTTGACCTCCATATGAGAAGGATATGAGGTGATTTCCCATACTCCTTAGAAGTGAACAAGAGGTGATTCCCCACGTTCCTATTACGATGAATGGACATGGAGGCGAGTACCCATAATCCTTATGAAATGATGTGGAGGTGAGTACCCGTGTCATATGATATGATTGTGGAGGCGAGTACCCATGATCTTAAGGTAAGTAAGGCAAGATGCGAATAGCCTTTAGCCTTTGTAGGCTAGGCATTGAGGCGAATCCCCTTGTCATTAAAAGTAAGTATGAATAATGTGAACTATGTTATGATAAATGAATATCTTGGATTTTTGCTTGAGATGCCTTCCATGAGGTAAGCTTGACTAGAGGTGCATGACCCAAGTCTTGATTAAGGATAAGTAAGGTTGCTTGAGAAGTGTTCCTTTCTTATTATGATGATGATTTATGTGCATTGATTATGCTTATGGTTTGTATTGACTAACCATTTTGTTTATGTTGTTATACTATCTATCATATTTAGTACATGTTTGTACTAATGCATACTCTTGCCTACATTTCTTATAAAAAATATAGGGTCCGGCGACATTGATTCTCACACTCATGGCTAGGTTCATAGTTGATCAAGGAGTTAAGATCTGGTGAGTCCTCATAGCATTCGAGGATATGACCACCATATTTTCCTTATGCCTTTCATTTATGTTAGGACTATTGTATGGGTTGTGTCGCAAGATTTATTCATGTTAATTAGATGGTTTGAGACAATTGTATTAGACTTCCGCTCGTTTTATAAAGACTTTGATAGATTTGAAATGTTTTAAATTTCCGCATCATATCTATTAATTTATGTTATGATATGCTAAGTGGCTCTTATGAGGCCTCTTGGGGTCTTGTACGCCTTGTTACATCTAGGTACCCTGGGTCGTGACAAACTTGGTAATCAGAGCACAAGGTTTAGAATGGTTCTAGGATGTCTCAACACGTCAAGTAGAGTCTTGTTCATAAGTGTGAAGCACGCCACATTTAAGAATGAGAAGCTACTCCATGTTTAGGAAACTTCACTTCTTCATTTCTCTAAGTCGTGCCATAGAGTTTAGCGCTATAAAGTCTTTCTCCTACTCCTTATTCGATGGTTTTTAGGATATGACTACTAGAAGGGCTAATGCTAGAAGGACTGAGGGAGATAATATGGGCCAAGAAGTTCCTCCCCAAGCTCCTCCTCAAGCTCCGATTGATCCTTTGTCTGAGAATGTAACAAATGCGGAGTTTAGGCTAGCTTTCCAAGTGTTGGCTCAAACCATGACGGCCCAAGCCAATAGAGAGGTGGTAGCCCCTGTGAACCCAAATGTGGGTACAGCGGTGGCAAGAGTGAGGGACTTTACAAGGTGGAACCCTCTGGAATTTTATGGCTCCAAAGTTAAGGAAGATCCTCAAGAGTTTATCGATAAGGACTATAAGATACTTGCTATTATGGGAGTGACTACGGTAGAGAAGGTGGAATTGGTCGCTTACCAACTCAAAGGGGTTTCTCAGATTTGGTTCAATCAATGGAAGGAGGCTAGGCCAGAAGAAGCGAGTCCCATAGAGTGGGAAAGGTTCAAAAGTGCTTTCCTTGATCGATTATTCCCTCTTGAGATTAGAGAGGCCAAGTTGGTCGAGTACATTAACCTTCGACATGGAAATATGAGTGTGAGGGAGTATGCCTTGAGGTTCACTCTATTGTCCAAATATGCTCCCTCTATTATAGAGGATCGTAGGACTAAGATGAGTAAGTTTTTGTCGGGAGTGTCCGACATGGTAGTCAAAGAATGCCGCACCACTATGCTTGTCCATGACATGTACATTTCTCGTCTTATGGTGCATGCCCAACAGATTGAAGAGGAAAAGCTTAAGGAAAGATCTAGGGAGGCAAAGAGTGCAAGATCCGATGATGGTAACTTTTCACATTCTAGGTCCGATGGACGGGGTCGTTCAAGGTTTCGGCAAAAGTTCTCCGGGTAAGGTTCTTCTATTGCTCCTCCAAGGTCTAGCAATGAAAGGGTGTCTAACCCTAAACCTCAAGGAGATGGTAGTAGATCCTCGATGCCTACTTGTGCTAATTGTGGAAGAAATCATGTGGCCAAGTGTCTAGCGAGTTCCAATGCTTTCTTTGGGTGTGGTAAGATGGATCACAAGATAAGGAATTGTCCTTCGTTTGCTAAGAATGAGGGAGATATTCATTGTATGGCTCAACCCTACCCTTCATCCGGTCCAAGTGGTTCGGGTGCAAGTGCTCCTAAGCAAAACTGCTTTTATGCTCTTCAGACTAGAGGTGATCAAGAGAGTTCCCCGGATGTGGTGACCGATATGTTAAAAGTTTTCCATATAGATGTCTATGCTTTACCTGATCGCGGTGCTACTTTGTCTTTTGTGACACCTTATGTGGCTATGAGGTTTGATGTACTCCCTGATGTGTTATTAGAACCTTCTTTTATCTCTACTCCTGTTGGTATTCCGTGGTGGCTAAGAGGGTCTATAGAAAGTGCCCTGTTTCCTTGTCCCATAGAGTTACTCTTGTTGACTTGGTAGAGCTTGATATGTTAGACTTTGAAGTCATCCTTGGTATGGATTGGTTGCATTCGTGTTATGCTTCTATTGATTGTAGAACTCGGGTAGTCAAATTCCAATTTCAAAATGAGCCTATCCTAGAGTGGAAGGGGGGAAATTATATTCCTAAGGGACAGTTTGTATTTTGTCTTAAGGCTAGAAAGATGATTTCTAACGGTTGAATTTATCTTTTAGTAGGGTAAGGGATGTAGATTCTGAAACCCCTTCTCTTGAGTCGGTCCCCGTTGTAAATGAGTTTCCGGAAGTGTTCCCAGATGACTTACCCGGTATTCCTCCCGAGTGGGAAATAGACTTCGGTATTGACCTTCTCCCAGATACATAACCTATCTCTATTCCTCCTTACCGTATGGCTCTAGAAGAACTTAAGGAGTTGAAAGAACAGTTGAAGGATCTGTTAGACAAGGGTTTCATCAGACCGAGTATCTCTCCATGGGATGCTCCGGTTTTGTTCGTTAGAAAGAAGGATGGTTCTCTTCATATGTGCATTGACTATCGTCAGTTGAACAAGGTGACTATTAAGAACAAGTATCCTCTTTCGAGGATAGATAATTTATTTGACCAACTTCAAGGGGCAAGTTATTTCTCTAAGATTGATCTTCGATCCGGTTATAACCAACTGAGGGTGAGAGGAAATGACATCCTGAAAATGGCTTTTCGAACTTGGTATGGTCATTATGAGTTTTTGATAATGTCGTTTGGTTTGACTAATGCTCCGGCGGTGTTTATGGACTTAATGAATATGGTGTTTAGACAATATCTTGACATATTTGTGATTGTATTTATCGATGATATTTTGATCTATTCAAGAAGTGAGAATGAGCATATGGATCAATTGAGGATCGTATTGCAAATCCTCAAGGACCAATAATTTTTTGCAAATTTTAGCAAATGTGAATTTTGGTTGAGATCCGTAGCTTTCCTTGGTCATATTGTGTCAAGCAAGGGTATTGAGGTAGATCCTAAGAAGACGGATGCGGTCAAGAGTTGGCCTAGACCTCTAACTCCTTCGGATATTAGAAGCTTTTTGGGTTTGGCCAGTTATTATAGAAGGTTTGTTGAGGGGTTTTCCTCCATTGCCTCTCCTTTGACGGTTTTGACTCAAAAGAAGGCTAAGTTCATATGGTCGGAAGCGTGTGAGAAAAGTTTCCAAGAGTTGAAAGATAGACTTACTTCCGCTTCGGTGTTGATCTTACCGGAAGGAACATATGGTTTTGTGGTTTATTGTGATGCCTCGAGAATTGGGCTAGGGTCTATTCTAATGCAAAATGGGGAAGTTATTACCTATGCCTCAAGGAAACTTAAAGTCCATGAGAAGAATTATCCTACTCACGACTTTGAGTTAGCGGAGGTCGTGTTTGCTCTAAAGATTTGGAGACACTATTTGTACGGAGTTCATGTTGATGTGTTTACCGACCACAAAAGTTTGCAATATGTGTTTAATCAGAAAGATTTGAATCTTCGCCAAAGAAGGTGGCTTGAGTTATTGAAAGATTATGACATGAGTATTCTTTATCACCCCGTCAAAGTGAATGTGGTGGTGGGTGATCTTAGTCGGTTATCTATGGGTAGTGTGGCTCATATTGAAGAGGAAAAGAAAGAATTGGTTCGAGATGTGCATAGATTGGCTCGATTGGGTGTTCAACTAGTGGACTCCACCAAGGGTGGTGTTATGGTTCACAGTGGTTCCGAGTCATCTTTTGTAGCCGATGTGAAAGCTAAACAGGGTCTGGATCCAATTTTTGTAGAATTGAAAGAGGCGGTACTTAAGAAATCCGTTGAGGCTTTCTCCCAAGGAGGAGATGGGGTACTTAGGTACCAAGGTCATTTGTGTGTTCCGAAAGTGGATGACTTGAGGGAACAAATCTTGGCGGAAGCCCATAGTTCTCGATTTCCATTCACCCGAGAGGCATCAAGATGTACCAGGACTTGCGGGAGGTCTATTGGTGGAATGGGATGAAGAGGGATATTGCGGGACTTGTGACTAAGTGTCCAAATTGCCAACAAGTGAAAGTTGAGCATCAGAAACCGGGAGGTTTATCCCAAGATATTAGCATTCCTACTTGGAAATGGGAAGATTTAAATATGGACTTTATAGTTGGATTGCCACGTACTCGGCACCAATACGATTCGATTTGGGTCATAGTATACCAAATGACGAAATCGGCCCATTTCATTCCCGTCAAGGTTTCTTATACAGCGGAAGACTATGCTAAGTTATATTTGAGAGAAATGGTAAGATTGCATGGTGTGCCCTTGTCCATTATCTCCGATAGAGGTACTCAGTTTACTTCTCAGTTTGGAAATCATTCCAAAAGGGTCTTGGCTCAAAAGTGAAGCTTAGAACGACATTTCACCCACAGACCGATGGGAAAGCGGAGGGAATGATCCAAACTTTAGAGGATATGTTGAGAGCATGTGTCATTGATTTCAAGGGAAGTTGGGATGATAACTTGCCATTGATAGAGTTCACCTATAATAATAGTTACCATTCTAGTATTGGTATGGCCCCCTTTGAAGCTCTTTATGGTAGGAGGTGTAGATCTGCTATAGGGTGGTTTGAAGTGGGTGAAGTTCCCTTGATAGGACCCGAATTAGTTCATGAGGCTATGGAGAAAGTCTGGCTCATTAGAGAAAGGTTGAGAATGGCCCAAAGCCGACTAAAGTCCTATGCCGATGTTAGAAAGAGAGACCTTGAGTTTGACGTTAGTGATTGGGTCTACTTAAAAATCTCACCCATGAAGGGTGTAATGCGATTTAGGAAGAAAGGGAAACTTAGTCCCTGATACATAGGCCCGTATCAAATTTTGAGGCGTGTTGGCAAGGTTGCTTATGAACTCAATTTGCCGAATGATTTTACAACGGTGCATCCGGTGTTCCATGTCTCTATGCTTAAGAAGTGTGTTGGAAATCCGACATCCATAGTTCCCTTAGAAGGCTTGGGGGTTGATGAAAATCTCTCTTAGAAGAGGTACCGATTGAGATCTTAGACCAGCAAGTTAGGAAGTTGAGAAACAAGGAAGTTGCTTCCGTGAAGGTATTGTGGAGAAACCACTTAGCTGAGGGTGCTACTTGGGAGGCCGAGGCCAATATGAAGTCCCGATATCCTCATCTTTTTACTTCTACCCCTACTCTAGCTTGAGGTAATGAATTTCCTCTTGGTTTGTTTTATGATTGAAGTCATGTGTGTTTTATATATTCCCACAATTTTCTTATGTTATGCATGTTCATGAAAGCTTAAGTTTTGAAAGAAATGACTTATGTGAATTATTTTCCTCATGTTGTTGTGCAATGAGTATGAGTTTCATATAGACTTCATGAGATGAGTTGTTGAACATGCCTTGACTTGGAGTGGAGATTTCCTCCTTGAGTATGTGCTTTGAGTATTGATTGCATATAGGCTCCATGAGATTATGTTGAGCATGCTTTTTAGTTGGAGATAACTGTTCCTCCTTCAATGTAAGAAATCTGAAAATTTCATGCATATTGGGTTGTTAGATGTAGTTCCTACTTCCTTGTGATGCATTGGGTATGTTTAGTTTGGATATGAAGTTCCTCTTGGTTGTGTGCATTTTAGATGAGTTGCATGCATGATGGGCTGCTAGTCTTGAGTCTTGAGTCTTTTCATTTAGAAACGTTCCTAGAATCTCATTCGAGGACGAATGATCCCAAGATAGAGATAATATAACACCTCGGATTCGAAACGAGGCAAATAGCAGCTTTTAGGAAAATTACAGGTGCCAACCAACGGTGGCCAACCACGGACCGTGGTTGGTACCACGGACCGTAGGTGGGTCCGTGGTGGGGTACCTCAGGACAACGACCTGACCAACGGTCCGTCAATCAGACCACGGACCGTGGTCCAAGGTCCATAGGTCCAAAGGCCAAAATTGAGTTGCTGACCACGAACCAGGACTGACCAGGATGGACAGTAGGTCAGTCAACGGTCCGTCGGTCGTGGGCTGGCGGTTATTCTAGGGACTTATGGGTCTTTTTCGGTTTTAATTAAATCAATGTGGTGTCGTTTGGCCAAATTCTAGAACACCTATATAAGTATTTTTAACCCCTAAAATCCCCCATTCAAGTCATTCTCTTAAATCCCAAAAAAAAAAACCCCAAACTCCTCTCAAATATTCTCTCTCTAGAAGTTGGAAGAAGAAGGAAGAAATTGAAGCTAGGGTCAAGTCAAGTCTCCAATCCTCAAGGTTTTGTGGGCTTTGTGATTCAGGTATGATTGCTTTTCATCTATGGGATCCTTCCTCCCATGGAGTCCCCTAGAATTCCCCCAATTTGAATAAGAATTCCCCAATTCTAGCTACGGTTAATTCCAATATTGTGGGTTATGATGAATGTTGATCCAATTGAGTGGATTATGATTGTTTATGATTGAATTGATAGGATTGCATGTTTTTAGGATGATATTACATGTACCCATACCCAAAAGTGTCGAGATGTCCATGGACTGCATTTGGAAGACCTCAGCCCTCAAGGTGGTAACCTCAGCCCTAAGAGTGTCTAAAGCACTGGAACTACCCTCAGTCTTTTCCAACACTTCTATCCTCACAGTCAACTCATCTAATCTCGAAGTGTGGTCCTCAATCATTTTCTCACATTTGACTATCTACTCAATCAGAGAAGCCAAGGCATTCTGGATAGCCTGGTCAATGAGCCAGGGAAAGTCTTTCTCAACCCGGGAAAGTCTTACATCTGCTAATTGGACAAGACGGCCCATCTGGTATATAAGTGTCTGGTCAAGGGAGGATGAGCAACAGGAGAAGGGGAGGCCTCGCACTAGTAGTGCCAATAGAAGTAGAAGGTATGGATGTAGTAGCGAAATCATAAAAACTAACATTTGACGAAGAGGTAGGAATACCTGCCTGCTCTATAGACGGAGAAATTTTGTTGATCTGCGCTGTCAATGTGTAAGGGTTAACCACTGGAGTGGAGTCTGGTGGTGGTGGCTCCCTCTGAGTCGCATCATCTCTCAAACACTCTGCCTCGATCCTCCAGATATCACTAGATGAGGCTAATGTGACTCTAACATTTGTAGCAGCCTTGAAAGGGACTACTTCCCTTTCACATAACCGTGTGATCAAAACTGGAAATGGGAGTGATGTATGCTCCTGCCTCACCCTCATCAACATCTCTGCAGCAACAATGGCACCAACATTTATGTGCTCTCAATCTATGATAGTGCCCACCAATACCGCCTAGTCATGGCGAAGAATAGATTCATTCTTGGATGGCATCAAGTTGCTGCTGATGAAGCCAAACCAGTATCTGGCCAGTACATTTAAGTATTTTTTCTATATCTTAGCCCCATCTGTTATACAAGAAGGAAAAGAATCAGAGCTTAAGGGTGCTAACTAAACCTTCAGGTATACTAGGTCGTGGCGCATCCGGAGTGAATATAGCTCATCTACAAATTCCAAAATATTTAAGGCAGTATTAACAGCTCCTGCGTAGTACCAGACTTTCTTCCCTCTCACATCCACTTCTTAAAGTGGCATCCAGATTCTGCCCTTTTGCTACTTCGGAAGGGCCTGAGCATATGCCAAATAGAACTCCCTCACCCAAGAAGGGATGTAGGGACTCCTGGCTCTTGTAAGACCTTCAAACCTATGGAACTGAATTATATCCTAGATGGTTGGGCAGCCACTCATCACTCCCTCTATTGAGATTAATCTCTCTTCAAGTATGGTTCATTCTCCTGCTGCTTTCAACCAATTTGATGCTCTTGGAGCTACAATCGGGAGAACTCTAGATGCCGGTTCCTGTTCAGATGAGGGCTGAACCAACTTAGATCTAATAATTGTCCTTTTCCTCACCACCTTCGGTTGTACCCTATCTTCGGTAGATGGTTGTGGGGTAGAGGTTTGTCGGCAATTCTGAGCTTTAGATGGTTCATTAATAGAGATGCACTGGTGCCTCTTGAGAGGACGACAACGAGGAGACTCCCTGACTTAGTATCGGAGCAGACCACATTCTTACCCTTTGTTCTCGCCATCACCTGCAAGGTACATATTAAAGCACAAGATTTGTAAAGGTTAGTTAAAATCGAAAGCACTTTGAATCAAGTTTGAAAACAATCCTTGTTCACACCAAATTTTGGTCTGATATTTTTAAAAATTAATACTTTTAAGTAATTCATTCGTTAAACAGTTCAAAATACATGTTTCACAATTTTTATGCAATTTGTTGATAATTATCCTTATTTCTAAAAAGATTAGGATTTTTATTGGTTAATTTTGTTTACATTATTTCTGTCACAATCAGTTGAATACGTTCAAATATTTATTTATTTTCTATTAAATCATTATTTCTGTTAAATTGCATTTTTTACATGCCATTGGTTACGATCTTACATTTTTTATTAGTCATTTTATTCGTTACATTTGTTAATATTCATTTTGGTGGTTAGCACAGTCTAGAATCTCATTTAAATATACATAAGATTTACATACACAGATATTTTATTAACCGATGGTTTTGGCCCATGGTTTTAAGATAATGGTATTGTACTAAGGCGGTTTTCAATTTTCCATTTAAAAAAATTCTTGATCATTAAGTTAGGTGTGGTGAAATATTTTTAGACTAGGATTAGAAATTTTGAGTTTTTATTGACAAAAGGGGTTCACTATTCATTAATTTTCCGGCTGCCACCACCCGGAATCTGGCGTAGCTCCGGCAACCAAAACCCCCATTTGTTCTCACCTTTTCCAGTGGCCCTCCCTTTTTTCTCCATTTCCTGCTCCGAACAGCCACCAACCCCGCACATCATCTCCACCAAAACACCAGATCTCCACCTAAACCCCATCTCCATACACAGACCTCCAGTTCGCAAGCTTAAAGAACTCCAACAAGCTCGTAACTCAGGCGAATGACAACAACCACGTGAATCACCAGTCCCCTTTCTCTTTTCCCCCTTTTCGATTTTATGTTCATTTTTTAGGTTATCAATGAGCTCCCAGCTCCGGAAAAACTTGAAGCTCTAAACTCCAGATCCACAGTGTCTTAATCGTCGGTGAACAACAACCAACAACTAAGAACTCCGGTGACTCAACGAGCTCCGAGCTCTATTTCCAGCGAGGTTTGTTACTCCAACATCCTTTGTTTAATTTGTTTTTCAGTTCTTCATTTCTTGGTTATGTCGCTTTTACCTTTTCTTTGTTAAAATTTCTTGGAAGTGTTGTTAAATTTTATAAAATTATTGTCATTTGGTGAAGCTCAACAAATTTTTATTGCTCATATTTTGTTCATGTTTGTTACTGATTATGTTTTATTATATTTGTTTTTATTTTTATGGATATTTTTATTTTAGACGGATGTTATTGGTTTGGTCGTTAGTGATGGTGAACCTTTCCAGTGAACCCTTTTGTTCACTAATTATGTAACACCTCCGAAACTAGTAGCTAAGCAAGGGTCCAAGGGAAAGGTCACAACCTAGAATTTGAGCCTTGACACCCTCTATGAAGGCCACACGGATCGTGGAGGGCACTACGAGTTGTTGTGGTGCCCGTAGACCTTAGGCAGTGGCTAACGAAGCCATGCTCACCTCCCACGACCACCATGACGCCTCGTGGTGAGGACCACGGGTCGTGGTGGCAGTCGTGGAGGGCTAGGCAGTGTGCACATTTAGGTAACCTCGTCCCACGAGCCACTTCACGGCTCGTGAAGACCACCACGAGCCGTGGGAGGAGTCATGGTCAAGTGATAGGCTTAAGGGATTGAGGGGTGTCAAGTGACGCCACTGGTCAAGGGACCGCGGGCACAACTACGGGCTGTGTGACCCTTGACGGCTCGTGAAGCCAAGCGTGATGGTGGTTCGGCAGTTTTAGTTCAGGGGTTTTTGGGTCTTTTTCGTTTTTATTATATCAAAGCTATGTCATTTTACCAAAGCCTAGGACCCCTATATAAGTGATTTTAACCCAAAAGCTCACTCATTCAAGTCATTATTTCCAAAACCCAAAAGAAATCCCAAGTTCTTCCTCTCAAATATTTCTCTCTCTAGAACTTGAAGAAGTAGAAAGAGTTGAAGCTAGGATCAAGGTCAAGTCTCCATTCCTCAAGCATTTGTGGGCTTTGATATCAAGGTATGATGGCTTTTAATCCATGGAATCCTTTCATCTATGGAGCCCCAAAGATTACCCAATTGAAAAGTAGAAATTCCCCAATTTGAGTTAGGGTTTTCTTCTAATGTTGTGGGTATTGATGAATGTTGATCCAATTGATTTGGTAATGATTGTTTATGCTTGAATTCAGTGGAATACATGTTTTTAGGATGAATTTACATGTACCCATGGTTAACCCATGTTCCTAGGTTGAAATTGATGTAAATGGGTTTGATGCCATGAAAGGAGAATTTGTGGGTTTAGATGTATTCTTATAGGATTGATGAGATACATTAGAATTACTTGAGATTGAAGCATATATGATGATTGTGATATAAATTTCTTTGAGAGTGAAGCATATATGAGGATTATGAGATGTAGTGCTTTGAGAGTTAAGCTTATGTTATGAATTGTTGATTATAGATGTAATTGTTGTGGAAGGGATAGTTCCCACATCAATTGCTTAAGTATGAATGTGAAAGGTTTTCTCACATTGAATGATTCTAGGTTGAAAGGATTTCTCACCTAAAGTGAATCTAGACTAAAATGCTAAGAAATAGATGAGGTAAGAGGTGATTTCCCATGACCTCTAGATGAGAAGGATATGAGGTGATTTTCCATATTCTTTAGAGGAGAGTAAGAGGAGACTAACCTTATTCCCTAATGTTGGACATGGATGCAAATACCCATGATCCCTTATTGAAAGATGTGGAAGTGAATACCCGTATCTTATATTGAAATATGTAGAGGCGAATACCCGTGTCTTATTATGAAAGGACATGGAGGCGAATACCTATGATTCCTTATAGAATGATGTGGAGGTGAATACCCGTGTTATATGATGTTGGGCATGGAGGTGAATACCCATGATCCCATAAGATGGACATGGAGGCTAATACCAATGACCATATATGTAAGGTGTAACACTCCGTAGCTTAGTAGGTCAACTAGAGCTTGACGTGAGGGTTAGAGTCGTAGAATTGACTTCCCGTACTTAGAATGAATAGTTTAGGGTTAGAACGTCAAGGTATGACTCCCCAAGGACCAACCAAGGGTCCTTGAAGAGGACCCTAGCAAACCACCCTAAAATCTGCCACAAAACAATCCACTCACGTGAGTAACTCACGCCCCGTAGAGTGACCCACGCCCCATGGGTGAGGGTCATGGGTCAAGGGGCTCAAAACATGTTCCATTACTTCCACCCACGGCCCGTGGGCGTGGTCTCGTGGGTGAGGCTGTGAGGACCCTTAAGTTGGTTTAAGTGAGGGCTTAGGGAACTTTCTAGAATTAATTAGGGGTTAAGTGGTGTCATTTTATATTAGTTTAGGCCACCTTTATAAATCTATTAGACCCCTAAATACATTGATCCTAGTCATTATTTCAATTCACCAAAGAAACCCAATTTCCTCCACAAAATTCTCTCTCTAGAAAGTGAAGAAGAAAAGAAGAAAAAGGGTCAAGCTAGGTCAAGACTCCATTGTTTCAAGCTTGCTAGGCTTTGTAATCAAGGTATGATGTCTTATTCATTCATGGATCCCTTTCATCCATGAATCCCCCATGTTTTCCCCAATTGTGAAGATAAATCCCCAATTCTAGTTAGGGTTCCTTCCTATATTATGGGTATTGTTGTATGTTGATCTAATTGAGTGGATAATGGTTGTTTATGATTGCTTATGATGTAATTACATGATTTTAGTATGATTAAACATGTATTCTTGATTAACATAAGATTCTAGGGTGAAATTGATATAGTTTGGTTTTATACCATGAAAGAGGAAATTGAGGGATTAGATGTGATCTTCCAAGATTGATGAATTGCTTGAGATTAGAGCACCTAGATATGAATTACATAAAGGTAGAGCTTGAAGACATGAATTGATTAGATTAAGGCTTATATGATGCATCATGATTAGTAGTGTTTGAGATTGGGGGTAATATTATGAAGTATGAATAGATTTCTTAAGGTGAAAGCTTATAGACATGAATTGGCTAAGATCAAGTATGCATGATGAATTATGACTTGAAAGCTATGATGATTAGAATTGTCTTAGGACTAGGGCATGGATGATGAATGATTATTGTTAGGGCTTTTAGAGTGAAGCTTATATGTTGAGTTATGACTAGTAGGGCTTTGAGAGTAAGGCTAAGATGTTGAACTATGAATGTTAAGGCTTTGAGAGTGAAAGCTATTATGTATGTTGATTTGTATATGGTATGATTGTGGAAGGACTTTACCCACATGACCTATATTATGAATATATGAGATTATGTATGTAGTGATTTGACTACTTGAATTATCTTATCATCCATGTCTAATATAGTAATTCTAGATGTGTTGATGGAGTATGATCTATGGTCCTTGAAGGGCAAAGTATGAGGATTAAGCATGATTATGAGATTTATGTACATGCTTTAAGAACACCATGAGAGTAAAGTGAATATGCTCATGATCTAGTTGTTGTGTTGTTGAAAGGTTATTCTCATATACACACTTATGTATGATTATGATATGAAGTGAAAGATTTTCTCACAATATGATGATTATAAGGTTAAAAGGTTTTCTCACCTATTTGAATCTATGAGCTACTTTATGAATTATGTTGGATTGAATGGCAAGACATTCCTTCCATGAGTATGAGTTAAGTCAAGACTTAATAAGTACTCTGTGTGAATAATGCTTAGCACCGAGTGGATATTGTTATGAGATGGGAGCCCTCATGTTAGTAGAGGCCGGGTTCCTAGAAGTAATCCCTTGAGATGGAAGCCCTCGCGTTAGTAGAGGCCAGGTTTCTAGAAGCAATCTCTTAGGATGGAAGCCCTCATGATGGTAGAGGCTGGGTTTCTAAAAGAAGTCTCTTGAGATGGATGCCCTCACGTTAGTAGAGGCCTGGTATCTAGTAGCAATATCCTTATCCCATAAACTATATGCCCTCGTAGGTTACATAGCTAATAGATCCACCTAAGCTAAGAGTATGGTTCTACCTTAGGCAAGTAGAACAACCCCTTTTCGGTGTGGGGTAGACACCAAATTCCATGGTCTATGTCGGTTAATTCTTATCCCCACTATGATAGTATGAACAAGAATATGAATTATGAATTGTACTCAAGAACCATTACTTAGCATGGGTGGAATTATGGAATTTTATTCATGCATTGCACAAGTATGCTTTGAAGGTAGCTATGATATGTTCTCTTATGTATGATGATCTATGTAATGAATATGCTTATGACTTATGCTTATGATGTATGTTTTGATGGATTGTTGCTATAGTTGCCTTCCATGATATGATTGACTAAAGGTGAGAGATTCCCTTGTTTATGAGAAATAAGCTAAGAAAGAGATCAAAGATGGTAAGTATGTATGATGGCCTAAGGTGGTACTTAGCATGGGTGGGATTATGGGATCTTATCAATGCATTGCACAAGTATGACTTGAAGCTACTTATGGAGTTTTGGTAAGTATGTATGATGGTCTAAGGTGGTACTTAGCATGGGTGGGATTATGGGATCTTATCAATGCATTGCACAAGTATGACTTGAAGCTACTTATGGAGTTTTTCTCTTATGTTATGAAGAACTAAGTATTGACTAGGCTATGAATATGAATTATCTCCTATGTTCAAGGTTCATGCCTTATGATGACTAATGCTTACATTATGTCTATGTTGGAGATTATTCTTATGATTATGTGGTTATCTCTTATTCTTATAGCCTACGTCTTATGATGATGTCTCTTATGTTTATGACTCATGTTATTGTCTCTATGATTATGGTACATGTCTTATGTTGACTAATGCCTCTTATATGCTTATATTGATGATTTATGCTAGCCATCATATTTAGTACATTATTGTACTAACGCATACTCTTGTCTATAATCTTATCAAATGTAGGGTCCGGCGACATTGAGTTCCATTCTCGTGGCTAGGTTTCTAGTGGAGCAAGGAGTTGAAGACTTGGTGAGTCCTCATAGCATCAAGGATTTGCTCACCTTTCCTTTATGTCGTTCTTTTATGTTTTAGATTATTGTATGGGTTGCGTCCCAAAGTTTTATTCATGTGGTTTTAGATGGTTTGAGACAAAGTGTTATAGACTTCCGCTTGCTTTTATAAAGACTTCGATTGTATGGAAAATATTTTTAAAATTTTCGTATCATTTCTATTTACTTTGTGTTATGATATCCGAAGTGGCTTGTGTTCGGCCTTTCGGGGTCTCGTACGCCATGTTACATCTAGGGTGTACCCTGGGTCGTGATAAACTTAGTAATTAGAGCACAAAGTTTAGAATGATTCTAGGATTGTCTCTAAACCACGTCTAGTAGAGTCTTGTTTATAAGTGTGAAGCACACCACATTTATGAATAGGAAGCTATTAGATGATTAGGAAATCTCACTTCATCATTCTCTATTAGGTCTTTCTCCTAATCTGTGCCTAATGGTTTTCAGGATATGGCTAATACAAGGGCAAATGCTAGAAGGAATGAGGAAGACATGGTGGATTAGGAGGTTCCCCCACAAGCTCCGCAAGCGCCGGTTGATCCTCTAGTTGAGAATGTTATTCATGTGGAGTTTAGGTCGGCGTTCCAAATGTTGGCCCAAGCGATTATGGCACAATTTAATAGGGAGAAAAAGAGGTCTAGAGTAGATAATGATAAGTCCTTTCATGATGGGTCCAATGTACATGGTCACTCTAGGAATCGACAAAGGTTGTCCGGAAAAGGTTCTTCTAATGTTTCTAAGTATAAGGAAGATGGGGTGTCTAACCCTAAACCGCAAGGAATTAGTAGTGAATCCCTATGGCCTACTTGTGCTAGGTGTGGAAAGAGACATGAGGGTAGATGTTTAGCCGGCATAGAGGGTTGTTTTAGTTGTGGTAAAAGTGGTCACAAAAGGAGGAATTGTCCTAAGGCAAAGGCTAAAGGAAGAGAGGATGCTCCTAAGTTCAACCAAGATAGGGTGTCTAACCCTAGGCCTCAAAGAGATGGTAGTTGGGTTCTATTACCGGGGTGTAGTAAGTTTGATAGAAGGCATGAGGGGGATTGCTTAGCGAGTTCCAATGTTTGTTTTGGTTGTGGCAAGCTAGGCAACAAGATAAGGCATTGTCCTATAGTTGCTAGAAATGAAGCAGATAGTTGTCGTAGTTAGGCTCCATGCGTATGAGAATGCCAAGCTCTATAAAGAAAATACAAAAAGGTGGCATGACAAGCACATAGTTCGTCGCAGTTTCACTCCGGGAGAAAAGGTACTACTCTTTAACTCTAGACTGATGTTATTCCCCGAAAAACTACGGTCTAAAAGAAGTGGTCCTTTCGAAGTGGTGAGAATGACACAACATGGGGTTGTTGAACTTAAAGATGAGACTGGCCCTACGTTCTTGCTAAATGGACAAAGAGTGAAACACTACTTTCGTGAAGATTCAGATCGTGATCGTGAGGCTCTTGAGCTTAACGATGAATGATCCAAGCTGAGTCGAGCCGTGACGTTAAATCAAGCGCTACATGGGAGGCAACCCGTGAACAATATGTAATAGATAGGTAGTTTTTTTAAATTTTTGCATTTTTTTGTTTTAGCGTAGTTTCAATTCTTAGAATCTAGGAAGTATTTTTTATTTATTAGTTTTAGCTAGATAGGAATTTTTATACTTTTTGAAACTTAGTTTGTAATAGTGAAAGAAAAATGAAAAAAAAAATCAGAGCCAGGCGCACTGGCTGGCGCGCCCCGCCTGGCATCAACATTCAGAGCGCCTCTCCAGGGGCCATACTGGCGCGACGCCCAACCAACGCCCCACTGCCTAGATTTTTTTAAAATCCGGGTTTTGGCCCGAATATAACCCGACCCACTACCCTGAAAACCCCCCAAATCCCAAATTCATCCCCAATTCCTAAAATTCCACCGACCCACCTCTAAATCTTCTCCCAAAAAGCTCTTCTTCTTCCTCACTTCCTCCCAAAATCCTCCATTACTACCCACCTCTCCATCTTTCTTCACCTCTTCTTCTCCCCAAAACCCACTATATAGCCACATTCAACCATTCCCCTCTCCCATTCACTTCAACCTTTTTCTTCTCCCCACCCCACACTCTCTCTCTTTCTCTAAAAAGCTAAAAAGAAATTTTTTCTCTTTTCCTCTCCCCATCACTGCCCAAACCGACCCCCCTCCATTTTTTTCAATTTTTTTATTTTCTCCATTATTTCTTCTTCTTAGTAGGTACCAATGGCACCCAAAAGCAAGAATGTGGCTGGTGGAGCGGGTTCAAGAGAAATCGGAAGGGTGAAGCTTCCGAATCTTCTAGTGGCCGGGAACCAGTTCAGAAATTTGGGAAGAAGGTTGTGGAAAGATATAGGCATGAGTGGTTTGAAAGCCAAAAAGAAGCAAAATACATGGGCGATGAGTACGTTATTGAGATACAATTGCAATCCCAATTTCCCATAATTTTTAATACTGTGAATGCTCTTGGGCTGCGGTTTATGTTTGAAAATCAGGGGGATTGTAACTTGACGTTGGTTAGGGAATTCTATGCGAACTGGATCACTGAAACTCATTTTAATAAGTTTGTGCCAATCTGGGGTAAGTATGTCAAGTTTACTACCAAAATACTGAATACGTTTTTAGGTACCCCGAAATGTGATGCTGAGGATTTTAATAGGCTGAAAGAAAAAACCCCTTATAGAGATATACATCATACATTGTGTGAGGTTGAATCAACTGCTAGGTGGGATAGGAGCAAGGATACTAGGAGGCATTCTACCCTCCATTATGCTAATTTTAATCAGGTTGCGCGTGTGTTGTTGAAAATCATATGTAGTGTGTTTTTTCCGGCCAAACATCTTTCAGATGTGACGCGGGATAGGGTAGTGTTGGTGTATATGTTGATGAAGGGTATGTCCATCAATGTTGGAGAAATTCTGAGACAAAATATGATGAAGTTTAGAAACAATCTGAGGTGGAGATTTTTCTATGGGGGGCTGATAACCCGTTTTCTGAAGGCTGAGGGAATTGAGGAAGAAGGGGTAGACCTGACTGTTGCTTACCACCCCGACTTGACTGGTAAAATAGTAGATGTCACTCTGACCAAGGCATTAGACACGTCCCATGAACCTGTCTTGTCAGCCCAGGAGCAGTAGGCTCGAGATGACACCGTGATGGCTAGGATGTTCGGTATGACAGAATTGTAGCTTAGGATTGGGGGCCGCCCGGTCACGGATGCGGAGATGGAAACCTTGGCAGACCGCTACCCGTTATCGGAAAGTGCAGCTTTTCTTTGCAGGACTGGTCCCACTTTTCTGGAGCCTCTGGATGATGATGAGGCCACGACTGATGAGGAGATGGATGAAGAGGAGGATGCTGATGATGTGAATGAGGATGCTAATGCCTTAATGGTGTTTGATGGTGGTCGTGATGACGACGAGGCCTGAGGAAGTATTCTTATCCTTATACTTTGTTTTTATTTTGTACACTGAGGATAGTGCTAATTTTTAAGTGTGGGGTGGGAAATATATCTCTTGTGTACATAGGTTTTAAATGCTTTATCGAGTCTAGTTTTAGTTTAGTTTAGTTTTATGTCAAATTTTTATTTTTATTTTGAGTTCCGCAGCGTTTGTTTTTGGTACTTTTACTGAGGATAGTCCCTTTGAACCAACTAGGACTAGTTTTACTGCTTTTATTGAGTCTTAGAGTCGTCGTAGGAGTGACAGCTGCCGATGATGGATGGATGAAGACCGACTTAAGGAAAAATTAGTCACATAGAGGAGTAGAACTGAGAAACCAACCTTGATCTTTTGAAACTATGTCCGAAAAAGTTAGCCAAACGTCATGGGTAGTCACAATTGGAAAAATGCAAAAGAATAATAACCTCGAAACAAGAATGTGTTCTTAGTTTTGACTCTAAATAAAAATAATTGGGCTTAATTGTGTAGTAGTACCGTAATGCAAGTTGTATGAGCATGCTAGTTGATATGTCCTTATATGTGTCATGATGCCATGTGTGGTGAGTTATTGTTTGGTTCTTGCTTCAATTGATATCTAGAACTTGCCTTGTGTGTGTTAAATGAGTAGCTTGTATGACTTAAGGAATGTGATTGAGGCGTTTCTTTGAAAAAGCCAATTCTTGACTCTAATTGTATGCCTACCATTGAAATTACCCCTAGTGAAGCCCTATTGAGCCTTTAGCCTTGTTTGTTTCTTGAGCCACATGAATAAGCCGAAACACTTTTGCTTGATACCAAAGTCTTTTGATCCCATTGAAATCCTTAATGCACTATGTTAAGAAGAAGGGTTGAAAATGTTAGTTGATGTGGGAAAGGGTGGAAATGCTAGTTTGTGTGGAGAATAAAAAGTTTTTTAAAAAAAAAGAAAATATGTTGTGGCCCTGGTCCTTAGTGGACAATGTGCACCTCAAGTTTATTGGGGGTGGCTAGTTCAGAGTATGCTTGAAACATTGGCCCTGGTCCTACCAAGGATATTGTGCACCTCAATCGAGGGTGGCTAGTGCAAAGACATATATATAAAAAAAATAATGGGCAAAGATGGAGCAACAAAGGGGAAAATATTCATGAAGTGTGTACTAAGAAGAAAGAAAAGCTAAGGAGGATGTTTGTTGGCAAAGCAATGATATGTGCATTTGGGAGGTGTAGTCACTAAAATGAGTTCTAAATATTCCCTCCCTTACCCTAAGCCGACATTACAACCAAATAGAAGTCCTCTTGATTCCTTGAGAAGTATAATGCGAAAGCGAGAATACACTATGGGCAAGCTTATGGTGTGTTAAGAAAAGTAAGAACTTCATTTGTGAGAGTGAGTTTATTGTTTGGAAAATAGGCCTTGTTCATAATATGATTGCTTTAGAGAAGGGCTATACTAAACACAAATAAGTGAGGGCGTTCATGGCATATGTTTGGATTGTTTAATTGGTGTGTTCGTATGAGTTTGTGTTAGTCCGAAAAAATAATAAAAGAGTCATTCTTTAAGCATATGTGTTGTAACTTGGTGTAAAAGTTTTGAAATGTTACATCCATTGTGAACTACAATATCATGATTAAAGATGTTTGGTTGATTTTAAGGTGAGTTGATATGTCCAAGCGATATGAAAAAGTGTTGATAGTCTAGGGATTGTTTGAGGAGAAACAAAGGTTTAAGTGTGGGGTGGTGATCTTAGGCGTATTCATATGCCTAAGTTGTCAAGATTTTCCCATGTTTTGATTGAAGTAAAGAATAATTCTAAGACTATTAGTTTGATTTTATTAACTTCAAATGATTGTGCACTAACACAAGTGATTAGTTGTTTCAGGAACTTTCAAGCAAGTTAGAGTTGATCTGGAGAAGAAGAAAATGAAGAAGAGAAAAAATTGCTAAGGCAAAAATCACCAGTGGCTGGCACACTAGTTGGCGCGGCGCGCCACTGGTGAAAATTCAGAGAAGGATGCTGGGCGTACTGCTAGGCGCGACGCGCCAAGGCTACAACTTCAGAGATGCCTGCCTGGCGCACTGCCTGGCGCGGCGTGCCAACACTGAAAGTTTAGAGGCCTGGGCCTGGGGCGATGGGAGGCGCGACGCCCCACCCCTGGTCCGACTTTTCCAGCTAAAATTGTATAAAATAGGACTCCTAGTTGAAGTAGAATTCGACTCTAATTTTCCCAACTCTTATAAATAGACCCCTAGGGATAATTTGTAGGGAGTCAACATTATTTTGGGTGTACCTGAGCAAGTGCAATCGTTTGTAATAGGTTTTACCTTTCTAATTCTTCTATTTTCCAGAAATTGCATGAAGAATTGTATTTTGTGGTTTTCTAAGAGTATGAGTGGCTAAACGCCCTAGTTCTGGGGCTGTAGCTATGAATCGAATGTTGAATATTTAAGGTTTATGAATTAATTCTTTGTTGTCATTATAAGTTACTTTTATATTCTTGTTTTAGTATTTTATTTTTGATCACCATAAGATAAATCTATTGTCTATTCTTAAAATCGAGAGAGGAGAGGGTAGATAGACCAGAGAATATATAAAGCTCGATCATCCATTACGAGTTGATTTGTATTTAGGAGTGACGCCCGGATGAACAACTTGCTTGGTTACGAAACAGGATGAAATATAAATACTCGCCAATTAGGCTTGTTTATCCCCGCTCAACGATGTAGTTAGACAGCTAATTGGAGTAGGAGACTAGAGGTCGAGAGACCTAACTCATACAATTAACCCTGTAAACCAGTAACTTGACAACTAAAATTAGTTCTAAGCCAAGAATATGATACATGAGATTCATTGCATGATGCAGCCCTGGAATTTTCCTTTACTTGCTTAAACACCATCTTAAAGTCGTTCGCAATTAGTTACTTTTAATTTATTGCATAATTAGAATTAGTAGTTAACAATCATCCCCATCTCTTTAAACAATTACGTTTATTTTATTTGTAGAGTTAAGTATTAATATAAGTTGATCATAAATCCCTTAGGAACGATAACTCGTTTCTTTACGAAATTATATTACTTGAGTGACCGCGTACACTTACGTGTAAGCATCTACGAGTAGAATCTCCTTTCAATATCAGTTAATGTAAATTCTCAACAATCCAATACCGAACTCTATTCCCTATTCCAAGAAAAGGTCAAATAGATCCGAACCATAACCTCTCTTTCGAGCAAGTCGAGGACGTCAAACCTAATTTTTTTGTATTGAACTAATTACCCACTCCAATTTTTCTCTTTCAACCATCAACCGGAGATCGGAAGTAGGAATTAAGTTTGCAACCTTAACCCTTAAGTTAACCCCATGGTATTTAGACAAAATTCATGCATGAAAAACAACAAAGCAGAGCATAACACAATACCCACTACATTAAATTAACACCCAACCCCATTAGAGCATCCCTAGATCTTGGGATTTTAGCCACCCATCACAAAACGTAAAGAAAGTATACCTTCCATGAAAGCAACCATGGATAACTTGAAATCACACAATTAAGTGTAAACCCACTTTGGATTGAACTTCAAATTATCGAATTTAAGATTCAAACTGTAAAACCCCAAGAAGGCTAGAAAAAGTGTTCTAAAAAGTAAAGTGTTCTCTCCCAAAACTTTCTCCTGAACATAGTTGTTCAACACTCTAATCGAACTCTCTAAAAACTCTATCAGTTGGGCAATTTATATTTTCCCAAAATTTGGCCCAAAAATCAACTTCGCAACCAAATCTTCGACATTAGTCGAGCTCGCTTAATTCACTTGGTGAATCGCCATTCATTCCCCGGCTCACCTTTGTTATGCTCTAGGCTTCATGTGTTTGAACCTCAATTGGCAAACTCAATTCAGTCAGCCTTTCTCATTCAACGAATCGCCGAATAGCCGAATACAACCATAGTTCGCCATTCAAGCATTAAATATTTACCTTGCACACTCTCACTTTGGGCGATGTGCTTCAGATCCGCCTTTCTCTTTTAGTGTATCACTCTTTCTACTGGAGTTCACCGACCTTCTTTGGTAAACAAAGGTGTTGTGTACTGTTAGATTGGGCGAAGTCTAGCTTTGTCGGTGATCTGCCCTTCATGCTAGGCGATCAATAATGTTCATTTTGCACTTCTTTTTCATTTTTGGCCATTCTTTGTGGCTTTAGTCCACGCCTTGTCCAATTGCCTTCATAGCTGCAAAGCATCAATATTTGATCAGAAAAGTACAAAGTTAGGCATTGAAGACACCAATTATTGAGCTAAATGGACCTTAAATGAGTGACAATCTACCACTCATCATGCCTCCCAAGAAGCGCTTGATTTAACGTCGCGGCACGATGTGGAAATACTTATCAAGCATCATCCAAGTACACCACATCAATATCTCTCACATCATGGCCGTCTCCAAATTGAACTTTCAATTGTTGGCCGTTGACTTTGAATTTGACCCTATTTAAATATTCTATTTCAATTGCTCTGTTTCACACCCGAGTTACTTTGTACGGACCAGTCTATTTTGACTTAGGCATTCCCGGGAAAACTTTCAACCTCGAGTTGAAAAGGAGAACTAGCTCACCCACCCAAAACTCCCAGTGTAGGATCTTAGCATCATGCCAACGTTTAACTTTTTCCTTGTAGTGTGCAAAGCTCTCATAAGCTTTTAACTGGAATTAATCCAATGCAAGCAGCTGGCGAACTCAGTTCTTTGAAGCCATATCCCAATTTAAGTTCACTCTCTTTGACGCCCACAAGGCTTTGTGCTCCAATTCAATAGGCAAGTAACAAGATTTTCCAAACACTAGATGATAATGGTACATGCCAATGGGGATCTTGAAAGTATTCATGTAGGCCCAAAGTCTATAAAAAATTTGCTTGACCAATCAGTTCAGTTGACATTTACTGTCTTGGCCAAGATATACTTTATTTATCGGTTGGACACTTCGACTTGCCCACTTGACTGAGGATGGTATGGCGTTGCTACCTTATGTTTGACCCCATATTTAGACAAAAGCACTTCGAATTGAAGATTGCAAAAATAGGAACCACCATCACTTATAATTGCTCGTGGTGTGCCAAACCTAGTGAAAATATACCTTTTTAGGTATTTTTTGACACTCCTCCCTTCATTGTTAGGTAACGCCACAACTTCTACCCATTTTGACACATAGTTTACTGCCACTAAGATATACTTTTTCCCGAATGAACTAGAAAAGGGCCCCATGAAATCAGTCCTCCAAACATCAAATAACTCCACTTCAAGGACTTTTGAAAGAGGAAGTTCATGCCTCTTAGAAATGCGCATTGCACACAAAAATTGCCAAAGGCATGAGCATCGCAATACATGGTGGGCCAATAATAACCGCATTGCAATACATTGGAGGCTGTACGAATACCTCCATGATGTACACCTACGGGTAAGGTATGACAATTCTCAAGAATGAATTGCATCTCCACTTCAGGAACACACCTCCAGATAACATGATCGGCACATTCCCTAAAAGGATAAGGTTCATCCACACATACCTTTTAACATCAAGTAGGAATTTATTATTTTGGTAGCTGGTCAGTCCTTCAGGCAACAATCCGCACACTATAAAGTTCACAAATTCAGTATACCATAGTATAGAAGTGTGTGAAATCATCATCACTGCTTCATCGGAAAATGCCTCATCAATATCTCCCCCTCAGCCAATGCAACACTTGACTCTAACCTCGATAAGTGGTTAGCTACTTGATTTTCACAACCCTTCTGATCTTGCACTTCAAATTCAAATTCTTGGAGAAGAAGTAACCATCAAACTAATCTAGGCTTGGCTTCCTTCTTTGCCATCAAATATCCAAGGGATGCATGGTCAATATGCACCAACACTTTGGTACCCAACAAATATGCTCTAAATTTTTCAAAGTCATACACGACGGCCAACAACTCTTTCTCCGTCACGGTGTAATTATTTTAGGCATAATTAGCGTGTTTCTAGAATAATAGATGGGATGAAAAAATGTGTTCTTACGCTACCCAAGAATAGTGCCAACCCAATTGCATCGCACATCATCCAATATGGAAGATTTCAATTTAGGGCAATTATTATCGGGGCTGAAACAATCTTATCTTTAAGGCTCACAAAATCCTTCAACCAAGCAGCATCAAACTCAAAAGCACTTTCCTTTTCAAGCAGACGACACAATGGAATAACCACCTTTGAGAAATCTTTTATGAAACTCTATTAGAATCCTCTCTTTATCGAAATTGGGGGAGGCAGTTTTGCAATCACATCACAACTTTTTCTTGATCTACCTTAATCCCCTTTGCAGAGATTTTGTGCGCAAGGACAATGCCTTCCTTCATAATGAAATGGCCTTTCTCCCAATTTAGAACCAAGTTTGATTCCACACATCGATGTAACACCATCTCCAAATGACATAAACATTCTTCAAGTGAGTCGCCAACTACGGAAAAGTCATCTATGAAAATTTCCATGGATTTCTCCACCATATCGGCAAAGATTAATGATAGCATGCATCGTTTGAGAGTAGCAAGGGCATCACATAACCCAAAGGGTATTCGCTTGAAGGAAAATATCACATAAGGACAAGTGTAAGTGGTCTTTTCTTAATCTTCCGATGCTATGGAAATTTTATTGTGACCAGAATACCCATCTAAAAAGTTTGCTTAGAGATCGACAGGTTACTGTGTGATACATGTAGTATTAATTTAAATTATTATACCATTACTAAATATTTAGCATGATACATTACTATTTTTGTATCTTGTTGTGTTTGTGAATTACTATACTTTATAGATGGTACATTATACATGTAATTTGTTGTAAAAGAATCAAAATGTTCAAGAATGAGGGTATGTATCAGATTATAGTAATATTTTGTACCTGATATTAAGTATAAGTTTAGTTGTTTGATTGTTTGTGATTGATATGTAGAAATAACTGTTTTATGGAATGTATCATTAATTTCTTTAATGTTAACAGATTGTTGCATCATCTGAGTATCTTTATTCAGTCTATGATTCTGAAAAAAGATACATTGTTTGCCTTGAAAGATAAATATGCAATTGTAGAAGATTTCAAGTTGATAAGATACATTTTTTTATATAATTTATTATTTTGTAGTTGATAATAATGTATCTGATACAATAAGGTTGTGAAAGAAGGGTGTATGTAAGCTGAAATAAAGTGTATCTATAAATGTATCATTTTGTAGTTGATAATAATGTATTTGATACAATAAGATTATCAATTTTTATGTATTTATGTATCAAGATACTTAATTTGATACACAATGTTTTATCAAAATAAACGAGATACATTGAAAATTAAGTATCAGATCCGTAGAACAAAAAACGATTGTAGTAGTGATGTATCGAATCAGTAATAACACTAACAAAGACTAATTTAAGAATCAAAATAAACGAGATACATTGTGTCTTTGACAGTGATGGTCGTGTAATGATAGATCCAACTTTTTCCTTCTCTTTTTTGAACGTTTTTTCAATGGTAGATTTAGAACTCGGACATGTATAAAATTGCAAATCAAATACGACTTTCTAGTTTTTGATTTATAACATTAGATTTCTAACAATATGTAAGAAATAATTAAAATATTATTTAAAATAAAATAATCAAATACGGAAAATAAATAAATAAAAAATTCCTAATATAATTAAATAACAAAATATTTTTCCATAAATATAGTAATTTATGATTGATAAGGTATATCAATCAATTGATTTTCTTTCTATTAGTTGATTTTGTTATCCTTCTTCCTATTTCTTTCTTCCACGTTATTCTCAATCAATTGGTAAAGATTTTTAAAATTTCATCACCAAAAAGTAAAAGAGTTTTTCCAAATCTTGATTCAACATGTAATTTTTTTCTGATTCAACCAGTTTATGATTTATTTATTTTTTGCTTTTTTTATACGTTTTTTGCTTTGATCTTGTTTTTTATTTTCTTAATCTGAAATTTGATTTTTTAGAAATAAGGATTCTGATTTTTGAAAATTTAATTTTGTTTTTACTTTTTTTATTATGATATGGAACTTTATTTTTGAGAAATAAAAAATTATTTTTCTGAAATTTTGATTTCATTTTTGGTGTGCTATAGGGAGTGATTTGTGGAGTGAAATAAGGAAGGGATAAACATTAGTTTTGGAGTTAGGATTTATGTATCAAACGTTTGGGGTTTGGGAGTAAAATAAGGGATTTTGAAAAATTTTAAAACTGGTAGGGAATAATGAAAATTATGGAAAAAAAGAGAGTGTGTATATAGGTAAACATATATATATGTAAACATTGAATCACACATGCGCACACAAGACACAAGACACAACACCAGGTCCTCTATAACCCAAAGTTAAGCCATCTGAATCTTATTCAATCTACTCACCCCTAGTAATTTTGGGTGGATCTTGATTAATTCAGCTCTCAATTGATAGACATTTTTCTTGAGGAAGAGAATCCAGGATGAACGCTTTTTTCATTCGCTATGCGCTGACTGGACCTAGTATACATTCAGTCGATAAGTAGGAATAACCCTTATGTGTTGAGCTCTAGACATAACTAAACCGAATTTCTCAGTCATGTCTAAATCATTTGGCTTCATACCATTTGGTAGCTCCCAATCAAAACAATGAATCAGTTGTGCTAGCACAAGACGAACAGTTGTGAGTCCCAATTGTAATCCAGGACAACTTCTTCTTCCAGAGCCAAACGGTAAAAGTTGAAAATCGCGTCCACGAAGATCGATGTTGCTACCAATAAACCTTTCTGGTACAAACTTCTCGGGTTCAGACCAAACTTCTGGATCTCTACCAATTGCCCAAGTATTTACTAGAACTCTTGAACCTTTAGGTATATCAAAGCCATCAATTGTGCAATCTTCAATGGATTCATGAGGAATCAATAGTGGTGCAATGGGATGAAGCCTAAAACGTTCTTTTATGACCATTTCTAAATACTCTAATTTTTCCAAGTCTGATTCTTCCACCATTCTATTTATGCCAACAACTTGGTCCAACTCCTTTTGTAATTTTTTCATTGCTTTTGGGTGCCTTATAAGTTCAGAGAAAATCCAATCAATTGATGTTGCTGAGGTATCCATTGAAGCTATTAGCATGTCCTGCATAGAGAGTCGTTTTTCAATTGCTAAATTAATACTCATCACATGTATATTATGTACATTATCAATTATTTTTACCCAAGTAAACTTAAGTAAAACGAATCTTGCTTCAGATAAAAAAAAAATCAGTCTAGAATGTGTTAAGTATTTTGAAATAAAATTTAAGAATTTAAAGAGGGAACAAAACAATCTTAGGTTTGTTGTAACTCAACTTTGTTACTAGACACCTTTTTAGTTGTTAGTGAAATTCTTTTTACAAGTCAGCGAATATAAGTTAAACTCAACTACAAATAGACCATGGAGTAAATGGACTATTACACTATCAAGTTATCCAAAAATATCTACAAATATCCCAAAAATATCCAAAAATGAAATTTGTGATCTTAAATATAGGACAAATTATTTACTTTAACAAATAAAGATAACTTGCTAATGAAAATCTTCTTATACCATCAACAAAATATTAGTTTAACTCAACTAAAATTAACTTGCAATCATGGTGAAACAAGATATTACCAGCAAAATAGCTTTGATATGGCGACGATCGAACTCGAACTCAGCTTCGCCAGATTGCATGATGTCCATCATAGTATCAACAATATCCTTGGTTTGCTTCTCCTTTTTGGAATCTTGAATATGTTCATCAATAACTCTCTCCAAAAATTCATCAAAAATTTTTGCCAATTCTTTTATACGACGAACAACTCCCTGCAAATCAAACACATCAAGAAATGGAAAAAATTCACCAATATTTGGTGTTGCTGTTATTATCAAAACTTCTTGAATCACATCTTTAAAACCCCTTTCATCAAATTCATCATCCATGTATTTTTTCCCAAATATCATTAAACAAGCCATGTTGGCATTTAGTGTAGCAACTTTAGCACTAATATCAACTTCAACACCACTAGTAGCTGCCCGATTAATAAAAGTCACAAAATTTGTAACTTCTTGCTTTCTCATGGATTGAAACGAATTGATTTTGAGAGTACTAAGCAATTCTAACGTACACAATTTTCGCATATTTCTCCAATAAGGTCCATATTTTCCAAACGACAAATTTCTCTGATTGTACGCGACAAATTGAGCAACTCTATTCTTTGGTCGACTCGCGAAAATAAGATCATGTTTTTTCAAGAATTGTTCAGCAGCATGAGGAGATGAAGCAACAATTATAGGAACTAGACCAAATCTCATGCTCATTATGGGACCATATTTTTTGGCTATTTGATGTAGATCTTGGTGGACATTTTTCCCAATCATATGGAGATTTCCTATAATTGGAAGCCCTTTTGGGCCTGGAGGGATCTTTTTCTTCTTTCTCATGAATTTATTGTGTAATACTTGAATAATATATAGCACTACAAGTAGTGCAACAACTTGTAAGAAAATTGAAGCCATGGGATATGGAGAGATATTATTGTGTTTCAATTTTGCTTCATGACTCCCAAATTATAAAGATGTTAAGAGTTGGTTGGGGGTGAAGGAAACTCAACGAAAATATTAATTGTTGGGGTCATCATAATTCCCCATATGGCAAAAGGACAAAGAAAGAAAAAAAAAATTAAAAGTGATAAATTCGTCTAGAAAATTCATGTGTTTTAATTTGACTTCCAGGGTTCAATATTCACTTTGAAATTTAATTGAGTCAAATTTGCTTTTAAAATTTTTAACTTGTGGTGAAACAATAAAGAAGAAAACGAATTATATGTTAAAACTCATACTTTTCATTAATGCCAATCGTCACTTTCAACATTCAAATATCAGACACTACAAAAAAGAATACTTCATGTTTTTATGATTAAAACAAATCTGCTTAATATGATAAAAAGGGAAAAACAACTAACAACCCACTCCTTCCGTTCCTTTTTATATGTCATCTCTTTCTATAAATAATTGGATCATAATATTTGTCATTTCATAAAATCAATACATAAATTACCATATTCTTCCTATTATACCCTTAACAGAGTAGTTAATTAGTCTTGAAAATATATACTTTGACCAACCTAGGAAAACTAATAAGTAATTAATATTCATTGGAGTACTTCATACATTGATTAATTAGTCTCACATTCACTATTCTATAAAATCTGATTTTGAAAATAAACTCAAAAATTTAAACAGTAATCCAAATGCATTTTTTTTATTCAAATCTAGCATATTCATCATTTATTGAAAAGTTGACTTAGGAAAACATTAAATAAGGGTAGAAGGGTAAAGTTACTTAATTTCTTAATGCAAATGCAATTTAAAAAGGTGACATATAAAAAGAAACGGAGGGAGTATTATATATCTATATTCAATATTACACTAATAATATATTATTATTATTTTCATTATAAATTATAAACCCACTTAAAAAATGTAGTCATATTTTCTATATGGCTTAACTATAAGTTACTTTATCTGTATCAGTTATGAAAGTTTTTAGGAGATCAAATTAATTTTAAATTTTTATTGTATTGAAATTTAAAATTTCATTAAAAAGATAGAAAAAATCAAGGAAAAAATTTATCGCATGTGTATCAACTATTAAAATTTTAAGATATATAATTAATTCATATTTGTATTAAAAAATCATTAAAAAATAATCTGACTGTTCTAATTTCTTAGAGTTTTGCTTTTACATATATTTTCATCTAAGTGCTCTGAATAAATAGAAAAATAATTGGATTTTTCATATTTAATCATTTTCCGATCTAAACAGGCGTTCTACAATTTTATTTTATTTTAAAAAAAAAAAAAAATCAATGGCAATTTTGTATGATCAACATACAAAGTGACATGTAAAATGTTATACCGGTGACCTTTTTTTGTAGTATGACTAATTATATTTGTTCCTAAAGTTAACATCATTTGTTTACAATTTTTTAAGAACTATTCATTCGACCTAATTACAACAATAACATTTTTCTTAAACTTTTTAAGTTGAATCTAAGAACAAAACAGGTCCAAATGAATAGATCAGTCATCTATAATTAATTGAAAGGAAAAATAACCTAAATATACAATTTATTTTATTATATTCTCTAAAATTACTTATCATTTGAAAAAATTACAAAAATTCCTACTTTACAAGATGTATCAGTAGGATACATCACTTTACGTGATGTATCGGTTAGATACATCACTTTACGCGATGTATCGAAATATTACTTTACGCAATGTATCAGTAGGATACATCACTTTACGCGATGTATCGGGATGTTGAGTGATATATCTGAAATCGAGACGCGATGTATCAGGGTGTTGAGGGATGTATCCGAAATCGGGACGTGATGTATCGGGACGTTTCGAGATATATGCGGATTCCACCAATTTTAATAATTTGGAAAAGAGTGGGGTTGGGATGTAATTAGTTCTTAACACTATGAGATTTGTGTAAAATCTATTAATTGATGTTATACCCCATTTTAACTCGCGTCAAATAGTGTATGACATATTGATGATTCCTAAATAATTAAATTAAGAAGTCGCAACCTAATTATTTTTTAAAGGCTAATTAGGACACCTATTTTGCTAAAGAGATGCTAAATTAATTTAAAATTAAGGTTTGCTTAACCTTATGCAATTCTAGGTAAGAGTTCTAATTTATCCTAAAGGGAAGGGGTAAGGATGGGGTAAGGCATCCTTTAAGATCCGTTAAAAATGGTTACCGATGAAACTTAGGTTAATTAAAGAAAAATAAAATAACCATTGAAAGTTTAAGAGAAAATTAGTATTTTATTAAAAACTTGACATGATTAGCCGTGAAAAAAGAGAGGTTAAAGTGTATAACTATAAAATATACTAACTTTATATATAAATATCCGAAATAAAAAGTGAAATAAAACACTCATCCAACTTTAAAAGTTTCAAATTAGTTAAAACTTGATTATTATTATTTTTCGAGTCAAACAACTTGAGGAAATGCATGTAACTACTTGAGTCTTGCTTTTGAAATACATATTTTAAGTAAAATCTTTTCACAAAATTAGTTTACAAAAATTTCTTAAAGCTCAAGATATCAAATTATATATATAAATTTGGCCTAAACAATAACAACTTATTTTATCCATTTAAAAGCTATGTTTATTTTTTAATCTACATAATCAAAGCTACCAAAAAGTTTGCATTTTAAAACTTCATTATATAACTATTTCATGCTAAAAAATCTGCATTTAAAGGTGTTAAGAAAAGATGTATTTTTGCACTCAAAATCTATCTTTTAAAAACTCAAGATACTTCTCTTTAAAGCTAAGACTGTACATTTTTTAACCTTAAAATCTGATCTTGAAAAGTGTTAGAACAAAATTGTGTCTTAAGATTTTAGTCTATCAAAAGTACTATTCAAAGATTGATACAAATCTATTTAAAAGAAAAGTCCACCTTCTTTGCAAAGTTATGCTCTCTTAACCCAACAAATAAGTCAAATAACAAGTGAAAAAAAAATTAAAAAATCGTTTTAAGCCAAATTAATATATTAAACCCAATATCTAAAAATAGGTGAGCGACTACGTTTTACTATCATTTTTAGATGGTTTGCATAAATTCATACATAAATTAAAACAAACATAAATATAGGTGAAGAATAATGAGTATAACGTTAGTCAAAAGATAACAATATATATGTATGCATATAAAAATGTAAAGCTTTGAAATGAGGAGGAAATATGGGATTTTCTTTTGGGTTAGGTAAATCTCTCTAGACACGAGCAAACATGCATATATTGATCGCTTCTCTGATTTGGACAGAGATGGAGTCATATCGCAACTCCATACGCGCTTCCGAGTGTACATGTATAAAAGAAGAAAGGAAAAGGATTAGAGAACAGATGTACTCAAACCGAAATATATTTACTAGAATATGGGTTACTCAAATGTGAGAACTCAAATAATTCTCATATAGTAAAATAAAATGATGTAGCCAGTATCTATGATGCCATGATTTTTTTAATAAGAAAAACAAAGAACGACATAACACTCCGTACACATTTAATTTGAAGACAAAACTAAAAGATTAAAAAGAAGAAAAAAATAAAACTGAACTTACCCCTCTATATATTATAGCTAGCAGAGACATAAATGAATTTTAGTCATACAAAGTAAACTCATGACATAAATAATATATATACAACATGTTTCAAAGAAATAAAGATAGCCCACAAGAAATTAGTTGGATGAAATTGCAATGTGAAAAGACATTGATAAACAAACTATTGAAAAAGGCAAGATGATCACTTCATTGATATAAACAAACTAATTCAAACAAGATTTAAGATTAAGGTTCTCAATAAAAAATTCTTGCATATATTTGAGGATTAACCAAGCTTCAAACAACATTTGATGGTCAATTCGAATCTAGTCATCAAAAGCCGAGGAGATAGACCATTTATGATTTTAAAATCATAAAGAACACCTACCTTAGCCTATGACAACAATCAACTAGAAAATTACGGATTTGAGATCTTAAAGATTTTTTATATTATTAAAGTTGGTCTTAAAAAAATAATAATATAGAAATAACATCTTTAAATAAATCACACACCTTGAAAATACATTCTATATTAGACTTAAACCAAGATATCATAAGAACATATTGTATCTAGAAAATATGATAACTCATAGGCATGATATTCGGAGATGAGATAACTCTACGACACATCCTTATGACAAAAAAGATAAAAAAAAAATGCATAATAGACAATATGCTACTCAAGATTCACCACGTAAAACAAATCTAAACATAAACAACATTTTTTAATTAGAAAATTTTAAAAGCTAAAGATGTTGATTCAAGCAACATAGACAAAAGGAGGGGAGACGAAATTCTACTTGTTTCGGAGCAGCAAACTGGAGACTTCTTGATCACGCATCTACCCTCAAACTTGGTGTAACATACCAAAAATTTCTAAGATAAGACTCGAGTCATTCTTCATTTGTGAATAAGGTTGTACCGGGTGATTCTAAATTTCTCTTAGGTGTTAAGGTCACTAGAGTAACACCTCGGATTTCAAAAAGGACTAAAGAGAAATTCGTTCAAGTCACCCATCAGTTTTTAGTTTTGGGTAAACTTCAATTGACCATATCTTTTAGCACATAAAGAAATAGGTCACCCATGCCCTATCAAATCAAAGGTCTTCGAGTCATCTTTCCAACGCCACTAAGTTTGCCTCAATCCGAGTTCTGAGTGAAAAGTTATGACTGATTTACTAGAGACGCTCTAACCTAGCAGCAACTCCGCGATGGCTCCGCGTTACGGAGTTAATACGGACCTCACTGTCTGCTGGAAAAATATCCCGACTTCCAGCTTGTTTAATTTATTTTTAAGGATATTTTAGTCCTAAAAACCCTTAGGAAGTCTTCTAAATTACCCTAAATGTGTAGAAAAATCAGTTTTCATCATCAAACCCTCTCATTCACTCCTAAATTTCTATGCTCAAGAAATTCAAGAAACGCTAAGGCTAGGGTTCATCTTCAAAGATTTTCCTTCAAGTTCCTTCAAGAGCATTGTTCTTACAGGTATGTAAGCTTTCATAGTGTTGGGTTTGTTCGCCCACACGTCAATCATGTAATACTTCCATGAATTCATTCTTGAAATCTTTTGTATTGAGGTATTGATTAAGTTCTTGAGTTTTAGCTTCCATTCTTTAACAATGGAGGTTTTGAGTTCTTGAGGTGAGCGTCTTGCGAATGAGTGTTGTTGTTGATAAAATTTGAGTAAGATTTCAATAAAAGTTTATTGGGTTCGTGTTTTCTGATAGAAATTGAGTGAGATTTCAATGAAATTGTGTTTGGGATATGAATTAAAGTGAGTTAGAAGAGGAAGAGAAAAACGACCAAATATAGGTGCCCAGGTCCGCGTCGCGGAGGCGCTTGAAATTTCCATGTAACATCTCAAAATTTTTTAAGATAAGATTCGAGCTATTCTTTATTTGTGAATAAGATTGTATCGGGAGATTCTTAAATTGCCCATATTTTTAATGGTAAATTCTTCAGTGTGAGAATGATTTTGGATATCAATTAAGGTCACTAAAAACCCCTAGCACAAAGTTGAGTTGAAAGTTTCCTTACCGATTAAGTTCTGATGTAAGATTCTACTTGGGTCAACTTTAAATGATCATATCTCTTAGAATATAAAGAGTTACGTGTTCCATAACTTATCAAATTAAAGGTATTTGAATCTTCTTTCCAGCGCCACCAATTTCACGTCAATCCAAGTTTTGAGTAAAAAGTTATGACCGTTTTAGTAACCTGATACAGTACTGTGGCGTATTAGCCGATGGGAAAACATTAAAAAGGGTCTTTTTTATTTTTTTACCTCTAAGAAAACCCTAAACGAATTTCTTGACTAATTAAAAACCCAAAACAGTCAGATTTTCATCTCTTAATCCATCATTCTCATCTCTCTCAAACCATAAGCCAAAACCCTAAGGAAAAATAAAAGTTGAAGACTTCAGTTCAAGATTCTTTCAATCTTTTTCAAGATTCTTCTTCCAGGTAAGTCTTTCTCCAAGAATTCCATTCTTTCCAACTCAAATTCTTTCATACAATTATGAATCACTAATTAATATCATAATTCTTGGCCATAGAGATTTCAACAACTAATTCAAGAATCTCAAGAAAGGTTTTCTTGATTTTTCTCCTTCAAGCTAGGGTTTCCAGGCTTCTAATCAAGTTCTTATCCAAGATTCTTCAAGATTCTTCAAAAACCTTGTTCTTTCAGGTATGTAAGGCTATCATAGTGTTGGACTAGTTCGTCCTCACGCCCTACATCTACTTTCAAATCAGTAAAAGAGAAATCTAGGATTCTACCCCTAGATTTGAGTATTCTTGAGATGAGTTGATTTTGAGTTC
>JAJONR010000258.1:0-77729 GCA_029582245.1 Solanum etuberosum | reverse complement strand
TTCTTTTTATTCAGTTTTTAAGCTTTTGTATGCTTGAGTTAGTCTTCCGCTTGTAGTCAGCCAGGATGAGGGTTCGCTTGGGGACCAGCAATGGTTCTCGAGTGCCGGCCACGTCCAGGGTGTAGGCTCGGGTCGTGACATTACACCTCTTTCATCTTCTCCTTTAATCAGAAGATAAGGAAGTTGCCTAAATTTCTACTCTATAGATAAGAAACATAAACAACGTAATAAAAAAAACACAATCACAAAAAATAAAAAGAGAGGACCGACAAAATTTCAATAGATGCATAGAACTATAGAAGTTCTTAATTTGATGAAGTATTATTTTGAAAGTTCTTGTCATACGAAAAGAAAATTCAAGATGCACGCATGCTTAAAAAAGAGAGGTTAATAAGGGTAACCAACTGAACAACAACATATTAGTTTCAATGGTTGTCACTTTGTAGAATAAATTTCTATGTTTTTCTACTGTTTTTGAATATATATACATATATTTAGCCAAAAAAATTCGATAAAGCAGTGTCACATAACACCCTTGAGCCTTAGTAGATCTGCACCTGCAGGTTACTATTTTATTAAATGATACTTTTTTCATTCAAATTTATGTGATGTAGTTTGACTTGACATGAAGTTTAAGAAATGAATAAGAGATAAATGTCAAAAACACACTTAAACTATCCTCTCTTTTTTTAGTTTCATACATAAACTATTGAGAGTGTGAGTTTCATACATAAACTATAACTTATTAGTTTGAAAAACACATATCTCTCTTTTATAACACTCTCACCATGATGTGTGTAATAGACTCTTTTGTTTAAAAAAATTGTCACATCACACTCCACGTGCACAAAACATTCCACCTTGACAAAAATTAAATAAATTATTATCTCAAACAAGTCATTAATTTTTGTGTGATTATATATTTATTAACAATTTAACTTTAAAATATTTAACCTCTGATAAAATGATTTTCAAAAATATTTATTTCTTTCTTAAATTTGTGTAACTCATATAAATTGTAATTGAGGTAGCAAGTAGTTTAGCCATGAATAAATAGTGTTTTGTTAGAATAATTATCTATAGCCATTTCTCAAGAAGCCAACAATGGCTTCTACTTGTCTGGATATGGTACTGAATCCGAATTTGATTGCTTCTGTTATGTTACTTGCTCCGGTTCATTTGCATATTTGACCCTTTTTTATTACTTTTGAGTTTTGATTGCAGAGCTTTCTTGGGAATTTTGGCCAGAAGTGGAGTTTCAGACCTTGTACAAGACTAACACCTTGCATTTCCCAAGTGGGTTTTTCCAAATTTAATCTTTTTTTTTTTTTAATTTCTCTATATCTCTTTGTGTTCCAGTATGATAATCATAGCTTAGAAATGGGAGAATTTAGAAATTTTCTTTAGTACTACTAGTGTAGAATTTGATGAATATTATTCAAATTAATTGGTTTTAGGAAATTTGCTTTAGTATCTGAATTGGCTGTCTCTTTAAATTTTAGGGCTAAGAAATTACATGATATAACTTAGGGCTTCTGTTGTTTCTTGGTGTTAGCATTTTTTTTTGGTGAAATGTAGGTTTTAGATTTTCAATTTTGCATTTCAATTGATGGGTCAATTAGAATTTTGATACTTCAAGTATATATTTCATTTCATTTGGAGAGATTCGTATCGGTTTACTGTAGGTATCTTCAGATTTTGTATTGCCGTTTGTCTTCGTATCTGATTACTGTCACACTGAATACTTGAAAATTCTTGTATTGAGATTTGGTAAAAAGAAATGTTGCAATGACTGTGTGAACAACTCATTTAATTATATACCATTCATCACAATGACGTCTTCCTTTTCAACGTTTAACGTGGGTATTAGTTGAACATGTATTGCAGGAAAGGAATGGTTTATTGCTCGGGAAAAACAAGAACTGTACTAGCTCTGTAGGATATAATGGAGTTCCTTTAACAGAAATTTCTTGTGTTCCAAGTGCTGCTGCCGGTCCAAGTGAACTTCCTCCACTTGTTAATGCTTTAAAAGCTTCAGCTGAAGAAAATGCTGCAAGTTTTCATTTTCCTGGCCATAATAGAGGACAAGCAGCACCATCATCGTTGACTCAGCTCATTGGTGCAAAACCGTTTCTTCATGATTTGCCTGAGCTTCCAGAGCTTGACAATCTATTTTCACCAGAAGGTCCCATTTTCGAAGCACAAAAACAAGCAGCAAGACTTTTTGGAGCATCAGAAACATGGTTCCTTGTTGGTGGTAGTACATGTGGAATTCACGCGGCCATTATGGCGACTTGTTCACCTGGAGATAGTCTTATTCTCCCACGGAATTCTCATATCTCAGCCATATCTGCCATGGTATTGTCTGGTGCACTCCCAAAGTATATCGTCCCTGAATATGATTTCAAATGGGATGTTGCTGGTGGCATCACTCCATCACAGGCAAGTACAACATCATGACATGCATCTTTCTCAAAGTTGTCTTTATGTAAGAATTAAATTATCTTGAATGCATAAGTGGAACGATTTTTTAAGTGTAAAATTATGCAAACTAGTGATAAATTTATAAGTGTGTTTAAAAGACTATTACACTTGTATCCATAAAAGAATGAAGTTCTTGTTATGTAGGTGAATGATGCAATCAAAGAGCTAGAAATGGAAGGCCGAAAAGCAGCAGCCCTTTTGGTTGTCTCCCCTACCTATCATGGTATATGCAGCAACATGGATGAGATTTGTCATATTTGTCATTTGTATAATATCCCCGTAATTGTCGATGAGGCTCATGGGGCCCATTTAGGATTTCACCCAGAGCTGCCTAGCTCATCCCTCAGCCAGGGAGCTGATGTTGCTGTACAGTCTACTCACAAAGTTTTGTGTTCGCTTACGCAATCATCTATGTTGCACATGCAAGGAAATCTTGTAGATAAAGAAAGAATCAGCAAAAGCCTACAAATGCTTCAAAGTAGTAGCCCTAGTTATCTGCTTTTAGCATCTCTGGATGCCGCCAGGGCCCAATTAAGTGAAAATAGAGAGGCTATTTTTGACAAAGCAATAGACTTGGCTTTGGAAGCAAAAAGCTTGATTAGTAAAATTCCTGGAATCTCAATCCTCGAGTTTCCAAGTTTCTTGAGTTTTTTCCAGATCGACCCATTGCGACTCACCATTGGTGTATGGCAGTTAGGTCTTTCAGGTTTTGAAGCAGATGATATATTGTGCAATGATTTTGGTGTTGTTTGTGAACTTGTTGGGACCAAATCTTTTACTTTGGCATTTAACTTAGGGACTCAAAGAGATCATGTCCTTCGGCTTGTAGCTGGTCTAAAGCATATATCACAAACTTCTCACTTTCCTCAACCTGTGAAAGATGAAGGCAAATATGTAAATCATTTTGTATGCCTGGATGATCTTAGAATAAGCATGAGCCCCAGAGAGGCCTTCTTTGCTACAAAACGTAAAGTCAGCATAAGAGACAGCCTCGGTGAAATTTGTGGAGAGCTTGTTTGTCCTTATCCACCTGGTATTCCAGTTCTAATTCCTGGTGAGATCATCACAGCAGAAGCATTGAATTATCTCCTGGAGATCAGAAGCAAGGGTGCTGCTATTACCGGAGCAGCTGATTTCACCCTATCATCTTTTGTTGTATGTGTTACCTAAGCATTCTTCCGTCACCTTTAGTAAGTAGTTCAAGTACAAATGCGAGTGACTTTGGTGTTAGACCACCCTGCATTTGGCATTTGAGATCTTAGACTTTCCTATATTGCAGGCAGCGGTTTTGGGTATAGTTTGAGTTCAAAAGCAGCTTCTTTCAGAGCTATCAATGGTAACTGTCATGAGCCTATTAAAGGAAACTGGTAACTCAAAGGCACCTCAACGTGACTATTATGTGGACATGGCTACTCTAGGTTTGTTTTTTTCATAAAATCAAAGACATTCACGTTGTCTCTATTAATGCTCGTCTCAACATTGATATTTGAGGGTTCCACATTCTTCTTTTCTTCATTGTTTGTATAACTCTGGTCAAACGAAGGTGGACGTATTTCTCTATCAGCAAAGCAAGAGCTAGGGGACTATAGCAGCAAGGGACAACAAGATGATCCTATACAAGCAGGTGAAGCAAGAGAAACGCCGGCAAGCTATTACTCATTAGATGGCATTTCCAATGGAAACTCTTGTTGATCATCTAAAACCAACATGATCTTTAGTATATACTATTCCTCCTTTGGGGACTGTTAGCTATTTGGCTTCTATGTTGAGTTAATAAACCTTGTAATCATTTGGGGTGGCTGATGGATTGTTTTGGAGAAGTGGTGGAACAGTGAGAATATGTAACAAGGCATATATTATTTCTTCTATAATGGAATTATTTTCTTCTGTTGCAAGCTGGGAAGATCAAAATTTGCATGTACTTTGTATTCTTATTCTGTTTCTTTTTCATTCTGATGATAGAAATATGACATAGACATTAAGGTGTCGTTTGGTTGGGAAGAAGTTATCTCGGGATTAATTATCCCTGGATAAGTTATTCCATTTATATGGTAAGCGGAGTTAAAGGCCGAGCCTCATCCAGTATATATGGGATAACCTATTTCATCACTAAGATATAAACAGTGGGATAAATAATCCTAGGACTGCATTATTATACCTTATACCTCACACCAAACGACTCCTAACATTTTAAGAAATGCTATCAGAATTGGAACAAAATGATGATAATCCTTGAAAAGATGGAAAATGAAGTAAAAAACTAGATAATGAATTTTGGAGATTTTTTAAAACGGGCTTCTTACATAAATGTACAGGTGACAAAATTTCTTTTTAACAAAATAGACGCATTTATATCTAATAGATTGATATTGTATAAATAGTTATGTAATGTATCAATAGTGTATAAATAATATATAACTATGTATATATGATATAGGGAAAAGAACCTAAAATATCCCTCAACTTTGTGATTTAGAGCCGATATACCCCTCGTTACAAAAGTGGCTCGCATATATCCTTACCATTACAAAAGTGACTCACATATACCCCTTTTTCTGTAATGAGCCACTTTTGTAATGAGGATTACATCAGCTCTAAATCGCAAAATTGAAGGGTATATTAGAGATGTATATACATTCATATACGTTGTTTATACAATATTTATAAATTGTTTTTTTTTTCAATACTGACTTACTCAAATTTCCTTTTAATTGTTCCAAATTTCATAAATAAGCTCCTCTCGATGTTTCGTATTATTTACTTGAAACAATTTATGACATGTTAATGGACAATTTGTCACTCTTTCCTCAATTTACATTTTAATTAATACTTTTTGTGTTGATTTTAAGGATGTTAAGGAGTTAAATATATACTTAAATACATCATTGATTGATAAAATTAACATATAATAATAAGAGAAGCATGTTATTAGGTTGATCACAGGAAAACTGTGCTGCAATAAATATTCTCATGTGATCTCTTAATTAATCATTTTAATAGAAAAAGGAATGAAAATTAATATGTGAAGAAAGCACACACTATAGCATTGAATTTAGCCTATCTATTCAAGATTTACCTTAACAATAGATAAATTTTGCAAAGTTTAGCTAGTGCAAATTCTAAAGAAATAGGGATAATTATTCATATGGCTAATTGTAACTTGACATAATTGAGTGATTGATTAAGATTTATTTCTTATATAAAATTTTACATAATTATGAGGGGGCATTTTTAGCTAGTTAAGATCTTTAACACGTTCAAACATTTCCCCTATAAATAATTACTAAGAGAAGTCAAAAGGTATAGATAAGCTCATAGGTGACAAGTAGTTTTGGATTAAAAATGATTGTACTAATATTTAATCAAACTTAACAACCAACCATCTTTCACATCAAATCAATACAATTTACCATGATCAAGTGATTTAATCAAGTAAAAATACATATTACATAACCATAGTTAGGTGAAAGGAGTCATGTATATTCAAACACATGATATGCATGTATTTGCGGAGAGGCAAGGGAACAACATGAGGGAGATGCTATTCACCTTCAAACAAGTAGGAAACTAAAGCACAACAACTACAAAGCAACCAACTACACATGGCAAGGGAACAACATGAGAGGCAAGTTGTCACACAGTAAATGACACTCTAATGCTTTCTCAATCTCAATAACCAAAATGTGTGTGGGGGGGAGGGGACTGGACTCGCCATCCAGCGGCATCTAACTAATCATGTATCAGCTCTCTGGCAAGTCAACATTAACACTAAAGTGATCTGAGGAGCTATTAATCTTCATGCAAATAACTAGACCATATGTATTCACCAACATGCTACAGTGAAATATCCACAAGCATTCCAGTAACAATAAGTGTCTTGAGTCATCTCCCATGTAGGATATAGGAGAGGAGAAAGTGCCACCAAGGTATTGAAATGAAGGAAAAGAAGTTGAGTTGAACTTCGCAGAAACATAAGCATTTCTGCCATCTTTTCAGAGAACGATGGCAATCATGCATATGATAAAAGGAAAATGAATTATAAGACATGGTAATAGTAATAAAACAACTACCAGAGAGTTGAGACGGAGAAGCTTCAGTTATTGCACATACAACTACAGTCGATGGTTTTATCCACTTAGCCACTAATGCTCCACTATTAAATTCAGCTATTAAGAAATCAATTAAAATGCATCCCCAAATAGTAAATTCAAGCTAACGAGATCATGCATTTCGTAATTAGGTCATCCACCAAAGCCCTAAAGCTTGCCTCATATGCAAAGAACAAGCAGGAGGCAAAAACAGAGGATGCCTATTTCCCCTTCCTACGCAGGGTATCATTAACACAGCCTCTTATTTCTATAACCAATACACCTATTATAAGTGAAATCCCAACTGTTTTCTGCCAAGTACCAGACATCCTGACAGCTACACTACAATATGGAGTAGTACAGCTCAATCTAATCAATGAAAGAAGAGAAAAAGCAAGAGAAGGGCTGAAACATGAAGTCTCATCAACCACATCAATCAACATGAACCACGTCTCAGTGCAAGTTAATTGGGTTAGTCTCTAGTTGGGTTAGCTGTTATCTGTATTTGTTAAGAGGATTCATCTTTTTCTTTTCTTTTCTTGATAAGAAAGCAAAATAGAGGGGATTCATCATAGCTCAATCATGCCTTGCATAGAAGAGAGGCTAACCAACTTCATAATATTTGTAAGTAAAGATATTCACCACAATACATGAAACAGTAGAAACAGATGATAATACAAGCATAAATGCAAAAGAAAAAATTGACTCATACTTTACACACATCAAAATAATCAAAATCAAGGTGATTCACTAAAAAAGGCAACTCTTTTATCCAAGTTTCACAACCCATTAGCATCAGAAGAGTATTAAAGAGCCCACAAGACATAGTTTTATTACATCTAAACCTAACCCCTAAATTCGCAAACAATTATTACCAAGAAAAGGGCTTTAACACAGGGCTGCAAATCTGATAACCCAAGAAAAGTTAATTGGGTTCAATGATGATCCACACATAGCAGAAGCCAAAATTAGCTCGACAAATATAAAATTGATCAGTATCAAGGTGATCCAGCTAAACAGAAAATTCAAAACAACCCATTACCAACGGAAGTCAAATCGACTGATATCTGAGAAAAGGGGTTTAGACGGGGCTAAGAAGCTGAGAAAGAGAGGGTTTTGGTTCAGAATTCATGCCAATGATGATGACAAGCGGGATGAAACCATAATGGGTGATAACTTTGGCTTTCTTTGCTGTCCATGTCCCCCACTCCTTCACGAACTTTCCCACCACCGCCACTGCTCCGTCGTCCTCGTCCGCCGCAGCAGCTTTCTTGGTGTTCTTCCCCTTAGGTTTCAGCATGATCTTCGAAGACATGTTCGTAGTTTCTGGTGCAGAGATGAACCCTAGAAATGGAAAATTAGGCAAAGTGAAGGTTCTAGAAATGCAAAATTAGCGCAAAACTCTTGTATAATTTTCAATTCGTTTTAATAAAGTAAGATTTGATCTAAATTTCAATAAATATTTCACACACTCGTCAATGATTTTAAAAAAAAACGGAGTTAATGATCGAATCGAACCATATCAAATAGACGTTTTGATTAATTAAGTAACATAACTATAATTTAAATTAATTACGACTCATAATTTTATTTTAGCTATATTTACATCACCTTTCTCATCTCTTTTTCTCTCGCCTCTCTTTTATATATATACAAATACAAATATACAATTATACAAATATAATTAGTCTCTCTCTACTCTTTTCCCTCTCTCGCTCTCCTTCTTCTCCTAATCTCGCTCGCCTCTCTCCTCCCTCTCTCAATCTTGCTCGCCAGATATACAAATACATATCTATAATATACAGTTTATCTGACAGATATACATATACAGTTCGCCTCTCTTCACTCTCTGCTCTCTCTCGCTCGTCTCTCTCCTCCCTCTCCCAATCTCGCTCGCCAGATATACAAATACATATGTATACAAATTACATATATACAATTATTTTGATTGATATACATATACAATTCGACATATATACTTATACAATTCGTCTCTCTCCACTCTCTGCCCTCTCTCGCTCGCATCTCTCATCTCTCTAACATGTAGCTACGAGTTGTAATTAGCAAACATAACTATGGAGTATAATGAAGCTATTTTTGAGTGACTATATGCAAAAGTTTCCCAACTAAAAATAGTTGTGTAATAATATTTATTCAGTTTGAAAAATTAAAAGATAATTTATCATTTTATTTCTATTTTATCTTTGGTATTAAATAATACCTTCGTATTAAATAATATTCAATATTTAATAGATTTTCCAAAGTGTTAAATTAACATAACGAGTAATATAATAATTTTATTCCTATTATTTATTGTTTCTTAAGGTGTGTATGTCAAGTCAATAATGGATAACTATTATTGAATAGAAGTATAAATTTATAATTGTATCAAATAAGTAGGTATAAAACAAACTGTACCAAATAACATACATGTGTAAGATATATTTTATAATATATATTAAGTTTAAATAATAAAATATTTAAAGAATGTTATACCCAAGATAATAAAGTGACTTTAAGTAACAACATAGTTAACACTTAACATTAATAACTTCTTATACTACTCTAATCGAAATTAAATTAGTTCTAATATCCCGACTTTCCAATAATAACTAACAAATTACAAGGAGTTCCAACGATTTTGACAAACAATCATACATTCTTAAAGAGAAATTGTTCAAATTAATTATGGAAAAAGCTAATGGGCAAAGAGCTTGAAAAATCAACTCTTTCCAAAGAAGAATGTTGGCTCCCATGAAAGGTGAGAACCATTAAATAGATTCAATTCTCAAATTTCATTTTGATTGATTTTTTCTTTTTGCTCGTATGATATAAATTATATATTTTGTTTGGACTTAATATTATTTTATACTAATAATGAGATGAATTTCTATTTTTATTTTCTTAATTCATCACCTTTTAAAATATCTGGAGAGTTCTTTTTCAAAGTCATACATAGAATATATATGATAGCAGCTTCCAAGTTTTATATATTTTTAAAAGAAATGTCGAAAATTAATTGAAACCGTATCAATATAGAAAAAAATCGAAATAATGAAACGATTTCAAAAAGTCTAGTTTTGGTTATATAAAAAAAAATATAAAAAAAAAATAAGATGTTATTAATTTTAAAAAATTACCCTCATCTCCAACTTATTTGTGGTTTTAAGGTGCTTTTGACTATTGGAGACCAAGGTGAGGGGTCATCTTCGGCAACCAACCGGAGTCATGTGGAGCCGGCCTCCCCGCCGTCCCCCCTGCCCGCACCCTCCATAACGGAAGTACGTAGAAACCTTGATTTGTTTACTTCCTCCTTTAATAAGATCGGGATGAGGAGTGACCTTTTACTGGACCTATCTAAACCGTACCATTAACACCCCTCATTTAAAATGGGAAAATTTACGTGGTTAAGCAAATTTATACTACTTAATTATTCATCATAGCTATAGTTTGCTATAATTACCACTTGCGACTAACATTAACCATTAATTACGTGGGTTGACTTCGAGTTTGTATAATTAGCCACATTTGTATAATTTGCCACATTTGTATAATTCGAAACTAACAATTCTTCATTTGATTTGTATTTGTATACGATGGTTTGTATTTGTATATGACAATGATTTCCTTTGGTTTTTCAATTTTATCACCATATACATTCAATCTTTTTGTGTATAAATGTGTAGGTGTCGGATTTTGTATAATATAATTATATAATGTAATTTGTATAATATAATTTGCATAATTGCTTAAAGTTCATATGTTTATGTTTGTATCAATTCGTTATTTCGAGTTTTACATATTTGTATAATTCCAGACTTTATATTACTCAATTATACAAAAACACGTGAATTACACAAACGTACCCGTGAATTATACAAACGAGATGCGAATTATACAAATTATTGCCCTCTCTCGCTCGCCTCTCTCCTCCCTCTCCCAATCTCACTCGCCACTCTCCTCCCTATAACATGTAGCTACAAAACGTAATTAGCAAACTATAGTTATGGAGCGTAATTAAGTTATTCCCCTTTAAAACTTATATGTATGAAGGAATTTCAAGTTGCACCTTATATAATTAATTCCTACTTGGTTCCTACTCTTCTTTGTTATTTGGAAAGAGTTTTGTATTGTCTACTTTCTTTCCTAGCAAGATTGTCTTTTCAATCTTTTTTTTTTTTTTGTGGACTTGAGGCATGGTTTTCATGTCCTCTTCTAGTCATTATAACAACCTAATGGTGATTGCTTATTAAAAATAAAGACTGCTTAGTTCTATATTCCAATATATTTGAAGGCTATTACCAATATTTTCATGATCTCCAATAAAATTTTGGGAGAAACAACTCATCATATGTTATACTTTTATTCTAACTCTATGAGTATTGATCTGATGTTTATTTTCGCAGCATTTGCATGACGATGAGTGGGGCAAACCACACACAAAGTTTGTAGTTCAAGTTCTGCAATACTTTTGAAAGAAGTAAAATTACATTGTTCATACATAGCTTGTTGTAATCTTAGATTTGTGAGGAATTAACTCAGTTCATGAGAAATTTACCTTTAACTAACAAACGTCTTTTACGGATGAAACAAGTCACAAATATAACACATTTTCTTTGTGTTTACCTTAAATTTAGGTCATGAAACTCAGGCTCTTTGATAAGGTCTTTAAATAGTTTTACCTACTCTGTCAAAACATAACATCAACAAGATATTAGGACAGAAATGAAAGTTATCTTAAAGAACCATTGGGTAGTTAAGCCAGCTGAGGCAACATGGAATGGCACTGTCTCCTTATCAGAATTTGATCAAACATTTGCTGTAACTCATGTACCAACCATCTATTACTATAAATTTTTCCATGATTTTGTTACTGATGAAATCATCGAGACCCTTAAGACTTCACTGAGAAAAGCACTAGTACACTTCTATCCACTGGCTGGTCGTTTACGTTGGATCAATGGGTCCCGGCTTGAGCTAGACTGTGATGCCTCGGGGGTTGTTCTCACGGAAGCTGAAGCTGAAGCTAAGCTAGATAATCTCACCGATTTCTTGCTATCACCGGATTATAATAGCTTATTTCCTCGTGTAGATTACACTGTCCCAATTGATGAGCTCCCTTTGTTATTTGTGCAGCTTACTAAGTTCCAGTGTGGTGGTATTGCTCTCAGTTTTGCAATCTCACATGCTGTTGTTGATGGACAAAGTGCTCTTTATTTCTTCTCTGAATGGGCTAGGCTTGCTCGTGGGGAGCCGTTGATGTTTGCTCCTTGTCATGATCGGAAACTTCTCCGAGCTGGGGAACCTGCGGTTGCATCTCCTACTTTTGAGCATTTACAGTTTAATACTCCACCACTTTTAATTGGCAAGTCCAGTACTGAAAATGAGAAGAAAAAAGAAACGAAAGGCGCTATGTTAAAACTTACTAAACTTCAAGTAGAAATGTTGAGAGAAAAAGCAAATCAAGGAAGAAGTATAGAGGATAGTAAAGAGCGTAGTTACACGCGTTATGAAGTTGTGACCGCACATATTTGGAGATGTGCATGTAAGGCAAGAAGTCATAAATTTGAGCAGCCTACAAATTTATGCATTTGTGTTAACATACGTAAAAAAATGGATCCACCTTTGCCTAATACCTACTTTGGCAATGCCATTGTTGATGTCATTGCCACCGGGGCCTCAGGTGACATTGCCTCGAGCCCATTGGACTGTGCTGCTAAAAGGGTTAGAGAAGCTATTAATATGGTAACAAGTGATTACGCAAACTCAACGATTAATTTCTTGAAAAAACAAGAGGATTTGTCAATATATCAAGATATTCATGCATTTAGAAACAAGGAGGGTCCTTTCTATGGGAATCCTAATCTTGGTGTGATAAGTTGGATAAGTTTGCCAGTATTGGGATTGGATTTTGGATGGGGCAAAGAGATACATATGAGTCCAGGAATTCATGAGTATGATGGTGATTGTGTGATACTCCCAGAGAATGAAGGGGATGGATCTTTGACTGTTGCAATTGTTCTTCAACTTGCTCATGTCGATGCTTTCGAGAAATTTTTCTATGAAGATATTGAATGTTGAAAAAAGAGAGTAATGCTTTATGAGAAGAAAGGGAAACAAATCAAGAACATGTAACTTTTCTTGTAATAATAACACTATTACTACCCATATATAGCCAAGCAAAATAACACTTGAATATATTAATTCCTATTCTAACAGGTTCCTCAAATGCTTATTTGAAAATCTTAATTGTATGAATGTTTCAACAGTCTATCAATCTCTAACATGTCTTCTTAGATTTCATTAGAGTGATTACAATCATATCCTATTGAAGATATCCTTATATGAAAGTCTTTAAATGGTCTCCGGATTTCAAACCACAAGTGAAAACATGTATTGCTACTGTTTGGATTCTTATTCACAAACTTTCTTGGCATCTCTTTAGATGGGATAGTCTCTATGATCTTAAGTGTTGTTGGAATTGTTTTCGCCTTTGATGTTGCTCTACATATATACTCTAAGTCTCGAGGCGATGTAACTAAGAATAAGGTTGAGATTGATCTCCTTGAACCCAAACTAGACCAAATATGGCTTGGCTATAATATGTTAGATGATCCTTGAAGCCATGTAAAAAGTTTATTAATTTTGTCTTCAAAAGATGGTAGTATAGATCTTTAACAAATTTATTTATTGTACCTTCAACAATTGCAGTAGAGAAAACTTGCGTGAATACTCACTTACCGTGTTTTATTTAATCGATACTAACAAATACTTATAACAATAACTTTGCAGAAACATAAACAACAAAGTTTAAAGCATGTACTCAAAAACAACAATTAATAACATAAGCATAAATTAATGACTGTAAAAGACATACCAGGATCTATAACAATAGAATGAAACATAAAGAAAAAAATTGAGTTTCAGTGTCCCCTTAAGAAAATTATTCCCCTCTAGTACCCGAGGTTTAAAGGAATAAATCCTCTCAGTATAGAACGATTCTACTCACCAGTGTATTGATACAAAAATAATGGCGTCAGTGAGCCACTCAACATGAGCAAAGTACATGAATATTCAATTGTGTAGAAGAAGAAGAAGTTCAAAATTTTCGTTGTTTTAAAATGAGAGGAAATTCCTATGGACAACAAAGGCTAGTGTGAACAAATACTTATTGCGCCTTATCGAAAATGTCACAACTCTTTGAAAAAGTTACAAACCTTCGAAAAGGTCATAACCTTTCGTAAAAGTCACAACTTGTCATAAAGTCGCAACTCTTCACAAAAGTAACATCTTTTCAATAAAGTCACAACTTTTCGTAAAAGTCATAACTTTTCATGAAAGTCGCAACTCATCATATTTCATTTAATGCTCTAATAAATGACATTGACCTTCAATCTATATTGTAGCACCCCAGACAAAAAAATGATTAACTCAAATCACCAAAGGTAAAATAAGATTATTGAGAAACGATACACTAATGCATGCAACAATACAAGTATACATAATAAAGGATAAACATTCACAATTCCAATATTAAAAAGAAAATTCTCATGGTATAACTGTTATATATTCCTCTGAGCCAGCTAACTCACATAGTTTGACCCAATACTTCATTCTGGTACCACTTTGTTAAACTTAAGTTTGGTCTGGTATTCCTATCTGGCGATCAGTTTCTTAAATAAGTTCAAAGGGGAGCTAATATTTATACATATGGAATATTTAGTGGAGGCTTAATTTGTTGTGAAGGTTTCGGAGAGGAGGGGAAGGCTAGTTTTGGAAATAAATAAATTAAAAAGGAATCCTGGTTTGTGGTGGCGCCACGTAGGTGGGCCTAGGTTTCTGTTTTATATACATACTAGGTAAATTACCCGTGCTTCGCACGAGATTGAACTTTTTTTATGCTTACATATGATCATTTAGTAATATTTATAATTTCGATACATATACTACAATGTCAAGAATATTTTATCTTAAGGCAAAACGTTCCTCAAAAATCTTGAAGTGCTATATTTTTTCAATTTTCATTTTTTTATACAAAAATTATGAGTCATAGAGAGATTCAAGTATAAGAAAGAAGTCTAAGAAAATCTCCATTGAAATAGTTGGTCAGAAGTAACGAAATTTTCTAAATTCCAAGAAGCTATAAAGAACAACATCAGACGTTAAAGTAAAGACCAAAAAGCCTCGAGAAACAACACTCCCAAGTAAATTGGAACATCACATCCATAAAAGAACATAATTAACTAAATTCAAATAGAGGGCCTTCTACTCCTTTCTTATGAACCTCCATCAATTTCTTTTCTATTGTAGTATGTCGTATCTTGTATATGTTAAAAATGACCCTAAAATTGTTGGTTACATAAAGGCTTTTCCTCATTGTCTCAGAATAGTCATCACTATTGCTTAGGTTTCATATCACCAGCCCCAACTTATTTGGAATTGAACCATAGTTATTGTTATGGTGATATTATGCAGTTACAAAGAATTAATCCAATGATCAACCAAGAAGTAGGTGACATCTCAATGGAACGGTTAACAACTAAATATTCTAAACCAAAATTTTGATACATAACATATTAAAATCTCACAGCATAATTTTGTGAGCACTTGAACTTTCAAAATATCCATAAATAATAATAAAGACGACCTTACTTTCCTAGTAATCAAGAAGAAAAAGTCATGTTGCTTTACATATTTTTCAAAAAGATAGTCTGTCGGGTTGTATCCAAGTTTATAGTTCACAAATTGAATTGAAAGAAGCCAAAAGAAAGAGTTGTCATTACAACAAAAATGATCTTTAACTACAATTAATAGCTTAATGCCGCTAAATATGTATTTTCAGAGGTAATTAGTACTCTCTATAAATGTACCTAAAGTCTATAGCGACATTAAATCTAATGACAATTAATTAAAGTTGGTAAAATCTCTAGCACTCTTCGTTAATGTGTATATTTATTGCCGATAAAAAATATTTTTGTTATAGTGTATTTTGGGCATCCATTAGTTTCAAGAAAACTTGATCTCTTATTATGCCCAAAAAGAAGAGAGGAAGAATTATGGAAAATTAGTCAACTTGCGATAAAAGAAGTGGACTAATTGTCTCTATACATAATTCTAAGAAGAGTTCAATGACATACAAAATGTTTGTACCTAAGATAAAACAATCAAAATAATATACTAACTGTGGCAAGCAAGAGAGCAATCTGTTTGGTTCTATTAACAAACTTCGCCATTTGTTTCGTATTAGTGATCACATATTTGTTGTTGTGTGCTATCAAATATAACATAGACCACAAGAAATTTTCCCAAAAAGTATAAGAAAAAACTTGTAGAAAGGAACAAAAGAGAAGATTAATTTTCAATCATCCTTACGAGAATTCTTAACAGAGTTAAAATAAAATCACCAAAATAGCAAAAAAAAATTGCAATAGTTACATGAATCAATATGACTTACAGTAAAAGATTAAGCTTCGTGAAATAGGAGGAAGAAAACTTTATGGAAGGAAACACACTTCATAAGAAGCTTAATTAATGTACTTGAATTCGACTCCCCTATAGCGAAAAAAAACCTATAAATAATAGTGGCAGAAATAGAATTTTCATTTACTAAAGAATCAAATGTAATGAATTCAACCATTCCTCCAGCATTATGAGTTGTGGACTGAGAAGTGCAAGAGTAGTAATGTCGCATTGCAATTGAAATTAATTTTCTTTGTTTATTCTTTCTTCTTTTGGTGCCTTGGAATTAAGTGTTGGAATTTAAAAGGTGTGAATGAAAAATGAAGAGTTGTGACTTTCGTGAAAAATTGTGATTTTTGTGAAAAGTTTTAAGTTTTGTGAAAAGTTGTGACTTTTATGAATATTTCTAACTTTTCTAAAGAGTTGTGACTTTTATAAAAAGTTGTGACTTTTCCGTAAGATTGTGACTTTTAAGAAGGGTTAAATAAGAATCCTGATCTATGAGGAGCCACATAGGCGGGTCGGGTGTTGTAAACATGCGCATCGTTTATGAAGAACAGAAAGAGAGGTAAAACAATTAACGGGAGAAGCGGTTGTTGAAGGCTGAAGCGACATTCCTATTGCAGAGGGGAAGGGCATGTCATGCTTCGAGCCTACACCCTGGATGTGGCCGGCACTCGAGAACCATTACTGGCCCAAGCGAACTGTTACCGTGGCTCTATACTCAGCGGAAGACTTTACTCAACAATAAAAGGGCTCCAAAGCAAACTTTACTCAATGTCTTTTTAAGAGATAACTCATAATGTTTTAAAAAAAACATTCACTGGCCAAAGAGGCAACTCAAGTCTCAACATTTAACAAAGGAAATGAAAAATACTCATGAACTACTACTGTCTATCTATCTATGAAGCCTCTAATAACTGAGATGGACGTCGGGACAAGACCCACGACATCCAAATAACAAAATGAAATGACTGAAGTAAACAAGGGATCCTCCGGAACCAAGGAGGCTCACCAACAACTCTGAAGCTCAACTGGATCAACGAAGCGCTGGATGCTGATCCTGGTTACCTGTATCTGCATCATAAAAGATGCAGGCCAAATGGCATCAGTACATGAAATGTATGAGCATGTGAGGGGAAATTTAAACAAGACATAAGCTTGAACTGGAATCGAAGAAACACTTACCTCTTCTCAACTTAACTCAACCTCATTTCAATATAAAGCAATAGAAATAATGCAGTATAAAGAAAAGCTTTAAAACAGTAGATAACAACTCAATGTATTAGAAAATATAATATAAACTCTGTTTGTATGCAAAAATATAAAGTAAACTCTGTTTGGAAGATTCTCTAACCGACAACCATCACTATGAGTGATGTGATGATACAACGTCTAGCCCACGCTGCCATAACTGTCCTATACTTTGTCGGAATATAGAACTCCTTAACTAAGTGGATCCACTAGTCTATGCTAAAAAGCAATAAAGGAATCATCTAAAAAGTATGATCCTTTTCTACCCATGTTGGCTACATGGTTTATGGGGGCTGTGAGTTGTTAGAACTCTTCCCATATCGGTGCTCAATACTACTCCAAAATATAACTTAGCTCATTATGTTTTACAAAAAATATTTCCTCTTCCTCAACTTTGAGATTCTTACTCAAAAGGTTTCTCTAAAAAGAGATAATATTGAAAACTGTTTATGAACTCTTTGGAAATCGGTGTTTCCTCTCATCTTAAATGTAAAAACATTTGCTCTTGGGAATACTTAGTTCCCATATATCATTTTTAAGAAAATGAACTCAGCTCTACTCTTCCTCAATTCTGTGCTCAAGTCATTTAAAACAAGTTTTAAAACAATTTGTAAAAGACTTCTTAAAATGACTCGAAGAATTCTCAAGACTTGACTCTTAGCTCTACCTTGAATTTGAATTATAAATTCAAGGTTATGATTCATGTTATGAATGATTTCTAGATGTTTTGAAGTAGTTTAGAATCAAATGGGAGTAAAGGTACCCTTCGAAAGAACTCAGACTGAGTAACGGACTGAAAACAGGTCGGGGCAGGCAACCCTAGCGTATTGAGTGGCGCAGGGCGCCAGCCCCTGAACTACATAGGACAGTTTCTGGTGCACTGCTGAGGCGGCGCGCCAGCCCCAACCCAGAAAACCCCGACGACTTTTCTTTCTCATTTTTCGACCCTAATTCGCCTAGAATCGAATGGTTTCTTTTCCAATCACTCAGATTAGAATACCCCACAAAAGTACACAAGAATCTACTAAAAACAACTCTTAAACTCCATATGATTATCTCAAGAACTCATCAAACCCATCCTAATTCAAGAACGAAAACAATACTTCAAGAAACTAATCAAGAACTCAAACTCTTCAACTTCAAGAATGAAATTTCACTGAAAATAACATGATTAGCGTGTGGGTGAACGAACTCAATACTATGAGAACTCACATACCTCTTAGGCATCAAACCCTTGGCGAAATATCCTTCGAATCGCAAGAAAACTCGATGAACTCCTTTCCTCTTTTCTCTTATTTTCTCCTCTTTTCTCTTCTTGAACTTTCTTCTAAAACCCTAAGGGTATTTTGATTTGTGAAAACTGAACCAAATCAGTTTAGACTCCTGAATATTACCAAAATTCATTTTTATCTTATTGGTTAAGGAAAAGACTAAAATACCCTTCATATTTTCGGGTAACTTTCTTTAACTGGACAGCCTGACTTCAAATAGGCATATCTCCCTCATACAAGCTCAAAAATTAGCAAACTTGGTGGCGTTAAAAAGTGGATTCCAAGACCTTTCATTTGATATCTTATGGGCCACCTTACTCATCCTGTACTGAAAGTTATGATCGTTTGAAGTTGACCCAAAACGCATAACTCATGCATAACTTGCAAAATTTCATATTTTGCTATTTCCAAATTAATTCTTTCTATTTTTAGCTCTTTCAAATACCGAGGTGTTACAATATCTCTCCCTTAAAAATATTCTTCCTCGAATGAGATTACTCTAAGTAGACTAAGGGTGGTAACATCTAACACCCAGCTCAAACACTCGATATGCAAAGTAACAAAACATTTTAATAAAAAAATAGTACTAAGAAAAGAATTAGTACCTTCATTGGGAACTTCTCAGGGCTCAAAGAGATGTGGATATCTCCTCTTCATATCCTCCTCAGCCTCCCAAGTAGCTTCCTCAACAAACTGATTACTCCATAAGACCTTGACTGATGCTACCTCATTGGTTCTCAACTTGCGAACCTGACGATCCAGAATCTGAACGGGAATCTCCTCATAAGATATGCTATCCTTTATACCAATATTTTCAGTAGGTATAATGAGTGAAGGATCGCCTATACACTTCTTCAACATTGAAATGTGAAATACCAGATGGACTGGTGCTAACTCTGACGGTAGCTCTAACTCATAAGCTACATTGCCAATCCTCTTGGATATCTTGTAAGGACCAATATGTCGGGGACTAAGCTTCCCCTTCTTACCAAATCTCATAACACCCTACAAGGGTGAAACCTTCAAGTAAACCCAATCATCTACTTCAAACTCTAAGTCTCTTCTCCTAACATCCGTATAGGATTTCTGATGACTCTGTACTGTTTTCAACCTTTCTTGAATAGTCTTCATTTTCTCCATAGCTTGATGAACCAAGTATGGTCCTATCAACCAAGCCTCACCAACCTCAAACCATCCAATAAGAGATATACATCTTCTCCCATAAAGAGCCTCATAAGGAGCCATCTGGATGCTAGAGTGGTAACTGTTGTTGTAAGCAAACTCAATGAGAGGTAAGTGATCATCCCAATTTCCCTTGAAATCGATCACACACACCCTCAACATATCCTCTTAAGTCTAAATTTGTACGCTCTTCTTGACCATCAATCTGAGGATGGAAAGCAGTACTAAGGTTCACCTTCGAACCCAAACCTTTCTGGAAAGACTTCCAGAATTATGCGGTGAATTGGGTACCTCTATCTGAAATAATGGACACCGAAACTCCATGAAGTTTGACTATCTCTTGAATATATAACTTGTCATAATCCTCAGCTGTAAAAGTAGTCTTTACCGGTAAGAAATGGTCTTATTTAGTCATTTGATCTACAATCACCCAAATCGAATCATGCTGCCTGCGAGACCGTGGTAAACTAGTAATAAAATCCATATTGATCATCTCCCACTTCCATTCCGGGAGATCTATATTATGAGCCATACCACCGGGCCTCTGGTGCTCTACCTTGACTTGTTGGCAATTCGGGAACTTAGCAACGAACTCTGCAATACTCTTCTTCATACTACCCCACCAATAGACTTCTCTCAAGTCACGATACATCTTTGTAGAACATGGATGGATAGAATATATGGAGCTATGAGCTTCCTCTATGATCCTCTCTTGGAGTTCATCCACCTTTGGTACACACAATCTACCTTGATACCTCAATACACCATTTCCACTTGTTCAAAAGCCATCACTTTTTGCTTATGAACATTTGCCTTCAATTCAAGCAAAATAGGATATTGGTCTTGTTTCTCTTTCACTTCAGACACTAATGATGATTCAGCCCCATTCATCACCACTACTCCTCCTTCATTGGAATCCATTGACCAGACTCCTAATCGTGCAAGTTTGTGCACATCTTTGGTTATTTATTTCTTGCCTTCCTCAACATGGGCGGTACTACCCATAGATAATCTGCTCAAAGCATCAACAATGACATTAGCCTTATCTGGGTGATAGAGAATACTCATGTCATAATCCTTGAGTAACTCCAACCACCTCCTCTGTTTGAGGTTAAACTCTTTCTGACTAAACACATACCGAAAGATCTTGTGATCGGTGAACACATCTATATGAACACCATAAAGATAATGACGCCATATTTTCAAAGCGAATACTATAACAGCCAACTCTAGATCATGGGTTGGGTAATTCCTCTCGTGAATCTTAAGCTGTCTGGAGGCATAAGCTATAATCTTGCCATTCTGCATCAACACATAACCCAGTCCAACTCTGGATGCATCACAATATACCACAAAACCTTGCGTACCTTCTGGTAAGGTCAATACTGGGGCAGTAGTCAACCTAGTTGAAAGCTTTTCTCACAAGCTTCAGACCATTGAAACTTAACTATTTTCTGAGTCAACTTGGTCAACGGGGATGAAATAGATGAGAATACCTCGATGAACCTTCTATAATAAACAGTCAATCATAAGAAACTCCTAATATCAGTTGGAGATGATACAACGTCTAATCCACGTTGCTAGAACTGTCTTATATCATGCCGGGATATAGAACACCTCAACTAAGTGGATTCACTAAGCTCTGCCCAAAGGCACTTAGGATTCATCTAAAAAGTATGATCATGTATCCATGTGGCAAGACATGGTTTATGGGGGCTGTGAGTCATCTGAACTCTCCCCCATATTGGTGCTCAATACTACTCCCAATAATATATACTACTGCTCAAATTTATAAAAATATTACTTTTTCTCTGGTTTAAGATAATTGCTCAAACTACCCTCTTAAAAGAGGTAACTGATCTGAACTGTCTCTAAAACTCATAATTCATTTAGAAAATAAGGTTTCTCTTTGCTTACTGTAAAAATACATTATGGGTTGATATAATTAACCAAAAAGGGGCCTCTCTAAGAGGTAATTGTTCTATACTTAATCTTTCTGAAAACACTTTTATCTTTTCTCAAAAAGTCTACTCTTTTTCTTCATGTAAAAATCAAACCTTTGGGAAATACTTAGTTCCCTTATACTCTTTCTCAAACCGTTCTTTACTTCCTCAAAACTCAGTTTAAACAATAATGTTTTGTTTAGAATATCCTTAATACGAATTCACTGAATACTCAGAATAGGGTTCATGCTGAAAATAAGTCATGAACAATCTACTCAATAATCACAATTCACATTTTATGGCAATTCAATGATTTGGAATATGAATTCAAAATCAACAACTCAAGAATTCAGAAACTCAATATCAACTCATCTCAAGAATATTGAAATCTAATGATAGAACCCTAAATTACTCTTTTACTAATTTGAAAGTAGATTTAGGGAGTGAGGACGAACTAGTCCAACTCTATGATAGCCTTACATACATGGGAAGAACAAAGTTCTTGGTGAAATAGATGAAATTTGAAGAATGCTTGAAAACCCTAACTTTTCTCCTCTTGAATCCTTGCTCTAAGTCTTTGATGTGTTGAAGAACGTAAAATAATGTTTTAACAATGTTTAGACATTAATTAGGTGAAAAATAATCGTGGGTTAGGCTTAGAAAGGGTGGGAAAAAACTAAACCACCCTTCTTAAAACTGGCAAAAAAACCTTTTACGGGTCCATCTACGGGTCGTGGTTTGACCAACGGACCGTAGATCCCATCCGTGGATTCTATATTGAGTTTTTAAGCCTCAAAGGTCCATTTACGGGTCCAAACGACCGCCCGTAGGTCCACCTATGGCCCGTCGGTTGGGTCCATAGGATTTGGGTCCCAAAAGTTAACCCCCAATACTCTGCCGCCGACCTGACAGGATGGGTCTTCGTTCAACCTACGGCCCGTCGGTTGGGGTTGTCGTTTACAGACTCAGAAAACTCTAGTTTGAGTGTCTTTGGTAAAACGGTCATAACTTTTTACTCCAAACATGAAATGAGGCAAACTTGGTGACGTTGGAAAGAGGACTCAAAGACCTTTAATTTGGTAGGTCAGAGGCCACTTAACTCATTATGTGCTGGAACATATTATCGTTTGAAGTTGACCCAGGTAAAATCTTATGTCAAAACTTAATCGGTAAGAAAACTTTCAACTCAACTTTGTGCTAGGAGATTCTTGTGTCCTTAATTGATATCCAAAATCATTCTCACACTAAAGAATTGAACTTAACACATAAGAAAAATTAAGAGTTACTCAGTATGATCTTATACACAATTCAAGAATGGTTTGGGGCTTAATTTAGAAATTTTCGGTGTGTTACACTCCCTATCATCGATGTGGCACGCTTCACACTGATAAGAAGGACTATACTATGCACGACTTCATAGACATCCTAGGACACTTGAACTCTGTACTCTGATACCAAGTTTTTCACATCTCGAGCCTACACCCTGGACGTGTCCATCACTCGAGAATCATTGCTGACTCTCAGGTGAACCCTTGGACTAACTGCTTGTTTAGTGGAAGACTTACTCAAGCATTTATAAGTTTAAACACTAAGCTAAGTAATGATACAACGTATAATCCACGCTGTCAGAACTGTCCTATATCATGCCAGGATATAGAACACCTCAACTTAGTGGATCCACTAAGCTTTGCCCGAAGGCACTTAAGATTTATCTAAAAAGTATGATCCTGCATCCATGTGGGAAAGACATGGTTTATGGGGGTTGTGAGTCATCTGAACTCTCCTCCATATTGGTGCTCAATACTAATCTCAATAATATATACTGCTGCTAAAATGTATAAAAACATTACTTTTTCTCTGGTTTGAGATAGTTGTTCAAACTACCCTCTTAAAGAGGTAATTGATCTGAATTATCTCTGAAACTCATAGTTCATTTAGAAAATGAGGTTTCTCTTTGCTTAATGTAAAAATACATTTTGGGTTGAGATAATTACTAAAAAAGGGGCCTCTCTAAGAGGTAGCTGTTCTATACTTAATCTTTCTTAAAACACTTTTAACTTTTCTCAAAAAGTCTACTCTTTTTCTTCATGTAAAAATTAAACCTTTGGGAAATACTTAGTTCCCTTATACTCTTTCTCAAACTGTTCTTTACTTCCTCAAAACTCAGTTTAAACATTAATGTTTTGTTTAAAAGATCCTTAATACGAATTCGTTGAATACTTAAAATAGGGTTCATGCTGAAAAATAGTCATGAACAATCAACTTAATAATCAAAATTTACACTGTATGACAATTCAATGATTTGGAATACGAATTCAAAATCAACAACTCAAGAATTCAGAAACTCAATATCAAATCATCTCAAGAATACTGAAATCTAAGGATAGAACCCTATATTACTCTTTTACTGATTTGAAAGTAGATGTAGGGCGTAAGGATGAACTAGTCCAACATTATGATAGCCTTACATACACGGGAAGAATAAATTTCTTGGTGAAATAGATGAAATTTGAAGAACGCTTGAAAACCCTGTAACACCTCGGAATTTGAAAGAGCTAAAAATAGAAAGAATTAATTTGGAAATAGCAAAATCTGAAATTTTTCAAGTTACGCTTAATTGTGAGTTTTGGGTCAATTTTAAACGATCATAACGTTCAGTACAGGATGAGTTAGGTGGTTCATAATATATCCAATGAAAGGTCTTGGAATTCATTTTCCAACGCCACCGAGTTTGCTAATTTTTGAGCTCGTATGAGGGAGATATGCCCGTTTGAAGTCAGGCTGTCCAATTAAGGAAAGTTACCCAAAAATATGAGGGGTGTTTTTGCCTTTTCCTTACCCCATCAGCTTAAAACGAATTGTGGTAATATTTAGGGGTCTAAACTGATTTGGTTCAGTTTTCCCAAACCAATTTACGCTTAGGGTTTTGAGAGGAGTTCGAGAAGAGGAGAAAAGAAAAAAGTCAAGGCGTTCATCAAGTTTTCTTGCGATTCGAAGGTTGTTTCGCCAAGGGTTTAATCCCTATAAGGTATGTGAGTTCTCATAGTGTTGGGTTCTTTCACCCACATGCCAATCATGTAATTTTCAGTGAAATTTCTTTCTTGAAGTTGAAGGATTTCTTGATGAGTTTTCTTGAAGTTTCATTCGTAATCTTGATTGTTGAGGTTTTGATGAGTTCTTCAGATAATCGTATGGATTTTAAGAGTTTTTTTTAGTAGATTCTTGTGTACTTTTGTTGTGTATTCGAATATAAGTGAATGGGGAAGAAATCATTCAATTCTAGGCGAGTTAGGGTCAGAAAACGAGAAGAAAATTCGTCGGGAAAGAATCTGGGCAGAGGCTGGCGTCCTACGCCAGCCAGTGCGCCAGAAGAGGGTGTCTGTAATTTGGGGCCTCGCGCCCTGCGCCAACCGGTTCGCCCCAACTACTTTCTTGTAGTTCAAGGGCTGGCGCCCTACGCCACTCAGTGCGCCAGGGTCGCCTGCCCCCATCCCTTCTCCGTCGTTTTACCCGTCTGAGTTCTTTCAAAGGGTACCTTTACTCCCCTTTAATTCTAAACACTCTAAACTACTTATAAACATCTAGAAATTTATTCATAACATGAATCATAACCTTGAATTCATAATTCAAATTCAATGTAGAGCTAAGAGTCAAGTCTTGAGAGTTCTTCGAGTCATTTTAAGAAGTCTTTTACAAATTGTTTTAAAACTTGTTTTAAAGACTTGAGCACTGATTTAAGGGAGAGTAGATCTGAGTTCATTTTTTTCAAAATGATATATGGGAACTAAGTATTCCCAAGAGCAAATATTTTTACAATTAAGATGAGAGGAAACACCGATTTTGCAAAAGAGTTCAAGAACAGTTTAGTACTATCTCTTTTAAGAGAACTATTTTGATAATCTCAAACCAGAGTAAGAGTTATGTTTTTAAATATATGAGCTAGTTACATTTTGGGGGTAGTATTGAGCACCGATATGGGGACGAGTTCAGATAACTCAAAGTCCTCATAAACCATGTATCCAACGTGGGTAGAAAGGGTCATACTTTTTAGATTATTTCTTATTGCTTTTAAACATAGATAGTGGATCCACTTAGTTAGTAGGTCCTATACCCCGGCAAAGTATAGGACAGTTCTGGCAGCGTGGGCTAGATAATGTATCATCACATAGTTCATTGTAGTGGTTGTCGGTTAAAGAATCTCCCACAGAGTTATTTGTATTTTTGCATACAAACTGAGTTATATAGTATTTTCTAATACATTGATTTGTTACCTACTATTTTAAAAGATTTTCTTTATATTGCATCCTTATCACTGCTTTATATTGAAATGAGTTGAGTTGAGACGAGGTAAGTTGTTTCTTCAGTTCTAGTTCAAGCTTATGTCATGTTTAGATTTCCCCTCACATGCTCGTACATTCCATGTACTAACGCCATTTTTCCTGCATCTTTTATGATGCAGATTCAGGTAATTTGGATTAGCATCCAGTGCTTCGTTGATCCAGTTGAGCTTTAGAGTTGTTGGTGAGCCTCCTTGCTTCTGAAGGATCCCTTGTTTACTTCAGTCACTTCATTTTGTTATTTGGATGTCGTGTGTCTTGTCATGACGTCCATCTCTGTTAGTAGAGGATTCATAGATAAATAGACAGTATTTCATGAGTCTTGTTCATTTCATTTGTTATGTTCTAGACTTGAGTTGCCTCTTTGGCTAGTGAATGTTTATTTCTAAGTTATTCTAAACTGTCTAATTTGAGAAATTTTGAGTTAAAGTTTTCATTTGAGTTTATTCTATGATTGAGTAAGTCTTCTGCTAAGATTTAAGCCAGGCCAAGGGTTTGCTTGGGGCCAACAATGGTTCTCGAGTGCCGGCCACGTCAAGGGTGTAGGCTCGGGGCGTGATAAAATTGGTATCAAAGCACAGAGTTCAAGAGTCCTAGGGTGTCTATGAAGCCGTGTTTGTAGAGTCCTAGTTATTTGTGTGAAGTGCGCCACATCTATAATTAGGAGGCTGCGACATTTAGGAACTATCTCACTTCTTTCATACTCTTTTCGTGCGACAGAGTTTAACTCTATTAAGTTTCTTTCTAATTCGTGCTTGCGCGTATGTTTCAGATCATGCCTCCACGAAGAGTTGTCTGAGGTCGTCCTGCTAGGAGGAATGTTGAGGATCAAGGGGTACCCAATGCACTAGAAGTGCAACCCGAAGGAGAGGTCACTAATGCTGAGTTACGGGATGCTATCCGGATGTTGAGTCAAATGGTGGCCAACCAAGCTGGTCAGCAGAGAGGGGATCGACAGGATGTGGTGGATACATCAGAATTCGTGAGTTCTTAAGGATGAATCCTCCAGATTACACCGGTTTAAGTGTCACTGAGGATCCGAAAAACTTTTTGGAAGAGCTACAAAAGGTTTTTGAGATTATGCATGTTGTTGATACTCAGCGAGTGGAACTAGTTGCATACCAATTGAAGGGTGTCGCTAGAATCTGGTTTGACCAATGGAAAAAGAATTGAGCTGAAGGTGCACCAATTGTGAGCTGGGTGGTGTTTGAGGAGGCCTTCTTGGGGCATTTCTTTCCCCGTGAACTGAGAGAGGCCAAGGTAAGGAAATTCCTCACTCTTAAGAAGGAATCTATGAGCGTACATGAGTACAACCTTAAGTTTACCCAACTGTCCCGTTATGCCCTGGAGATGGTTGCTGACATGAGGAGCAGGATGAGTCTGTTTGTTGCTGGGTTGTCTCGTCTGTAAAGTAAGGAAGGCAAGACAGGTATGCTGATAAGAGATATGGACATAACAAGGCTGATGATCCATGTGCAACAAGTTGAGGAAGATAAGCTGAGAGATAGAGAAGAGTTCTGAAACAAGAAAGCTAAGACTGCAGGAAATGAGTCTAGACAACACAAGAGTAATGCAACCGATCATCTTTCCAACAAAAGCAAAAGGGGCCTGCTCCATCATCTGCTAGTGCACCTACACCAAGGAACAGAGGTGAGTTCAAGAAGCAGAATTCACAAAATGTCAGAGCTAGACCTGCACAGTCTCAAGGTAGTGTGACACAATGAGGTAATGGGACTCCTGCATATGCTAAGTGTGGTAGGAACCACTCAGAAGTGTGTTGTGATGGCTCCACTGGTTGTTTCAAGTGTGGTCAAAATGGTCACTTCATGAAAGAGTGCCCTACGAACAGGCAAGGTAATGGCAATGAGGGCAATAGAGCCCAATCTTCTTCATCGGCTATACTAGATAGGGCTACACCTAGAGGAGCTACTTCAGGGACTAGCGGAGGAGCAAACCGTCTGTATGCTATCACTAGTCGCCAAGAGCAAAAGAATCGCCAGATGTTGTCACTGGTATGATCAAAGTCTTTACTCTAGATGTTTATGCTTTGCTAGATCCAGGTGCGGGTCTATCTTTTGTGACTCCTTATGTTGCTATGAATTTTGATATTATTCTTGAGCAACTTCTTGAGCCCTTTAGTATTTCTACACCTATTGGTGAGTCTATTCTAGCCGAGAGAGTTTATCATGATTGTACCATTTCCATCAATCACAAGGACACCATGGCTGACTTAATCGAGTTAGACATGGTAGATTTTGATGTTATTCTAGGTATAGACTGGGTTCATGCCTGTTATGCCTCAGTTGATTGTAGAACTCGAGTAGTTAAGTTCTAGTTTCCTAATGAGCCAGTTATACAGTGGAGGAGTAGTTTAGCAGTGCCTAAGGGTCATTTTATTTCGTACCTTAAGGCAAGAAAGTTAGTTTCCAAGGGGTGCTTCTATCATTTACTCCGAGTTAATGCCTCTAGTGTTGAGACACCACATATTCAGTCAGTTCCAATTGTAAGTGAGTTTCCAGAGGTCTTTCCAGATGATCTTCCCAGAGTCCCTCCTGAGAGAGAAATAGACTTCGGTATAGATATTCTTCCTGATACTCTTCCTATCTCTATTCATCCATATAGAATGGCTCCAGCTGAGTTGAAAGAGTTAAAAGAGCAGTTGAAAGACCTTTTCGAGAAAGGATTTATTCGACCAAGTGTCTCACCTTGTGGCGCTCCGGTCTTATTTGTGAGGAAGAAAGATGGTACTCTTAGAATGTGCATAGAGTACCGTCAGTTGAATAAGGTTACTATCAAGAATAAGTATCCACTTTCGAGGATTGATGATCTTTTCGATCAACTTCAGGGTGCCACCTGTTTATCTAAGGTAGACCTCAGATTAGGTTATCATCAGTTGAGAGTAAGAGAAAGTGATATCCCTAAGACAGCATTCAAGACCCGCTATGGTCATTATGAGTTACTGATCATGTCATTTGGTTTGACTAATGCTCCTGCAACATTCATGGACCTTATAAATAGAGTATTTAAGCCTTATCTAGATATGTTTGTTATCGTATTTATTGATGACATTTTAATCTATTCAAGGAATGAGGAAGATCATGCTAGTCATCTCAGAGTAGTTCTTCAAACTCTCAAGGATAGGGAGTTGTATACTAAATTCTCTAAGTGTAAATTTTGGCTTGAGTCTGTGGCATTCTTAGGCCATATTATTTTTGGTGATGGGATTCGAGTTGACACTCAAAAGATTGAGGTAGTATAGAATTGGCCTAGACCCACATCCCCAACTGATACTAGGAGTTTCTTGGGGTTGGCTGGCTATTATATGACGTTTTTCAAGGGTTTTCATCTATTTCATCTCCGTTGACTAAGTTGACTCAGAAGACAATTAAGTTTCAATGGTCTGAAGCTTGTGAGAAAAGCTTTCAGGAATTGAAAACTAGGTTGTTTACTGCCCAGTGTTGACCTTACCAGAAGGTACACAAGGCTTTGTGGTGTATTGTGAAACGTCCAGTGTTGGACTGGGTTGTGTGTTAATGCAGAATGACAAGGTTATAGCTTGTGCCTCCAGACATCTTAAGATTCACGAGAAGAATTACCCAACCCATGATCTAGAGTTGGCTGCTGTAGTGTTTGCTTTGAAGATATGGCGTCACTATCTTTATGGTGTTCATGTAGATGTGTTCACCAATCACAAGATTATTCAGTATGTATTCATTTAGAAAGAGCTTTATCTCAGACAGAGGAGGTGGTTGGAGTTACTCAAGGATTATGACATGAGTATTTTCTATCACCCAGGTAAGGCTAATGTGGTTGCTGATGCATTGAACAGGTTATCTATGGGCAATACCGCCCATGTTGAGGAAGGCAAGAAAGAGTTAGCAAAAGATGTGCACAAAATTGCACGATTAGGAGTCCGGTTATGGATTCTAGTGAAGGTGGAGTAGTGGTGATGAATGGGCCTGAATCATCCTTAGTGTCAGAAGTGAAAGAGAAATAAGACCAAGATCCTGTTTTGCTTGAATTGAAGGCAAATGTTCATAAGAAAAAAAAGATGGCTTTTGAACAAGGGGGATATGGTGTATTGAGGTATCAAGGTAGATTGTGTGTAACAAAGGTGGATGAACTCTAAGAGAGGAACATGGAGGAAGCTCATAGCTCCAGATATTCTATCCATCCGGGTTCCACAAAGATATATCGTGACTTGAGATAAGTCTATTGGTGGAGTAGTATGAAGAGGGGCATTGCAGAGTTCGTTGCTAAGTGCCCGAATTGGCAACAAGTCAAGGTAGAGCACCAGAGGATGGGTGGTATGGCTCAGAACATATAACTTCCGGAATGGAAGCGGGAGATGATCAATATGGATTTTATTACTGGTTTACCACGGTCTCGCAGGCAGCATGATTCGATTTGGGTGATTATAGATTGAATGACTAAATCAGCCCATTTCTTATCGGTAAAGACTACATTTACAATAGAGGATTATGCCAAGTTATATATTGAAGAGATAGTCAGACTTCATGGAGTTCCGGTCTCCATTATTTCAGATAGAGGTGCGCAATTCACCGCATAATTTTGGACGTCTTTCTGGAAGGGTTTGGGTTCAAATGTGAACCTTAGTATTGATTTTCATCCTTAGTCTGATGGTCAAGCAGAGCGTACAATTCAGACTTTAGAGGATATGTTGAGGGCGTGTGTGATCGATTTCAAGGGAAATTAGGATGATCACTTACCTTTAATAGAGTTTGCTTACAACACTAGTTAACACTCTAGCATCCAAATGGCTCCCTATGAGGCTCTTTATGGGAGAAGATGTAGATCCCCTATTGGATGGTTTGAGGTTAGTGAGGCTGGGTTGATAGGACCGGACTTGGTTCATCAAGCTATGGAGAAAGTGAAGACTATTCAAGAAAGGTTGAAAACAGCGCAGAGTCGACAGAAATCCTATACTGATGTTAGGAGAAGAGACTTAGAGTTTGAGGTAGATGATTGGGTTTACTTGAAGGTTTTACCCATGAAGGGGGTTATGAGGTTTTGCAAGAAGGGGAAGCTTAGTCCCCGGTATATTGGTCCTTACCGGATATCCAAGAGGATTGGCAATGTAGCCTATGAGTTGGAGCTACCGTCAGAGTTAGCAGCAATCCATCCAGTATTACATATTTCTATGTTGAAGAAGTGTATGTGCGATCCTTCACTTATTATATCAACTGAAGATAGTTGTATTAAGGACAACCTATCTTACGAGGAGATTTCCGTTCAGATTTTGGATCGTCAGGTTCGCAAGTTGAGAACCAAGGAAGTAGCATCAGTCAAGGTTTTATGGAGGAATCAGTTTGTTGAGGAAGCTACTTGGGAGGCAGATGAGGATATGAAGAAGAGATACCCACATCTCTTTGTTGGGTTCTAAAGTGATTAGGCGTCATGCGGAAACTTACAATTGCAAATCATAGAGTTGATAAATCAGATGACAAACATTTATACTAAAAATCAATTATTATATGATTTGGCCAATTGGCCTACATATTTAAAAACTAATAAAAAGATATTAAAACAGTAGAGAGTAAAATCTCCCCATAAACAAGACTCTCTAAACGACTACATTGTGAATTCTATTGTGTTCTTGATATGAGAAGAGGAGTATTCAATTTATAGAGTTCCAAACTTTTCATCTATGGAAAGAATAAACCAAATATGGAAGAAAAATATATTTTCCTTTCATGAAAAGTAAAAACATTTATGGTAATATTTTGTCTTTTCTTTTAGAAAAAATTTAACTTTAAATAAGGTAAGAAAATCAGGGCAAAACCCTAAAATATCTCCTCTTTTGGCTGGATTTTCTTGACAAAACTTGATCCACCTTCTTCATATGCTTGATAATCTTGTTCTTCACAAAATCTTCATGTATCACTGCTGCTTATCATGATTTAAAAATTGATATGGGTTAAAAATTGGAGCCCTGTGTTAAAAGTTATGAGCAGGGTTGAAAGTGGAGCTCATGCGTTAAAAGTAATATGCATGAGTTGAAAGTGGAGCTCATGAGTTAAAAGTAAGATACATGAGTGGAAAGTGGACCTCATGCGTTAAAAGTAAGATGCATGAGTTAAAAGTGGAGCCCGAGCATTAAGAGTTCGCAAGGGTTGAAAGTTGGAGTCCATGCTTTAAAGTAAGCATGGATTGAAAATTGATTTTGTTTTTAAAGGATGGAGTAGCAAGATATTTGAAATTTTTCTCCACATGTAGTAGCACAAAAATCTTCATTATCATCAAATTTGTTGTAAATTCATTTAAAACCACTTGAACCTTTCTTCAATCTTGTTGAACCATTGGATCATTGAACCATGTGCTATGATACCACTTGTTGGGTTCTAAAGTGATTAGGCGTCATGCGGAAGCTTACAATTACAAATCATAGAGTTGATAAATCAGATGACAAAAGCTTATACTAAAAATCAAAATATTATTATATGATTTGGCCAATTGGCCTACATATTTAAAAACTAATAAAAAGACATTAAAATTGTAGAGAGTAAAATCTCCCCATAAACAAGACTCTCTAAACGACTACATTGTGGATTCTATTGTGTTCTTGATATGAAAAGAGACGTATTCAATTTATAGAGTTCCAAACTTTTCATCTACGGAAAGAATAAATCAAATATGGAAGAAAAATATATTTTCCTTTCATGAAAAGTAAAAACATTTATGGTAATGTTTTATCTTTTCTTTTAGGAAAAAATTAACTTCAAATAAGGTAAGAAAATTAGGGCAAAACCCTAACACTCTTCACTCCCGGAGAAGCTTCAAATCAAGGTACTAATTCTTTACTTAGTACTCTTTAAGTTGATGTGATGTGTTATATATTGCATGTTGGGTGTTTGAGCTGAATATTAGATGTTACACCCTTAGTTCTACTTTAGAGTAATCTGTTTCGAGGACAAATATTCCCAATGGGGAGATATTGTAACACCTCGATATTTGAAAGAGCTAAAAATAGAAAGAATTAATTTGGAAATAACAAAATCTGAATTTTTTCAAGTTACGCTAAAGTTATGAGTTTTGGGTTAACTTCAAAAGATTATAACTTTCAGTATAGGATGATTTAGGTGCCCCATAAGATATAAAATGAAAGGTCTTGGAATCCTCTGTGCAACGCCACAGAGTTTGCTAATTTTTGAGCTCGTATGAGGGAGATATGCTCGTTTGAAGTCGGGCTGTCCAATTAAGGAAAGTTACCCAAAAATATGAGGGGTATTTTAGTCTTTTCCTTACCCCATCAGCTTACAACGAATTATGGTAATATTTAGGGGTCTAAACTGATTTGGTTCAGTTTTCCCAAACCAATTAACGCTCAGGGTTTTGAGAGGAGTTCGAGAAGAGGAGAAAAGAGAAAAGTCAAGGCGTTCATCAAGTTTTGTTGCGATTCGAAGGTTGTTTCGCCAAGGGTTTAATCCCTAAGAGGTATGTGAGTTCTCATAGTGTTGGGTTCGTTCACCCACACACCAATCATGTTATTTTCAGTGCAATTTTATTCTTGAAGTTGAAGGATTTGAGTTCTTGATGAGTTTTCTTGAAGTTTCATTCGTAATCTTGATTGTTGAGGTTTTGATGAGTTCTTCAGATAATCGTATGGAGTTTAAGATTTGTGTTTGAGTAGATTCTTATGTACTTTTGTTGGGTATCCGAATTTAAGTAATTGGGGAAGAAACCATTTGATTCTAGGCGAGTTAGGGTTAGAAAACGAGAAGAAAATTCGTCGGGAAAGAATCTAGGCAAAGGTTGGAAATCATACGCCAGCCAGTGCGCCAGAAGAGGGTGTCTGTAGTTTGGGGCCTGGCGCCCTGCGCCAGCCAGTGCACCCCAACTACTGTCCTGTAGTTCAAGGGCTGGGGCCCTGCGCCACTCAGTGCGCCAAGGTCGCCTGCCCCCACCCCTTCTCTGTCGTTTTACCCGTCTGAGTTCTTTCAAAGGGTATCTTTACTCCCCTTTGATTCTAAACACTCTAAACTACTTATAAACATCTAGAAATTCTTTCATAACAGAATCATAACCTTGAATTCATAATTCAAATTCAAGGTAGAGCTAAGAGTCAAGTCTTGAGAGTTCTTCGAGCCATTTTAAGAAGTCTTTTACAAATTGTTTTAAAACTTGTTTTAAAGACTTAAGCACTGAGTTGAGGAAGAGTAGATATGAGTTCATTTTTTTTCAAAATGATATATGGGAACTAAGTATTCTCAAGAGCAAATGTTTTTACATTTAAGATGAGAGGAAACATCGATTTCCAAAAGAGTTCAAGAACAGTTTAGTACTATCTCTTTTAAGAGAACTATTTTGAGTAATAATCTCAAACCAGAGAAAGAGTTATATTTTTAAACATATGAGCTAGTTACATTTTGGGAGTAGTATTGAGCACCGATATGGGGACGAGTTCAGATAACTCAAGTCCTCATAAACCATGTAGCTAACGTGGGTAGAAAGGGTCATACCTTTTAGATGATTCCTTATTGCTGTTAAGCATAGACTAGTGGATCCACTTAGTTAGTAGGTCCTATTCCCCGGAAAAGTATAGGACAGTTCTAGTAGCGTGGGCTAGACGTTGTATCATCACATAGCTCATAGTGACGATTGTCGGTAAGAGAATCTCCCACAGAGTTATTTGTATTTTTGCATACAAATTGAGTTATATAGTATTTTCTAATACATTGAGTTATTACCTACTGTTTTAAAAGTTTTTCTTTATATTGCATCCTTATCACTGCTTTATATTGAAATGAGTTGAGTTGAGTTGAGACGAGGTAAGTTGTTTCTTCAGTTCCAGTTCAAGCTTATGCCATATTTAGATTTCCCCTCACATGCTTGTACATTCCATGTACTGACTCCATTTGGCCTGCATCTTTTATGATGTAGATACAGGTTACCAGGATCAGCATCCAGCGCTTCGTTGATCCAGTTGAGCTTCAAAGTTGTTGGTGAGCCTCCTTGATTTCGGAGGATCCCTTGTTTACTTCAGTCACTTCATTTGTTTATTTGGATGTCGTGGTCTTGTCCCGATGTCCATCTCAGTTAGTAGAGGCTTCATAGATAGATAGACAGTAGTTCATGAGTCTTGTTCATTTCAGTTGTTATGTTCTAGACTTGAGTTGCCTCTTTGGCTAGTGAATGTTTATTTCTAAACTATTCTAACTTGTCTAATTTTAGACTTTTTGAGTTAAAGCTTTCATTTGAGTTTATTTTATGATTGAGTAAGTCTTTGCTAAGAGTTAAGCCAGGCCAAGGGTTCGCTTGGGGCCAGCAATGGTTATCGAGTGCCGGCTACGTCCAGGGTGTAGGTTTGGGGCGTGACAAACCCTACATTTTCTCCTCTTGAATCCTTGCTCTAAGTCTTTGAGGTGTTGAAGAACGTAAAATAATGTTTTAACACTGTTTTAGACATTAATTAGGTGAAAAATAGTCATGGGTTAGGCTTAGAAAGCGTGGGAAAAGACTAAAATTCCGTTCTTAATACTGGCGAAAAAACTTTCTACGGGTCGTGGTTTGACCCACGGACCGTAGATACATCCGTGGATTCTATATTGAGTTTTTAAGGCTCAAAAGTCCATTTACGGGTCCAAATGATGGCTTGTAGGTCCATCTACGACCCGTCTGTTGGGTCTGTAGGATTTGGGTTCCAAAAGTTGACCCCCAGTACTCCACCAACGACCTGATATGACGGGTCGTCGTTCAACCTACGGCCCATCGGTTGGCATCGTCATTCACAGACTCAGAAAACTCTGGTTTGAAAGTCATTTGTAAAATGGTCATAACTTTTTACTCTGAACATGATATGAGGCAAACTTGGTGCGATGGAAAGAGGACTCAAAGACCTTTAATTTGGTAGGTCATAGGCCACCTAATTCATTATGTGCTAGGAGATATGATCGTTTGAAGTTGACCCAAGTAAAATCTTATGTCAAAACTTAATCGGTAAGGAAACTTTCAACTCAACTTTTTGCTAGGAGATTCTAGTGACCTTAATTGATATCCAAAATCATTGTCACACTACAAAATTAAACTTAACACCTAAGAAAAATTAAGAGTCACTCAGTACGACCTTATACACAATTTAAGAATGGTTTGGGGCTTAACTTAGAAATTTTCAAGGTGTTACAATATCCCCCCTTGGGAACATTCGTCCTCGAATGATGGTTAAACTAAGGATGGAAGGGAAAATAGTTACTCTTACTATCTTTCTGACTTTTGAACTTGCCTACTAACATAGGTGGAGTTGAGTCACACTAAGAGTTTGGAATTCTCTATAGCACGTAAGTTGCGAACAATATGCGTTTGAACATAGTCCCGCTCTATCTGAAGCTATTTGACATAAAGCAAGGATATCTGGGCACGAAGTAAGAATATGAATACTATGCTTTGAGTGATATGACTAGTAGCTTTTAATCCATGCTCTTGTTTCTAATTACTACACTTCATTAGCTGCAACTCATAGCTCCTACTAGAGTATATGACTACTCTTACAAATGTCTAAGTCAAATCGCTTGCTCTTACTGTGTTCAAGCCTAATCTCTAATTCACAAGGTGCTAGAAATGAGATGGATATACTTATCTAAACCACAATATTCACGTTTTATACCTCTATAGGGAATCCCATCCCAAGAATACTTCTCCTTATAACTGCATTCAACCAACCTTGAACCCATATCAAGAAACACCTAATGCATCATGCATTTGTCTACTTGTTAACAACACCACATTCAAGCTTAGTAATATAACCACTCCATGGACTCCTAGTTACCAATCCTTCTAAAAATTTCTCATCCTCCCATCATCTCTACCAACTGAAATTTCACGTATTACTACGACTAATTGCTCTCGTTTAACTATAACTCATAGTAAAACACCATCCTATTCCTCCTCCACATTATAACTTTAGATGGAATAAGAACACCACCAATACCACAATAAGAAACATCAACCCTCTTCTTCTATCATTACTCAACTACTATTGACAACATCACTATCAAAACTGAAGAGAATCACTGAAAGAGCTTAGGGTGAAAGATCACAAGCACGATTCATTCGAGAAATTTGCTGCAAGAATATGAATGACGTAACATTATGTTGCTAGGCATCGTTGCTAGGCATTGAGAGTAAATCATGAATTTGCGAGACTGAGCATACTTATGAGACATGAGTGCTTATATGAATAGGTTCATATCATGAGGCCAATATTCATAACTGTATGGAGTAAGATTGAAATCAATGGGCTAAAGTCTTTTCCCCTCATTCTGAAAATCGAGCATAGATGTGAATCTTCTCTAAAGTGTATGAGCATATTTCATAGACACAATTCTGATATTAGGAACATCAACATGATGTTTTAATGACCGAACTTTGAGGAATACACAAGATTATGAATGGATTGATATTTCTCTAAAACTCTTTTTGAACACATCACTTTCTGATTCTCCACACTTGACTTGGTTTCTTATCTTATCATCTCCCCCTTAGGTCTGAAGCTCACACTTTAAAGTTATGGATCTATTCAATCATCTCTAAACTGGTCTACATCCGCTTTACTCTAATACTCGAGAATTGCTACTCTCATTGTTATAAAACTTTCTACGTGCAGACACTAAGATTCGTTCTAAGGCTTCTTTCTGAGATACTCCTCGTAACTTCTTCTGGCTTCTATAAAATACTTCTATAACTGTTACCCACATTGACTTATAAAGTCGCTTAATCTAACTCTTAAGGGAAAAAATAGTGCTTACATCAGCCTATTCCATATTGACAGCTCAAATATACTATCTAGGCACTCATGAAAAATCATTAACTTAATTGGAACCTCGTCTGGTTACATACCATTTCGGGTACACCTCTTAATGTTCTTGTTACTCTAATGACTTAGCCATACTTCACTACTCTTATCTAAAAGTTAGAATCCCATACTTGAACAACTCACATTCATTGTAATAAACCTCTTAATTCCTCACCTACTCTATATAAAACCTACCAAATCAGATCTCAAACTAACATCATCGCTCTTATGTTTCCATCCTTTTGGTCACAACCCTCATCTCAAATTCAAGCTTAGTGTCTAGTTCTAAGCACAATTGTCAATAAGATTGCACACATACTATACTAACTTACAACTACTAGATAAAATTAAGAACCACTTGCCCACTAAGACCTCATGACAAATAGTCAATCTTTACATCTCAGTCTTCATACTTACGATTTACCGTCACACTTCCTTCCATAACTGAAGTACTATTTAGCCATTTGCTATACATCATTGCCTAATTAGTTCTATAAACCTCTGAATATTATGGGCTCCCCCTCAAAAATCATAAGCCTAGCTTAGATCTATCACCTCATGAATGCTCCTGCTCTTCTATTCAACACCTACACTTGGTCGTTACTAACACAATGACACATCATCATAAACTCCTTTCTGGTTAAAGTATACTCTAACTCATCCTAAATAGTAAGTATTCCTCTATCCTCTATCATGAACTCCACACAAAATTATTATTCCTTATTCTACACATAAAGGAAAACTCATCCTTAATGACTTACTAGGTACATGGCTACAACTTACATACTCTACTCAATAACTATCCCCATTTATTAGGTTACTACACCTTTAAATGGATACTTCTAACTCTGGCACTTCTACTACTACTTACTCATAACATCGCAACTCATACTATCCTTCGGGTGAAAATTACAACCCAAGCTCTAAGACACACTTCCTCATAAGGGTCTCAGCTAAATAAGGTTTTGAGAAAAAAGTCTGGGAATACATCTCGCTTCTAGCTCGAACGCACGATTCACATGAATAAGAGTGAATTCTCTTAATTCTCAACACTTAAGCTCACTCATGGGCTTCTCTTAATCCCCTCTGTAGTCCCATGAATTTCTCAAGACTTTTTCTGATATTAACTCATCGATAAGGATCTGGGCTAGATTTTCAACTACCTTGAGTATGAGGGGTAGTCGAATGGATATAAAAAACGCACGAGTTTGAATATTCTCCTTATGACATAGTTCTGTTACACAATTTAGAGTATGAAAGAAGGGAAACTTTTCCTAAATGTTTGTAGTACCTTATTTATAGAAGTGAGGCCCTCACAACCATAAGTAAGATCCTACCGACACGTCTTCATAAACACCCTAGGACACATGAACTATGTGCTCTGATACCAAGTTTGTCACGATCTGAGCCTACACCGTGGACGTGGCCGGCACTCGAGAACCATTGCTAGTACCCAAGTGAACCCTCATCCTAGCTGACTACAAGCGGAAGACTAAATAAAGCATACTAAAGCATCAAACTGAAAGAAACTGTTAAAAAAAGTTTATTGAATCTCAAAACTTTGCTGAATATATTGAGTATGAAACATAAGTTTTAAATAAAACATCTGAAATTGAAAGACTCTCCAAAACTATTTATCTATGAAGCCTCTACTATATATAGACGAGTGTCGGGACAAGACTCATGACTACTCAAAATATTACTAATACTAACAACTCATAAAATAAGAGTCCTCCAAAAGTGAGGAGGTCTTACTTAAAAGCTGGTGAGCAGACGAAGTGATCTTAACAGACTCTCAGACTCTTGTTGAGGATCCTAAGAACCTGTATCTGCAACATTAAAAGATGCAGGTCGAATTCCATCAATATATTGAATGTATGAGTATGTAATATGGTTGAATAAATAAATAACGGAACTTAATGATTGAAATAGACAAAACATAAACTCAACTGAATGTAAAGGATTAAAGAAATGAAATCATTTAAACTTTGCAAAAGTACTTACTCATCTCTGAAACTCAACATAACGAGTGATATATAAAAATACACTTTAACTTTATTTGGGAGAATCTCTAACCGACAACCATCACTCTCAGCTAAGTGATGATACAACGTCTAATCCACGCTGCCAGAACTGTCCTATATCATGCCGGGATATAGAACACATTAACTAAGTGGATCCACTAAGCTCTGTCCGAAGGCACTTAGGATTCATCTAAAAAGTATGATCATGTATCCAAGTGGCAAGACATGGTTTATAGGGGTTGTGAGTCATCTGAACTCTCCCTCATATTGGTGCTCAATACTACTCTTAATAATATATACTGCTTCTCAAATGTATAAAAATATTACTTTTTCTCTGGTTTGAGATACTTGCTCAAACTACACTCTTAAAAGAGGTAACTAATCTAAACTGTCTCTAAAACTCATAGTTCATTTAGAAAACGAGGTTTCGCTTTGCTTAATGTAAAAATACATTTTGGGTTGAGATAATTACTCAAAAAGGGGCCTCTCTAAGAGGTAACTGTTCTATACTTAATTTTTCTGAAAACACTTTTAACTTTTCTCAAAAAGTCTATTTTTTTTGTTCATGTAAAAATCAAACCTTTGGGAAATATTTAGTTCCCTTATACTCTTTCTCAAACCGTTCTTTACTTCCTCAAAACTCAGTTTAAAAAATAATGTTTTTTTAGAAGATCCTTAATACGAATTCACTGAATACTCAAAATAGGGTTCATACTGAAAAATAGTCATGAACAATCTACTCAATAATCACAATTTACATTGTATGACAATTCAATGATTTGGAATATGAATTCAAAATCAACAACTCAAGAATTCAGAAACTCAATATCAACTCATCTCAAGAATACTGAAATCTAAGGACAAAACCCTAGATTACTCTTTTACTGATTTAAAAGTAGATTTAGGGAGTGAGGACGAACTAGTCCAACACTATGATAGTCTTACATACATGGGAAGAACGAAGTTCTTGGTGAAATAGATGAAATTTGAAGAACGCTCAAAAGTTCATTTACGGGTCCAAACAACCGCCCGTAGGTCCACCTATGGCCCGTCGGTTAGGTCCGTAGGATTTGGGTCCCAAAAGTTGACCCCCAATACTTTGCCGACGACCTGACAGGACGGGTCGTCGTTCAACCTACGGCCCATCGGTTGGGGTCGTCGTTCACAGACTCAGAAAACTCTGGTTTGAGAATCTTTGGTAAAACGGTTTAACTTTTTACTCCAAACATGAAATGAGGCAAACTTGGTGATGTTGGAAAGAGGACTCAAAGACCTTTTATTTGGTAGGTCATATGCTACCTAACTCATTATGTGCTGGCAGATATGATCGTTAGAAGTTGACCCAACTAAAATCTTATGTCAAAACTTAATCGGTAAGAAAACTTTCAACTCAACTTTGTGCTAGGAGATTCTAGTGACCTTAATTGATATACAAAATCATTCTCACACTAAAGAATTGACCTTAAAACCTAAGAAAAATTAAGAGTTACTCAGTATGACCTTATACATAATTCAAGAATGGTTTGGGGCTTAACTTTAAAAAAATCGGGGTGTTACACTATCTATCATCGATGTGGCACGCTTCACATTGATAAGAAGGACTCTACTATGCATGACTTCATAGACATCCTAGGACACTTGAACTCTGTACTCTAATACCAAGTTTGTCGCATCTCGAGCCTACACCCTGGACATGGCCAGCACTCGAGAATCATTGCTGACTCTGAGGTGAACCCTTGGACTAAATGCTTGTTTAGTGGAAGACTTACTCAAGCATTTATAATTTTAAACACCGAATGAGATACTAGAACTAACTGTTTGAAAATTCTGAATGATATAGTTTTAGAAAAACATCTAAAAAGGAAAATACTGAAAAAATCTCAAAGACTATCTATCTATGAAGCCTCTACTGTTTTAAAGATAGGCGTCAGGGCAATACCCACGACAACCTTAAACAACTACTAAATGTAACTTAAGACTTGAGTCTTCCAAAAGTTGATGAATGACTAGGTGATCTCAACAAAATACCTATTGATGATCCTAAACACTTGTATCTGCATCATAAAATGATGTAGGTTGAATGGTGTCAGTACATTGAATGCAGAGTATGTAATAGGGTTGAATGAATCTATAACTGAACTGAAAGGCTAAAATATAACTCAACTGAACTAAAGCAGAAACATGAGATGAAATCATTTAAGCTTCACAAATAAAATGCAATAACAAAAATTGTTGAAGTGAACTGATATATATATATATATAAAATTACGCCTTACTTTACTAGGGAGTTTCTCTAACCAACAACCACCACTATGAGCCTCGTGATGATATAACGTCTTACCCACATTGCCAGAGTCTCCCTATACTTTTTCGGAGTATAGAATGCAACTCAACTGATGGATCCACTAAAAGGACTTCTTGAGGTAGGTGAGGAGTCACACATTTTGTGGTAAGATCTTATCTATGCTAGCATCATAGGTTATGGAATCCGAGTTACCTTAAATCTTGCCCCAAATCGGTGCTCAATACTACTCCCAAAATGTGACTGTATGCTCATGTAAAAGTACTCTCTGGGTTGAGATAATTTCTCAACAGACCTCTTTAAGTGCTAAATATTTCTTAGATACTCTAAAAACTCTCTATACTTCTTCTGAATACAATGTTTTTTTTCAATGTAAAAATGATACATTCAGAACTACTTAAGTTACCTTAAACTCTTTTTTAAAATAATGCTTTAAGATTTTCTATTAAGTAAGGAACTTACTGGTTCAAAATACTTATAGTAAAAGTCAAGATCTGTGGAACTACATGCATGAATAATAATTCAACAAATTCAACGCATAAAGTATCACAATCTCGTAATACAAGAATTTTATAAGACTGAGGGAAGAACCCCATATTCAACTTTCTACTAACTAAATTGAGATGTAGGGCATGAAGATGAACGTAGTCCAACACTATGAATAGCCTTACATATCCTGAAGAACAATATATTCTTGAAGAAACTCGAAGGAGACACTTGAAAACACTAGCTTTCTCCTCTTGGATTCTTGTTCTAAGACTTGAAGAGTTATTGAGAGTAATAGGGTTGATTAACACTATGTAGAACCTTATTTAGGTGTAGAAACATCGGGGTTGAGGCTTAGAAGGGGTGGGAAAGGACTGGGATGCCCCTCTTAAAACTCTCGCATCGACTCTACGGGTATGGCCTATGGTCCGTAAGAAGTTCTACGGACCGTCCTGTTTGTTTGTAGAACCAAGTACTGGAGACCAACTTCTGGACAACTTTCTACAGACCCTTCCTACGGATCATGAAACTTTCCACGATCCGTAGGACCCTCTTGTAGAACCCACGAACTGAAAATCCTCCAAGTCTAACTACCTTCTACAGGCCCCTTTCTACAAATATTCTGAGATTCCATGGTCCGTAGGACCTTCCGTAGAACCTGAAGTACAAAAATTACCAAAACTTGAAATATTCCCTCAGACGAACCCTACGATTCGTCTAATTTTCTATGAACAATAGATCCTCTCGTAGGTCCAACATTCCTCAATTTTTTCTAAGTCTAGAAACCTCCTTCAGGTACTTCTTACAGCCCCTAGAATTTCCTACGGCTCATCCTGTTGGGTCGTAGACATTCATCAGAAACTTGACATTTTTCAAAATTCAAGCCCCCTTCTACGGATCATAAGACTTCCTACGGACCGTAGACATGCTCGCAGGAACTGGCACCAACAACATTTTTTTTAAAAAAGCTAGTTGATCATATGTTGTAATAGCTAGTTACTACTATTGTTAATTTATCGGACCAGTGAATCCTTGTAAAATAATATGTACTTAAAAGTTTTAGTAACATGTAATTCTATATATTTATTTATAAAAGAAACATGGAGATATGTGATTTATTAATTTGACGTCTTAGGATAATCCAAAATCAAATCGCATGTACAAACAATATTTCAACACAAAATAAACATAATTGCAAATGAGTACAAATGGTCCTAAAAGTTAAAAACATCAGGGGCAAAAGTGTCACCTGATGTTTATTTCAATTTATTCAGAATTACAAAAAATGTGCTACAGTACACAAGGAACAAGAACAAAACCTAATGTTATTAATTTAGTTGTTACTTCTCGTGTGTCTCAATTAGGTTTCTCAATTCCTGAAGAGAACTAAGGAATACATATCTATTTCATACCACTACATAGTCTGTGTATAAAACCTTTCTAGAGTATTCGTGAAAATCATTTCTTGGGGTGATCGTTGGCTTAGTTTCCGACTCAGGTATCTTCTTTTATATATACACATGTTCATTTATTTTCAATTGTGCTTATGGTTGTTACTCATTTATTCTGGATCTATATTGAAATGCTTGTTAATTAGATCAGATATGTTGTCTAAGAATGTTCTTTTCTTAGATATAGTATAATGAGGTTAATTTGGAAACAATTTACATTTTATTTTCAACCCTCTCTCATGTTTGCAAGGTAAAAGAGATTGACTTTTTATGATAATCTTTTGATTTTCACTGTGTTTGTGTTTTCATTTATTCTTTTATCTCTGGCATTTATGGTGTTATAGATATTTGTAAATAAGATGCTGGGAATTTGGGATTTGGTGATAATCCAGAGGTTTAGAAATATAAATTTTGATTGCCTTCCCTTTTAATCGACACAATATTTGTATTTTTTTTCTTAAGTTTCAATTTATTCTTAGAATCAAGATTGTTCCTTTTCACATTTAAAAAACAATATAATCATGCTTCTCGAATCATCTTTTTATTTTTCCTGCAAAAGTTTGGTACTTTAATTGTTTATATGCCAGCACATGTGCACAAGGAAATTTAAGTTGGCGTTTTTGGTTTAGGGTTCAAGTAAAGAAATAGGGTGTTTTTTTCATTAAATGTTAAGTCCATGAGTAGTTGGAGTTGTTTGTTCTTGATGCATTGACTATCTTTGTTTGCAGCAATGTGATGGAATTTGGATCTGTAACTTGGTGGTTGCACCATATTTAAAGATAGTTATAGTAGATTATTGAACTCTATTCTTGTGTTCATCTTGGTATAAATCTTAATTGTGCCATTTTTCTTGTCTCATCCGTTCTTGACCAAGATAGCTCTAACTCTTATGGTGGATTAATTCTCCGGAGACATTAGTTGTGCCTTAGATCTTCCTACTAGAGACAGTTGTCTCCTATTAGTAGGATTTGTAGTTGGTGAAGTTTGAATTGTCACTCGTTTCCTTTATATTGTACTTTTAAATGTCAACAACCTTCTTTATTAGGGTATATCTGTAATGATCCGGAAGGTCATTTTTGAAAAATCTTTGTAAAATTATCATCTTACCCCTCCTGATAGTTGTCCCAAGTCATTTTTTTTTTCAGTTTGTGAAGTTGGTTTGAGAATTTTGAACTATTCGATAGCAACAGTTATTTAATTGATGGGTAGTTATTAAATAATTAATTTACTTAGTTGGTGATTAATGGGTCAAGTCTATAATTTATTTAATACCCTATATCACTTGGTCCATACATGAAAATAAGTTAATAGGGTTAAACAATTATATACGTAATTACTTAAGAAGCGAGAGGAGTATAGCGAAAAAAATATTTGTGAGGCGTTGACAAGAGGAAAACGCCCTCCTGGTAAGCAAATCTTCAAGATTTGTGCCTGCATACATTTATCTTATTGCCGCATATATACAGTGTAACACATTTTGTATTAAATGAGATTGGACAAAGTTTTAAAGTTGACATGTTAGTATTGTTTGGTATTGTTTTGGTCGAATTAGTGGGAAACATAGTTTATTCTTCAATAAAGTAATGATGGAAATTATTGGATTTAAGAGTAATGATTGGTTGTGTATAAAATCATTGGAAACTTTAGATTTTGTTATAATATAGGTCAATTTTGGCAGGTTTATTTTATAGTGCTTAGGTTACTGACGCTTAATCCAAATTGGGTTGAAAAGTTTCTTATGGTTATCATGTTATGATTCAAGTTTTGATATATTGAGATAGGTAATTAAATATTAAGTGTATTGTATTATGTGAATACCAGTCGAGTTATGTTATTTGGAGGGATTAAGACCTAACCCTAGACTTGAAATTTAGAAAATATGAGAATTGACATGTTAATTGGCATCAAAATTAGAAACTTGATTATAGATTGTGGTGAGTTTTTGGGTTTAGACTAGACACATAGTAATATGGGTGTTGTTAGTTTTGAAATCTTATTATGATTATTTATTTGAATATATTGTATTGATTTGGAAGTCCAACGAAAGAGGAAGGCTCAAGTTCTGGAGTAATTGCTCGATTGTTTGAGGCAAGTGGATTCTCAACCCTTGTTAAGTGTACAAAATCGTGTATTTCCTTATGGTATGTGTTGGGGAGTAATGGAACTTGGTGATGGGTTGACTTGTCCATATTGAATAATTATAATGATGAAAAGGGGGTAATAAAAGGCAATGTGATTAATTATTGGTGTGTGATGTGTTGAAAATGGTTTGAAAGACTTATTGATTAATTGTTGATATTGTATCACAATTGTATTATTATGAATTGTACATTGTTATGAAAATGGTCATCTCCTCATTATTTGTGTGAACATGTCATTTGCATTGATTCTGAGACATGGTTGTGATAAGTGTTATGTGAATTGAGGAAGAATGAGAAATTAAAGAGGATGTACTATTTCGAGGGACGTGTTGCACGCCGTGACGAATATTATGATCCAAGGGACGTGTCGCACACCACGACGGATTTGATTATCGAGGGACGTGTCGCACGCCATGACAAATTTTATTATCGAGGGTCGTGTCGCACACCATAACGGATGCATGGACAGATATGTCCCCCATGGGTTCCAGACTAAGAAACAGCGGGTGTGTATCACTAGGTCAGACCATCATCACTATACTTGGCATTGCATTTCATTTCATTGCATATCTATATCATTTGTGAACTTGTGAGTGCCTTTCTGTGGAACTTGTGATTGATTAACTTGATCCTATGTATTGTTGATCCAAAACCGTTGGAGTGTTGTTATTGATCTATGTGCTAATATAAATTGTGAACTATTAGGTTCGACTGGTTTTTATGCAGGTTGTAGTTGTGGAGGTTCGGTTGGGGTGTAAGGAGTACCCGTATTCTATTCCCTTAGCTTGTGTTTAGAAGTTTACTTGTTGAGTACCGTGTGGTTTGGTACTCACCCCTTGCTTCTATATTTTTGTAGGTTACAAGCCCGGATCTTCTTGATACTTTCTATTCTCTTCTTTTCCGAGGCTTCCTGTGGAGATTTGTGAGGTAGTTGTTTGTCATCTCAATGGACCTTCCTACTCCTATTTATGATCTTGTCCTACTTTAGAGACAACATCATTTGAGACTTGTTTATTTCTTTCAAATCTATTGCAATACATTAGAGGCTTGTACACGTGACAACTAGGTTTTGGGTTTTAGGCTGACTTGCCTTGGTGGGATAAGATGAGTGCCATCACATCCATTTTTGGGTCGTGACAAAATGGTGTCAGAGCCCCACATTTATATGTCTCACGTGTTTATAAGCCAAGTCTAGTAGAGTCTCGAGGATCAGCGTGGGAACGTCTGTTGCTTATCTTCTTGAGGCTATGGTGACTTTTAGAAAAAATCTTCACTTCTTTCCGTTCTGATTTTTATAACTTCATTCCATTCTCTCTCATTTATGTAATGACTTGTGCGTAGTTCCTCATGTGAGTAGTTGGTTTCGTGTATGGCTGGGAGGTCAGATTTGGTTTGGAAGTGATAGACTTATGGAAAGGATGTGTGGTCAAATCCAGAATATTCAGTGACTCTAAGGGGTTGAGTTAGTTGATGGCTCGACGAAGCATTATGAGGATATTTGAATGATAAGGTTGAACAATGGTTTAAGGGACTTCATGAACATGTTATCTTTTTTTTGGTTTTTTACCCAACAAAGCGAATAGTATTTGTGTGGTGTATACGATATCAGGAGTGGTTCGATAATTGAAAGAAGAATGATTAAAGGGACGACTAGATACTGAATACGGTAACTTTGGAAACTACAATTAGTAAAGTTATCACAACATATATGGGTTACTTAGCGAATAATGAGAATGATGTTACGCCAATTGAGGTAAGAATCTCTACTGTAGTTTCATAAATTGAGTGTATGTCAAAGAGGGTCATGTAATGACTACTACAATGGTACCTATGCTTACTTGGTTAGAATTATGGAGTTTTATTTCGCTATCGACCTGATCTATGAAATAATGCATAACGCTTTGGGCTAGAGACCAAACAGATTTGGTAATATACTATAACTACTCAATGGGTAGAAATGTGTGGGATATTTGGGTACAATCTTCTCGATAGGTATGCTGTGTTCTAGTGGTGGATCTAACAGACTTTCACGAAATAGTACTAGTGGCATATGGAAACAGATACGCCGATTGTTAAGCATGAATACTAACTACTTAAGGAGTTATAAGTTGTATCACATGTTTGTATAATGAGATTCAATGTTGCATTCATATTTGAGAAACCAACTAGCTTGTTACAATGGACGGATGAGTCAAGTATTGTTTATAAGGAAAATTTTAGTGGTGGATATTTGGTATAGTATTAATGTGTTTAGGTTATAAGTGTATCTCGAGGATTCTAAATGAGGACTGATGATTTAATCGTAAGCTCCAAGGGGGTGGATCGATATCATAATGACAATCTTATGGGTAAAGAAAGTCCCAACGAGTTTACTTGTGTGAAGGCAATTGAGGATTTTAGTAACAAAAGAAATGTGTATAAAATTAGGTTAGTTCTTTGGATTTGGTTGGTATAACTGGGTTTAAGGTGTCATGTCGATGATAAGGTAGACTTCGAGATGATGACAAGGACTAACTGAGCATGATGGTAATAAGAGTTTGTGATTGAATGTGATTGAGATGCAACTATATGATAAAAATTATTGGTTAAACAATTTTTTTGTAATGTAATGACGACTTGCGAGTATGTAAGGTTGTGGTTTGCTACTATTTGGTGAGTAGCGAGGTCATATGGAAAGTTGTAGGATGTGTTGAGACACCACTGAAATAGAATTGAAAGGAGATAGAGTCATAAATAGAAAGAATTAGTTGGATGTAGTTTAGCTTTTAGAAGGAGGAAAAAGAACAAGGATATTTACTTTTATTGTAAGGATCAAAGATGTATCTTCAGAAAGAGTGGATAATTGTATTCAGAGACACATGGTTCCATCTGTTTTGCCCAGATTATTGTGATAGTGTTACATGTCATTCATATGGGTTAAAAGTTATTGGGTAAGATTTGAGAAAAGAGTCTATAGACGTTTGATTCAAGTGTGGTCATAAGTTCTTAGGTAGCTTCAAGTTTGGTGACGTGTACGATTGAATTTTTAGCAAAGAAAATTATATGATCGATGGGAGGAAATCAATGTGTCACACCTCAAGGCTACCCCCTAGATGTAACACGGGACCTAGGATCACGAGTGACCCTAAGCTAACCATGAGTCTGGCATATATCAAGCATGCCGAAAATATAACTAAGATAAGCGGAAGCATAGATAATAAATGAGTCAAAACTAAAGGACTCCAACTGCGAATATATATCTGAATATCTGGGGTAAAACAACCCCAAAATATTTACCATTGACTCCAAGTCTGAATCTACTACTATGTTTGAAAAGCCTCTAACTTAGTTGAGTTGCTGGGACATACCTCCAGCTAACTCTAACAAAACTGAAAACTGAAAGTAAAGACTGAAATAGAATGCATGTCTATTATCCTCGAAGTATGAGGACTCACCACTGAACAAAATGCATAACTGAGAAATTATATAATCTGAACAAGGATATAGATACGTATTGAAGTATAACTGAAAGATAAACTGGATGCAATGACCAAGAACTAATCATAAAGATTACATGTTGAACTGTATACTGAAGTAACTACTGAAAACCTGGTCAATGCACTAAGAGTCTGACTGTGGGAGCTACTATTAACCAACATAAACCACGTGAGCTAAATATGGAGTCCGATGTATACGCCCCATTGAGAGGACCCAATATACCTTATCAGGGATATAGAGGCATGACTGTGGCGTGATCACTAAAACTGATGCCCAACAGAGGGGACTTATAAACCTACGCGGGCATGTAGTTTTGGGACTTTGAGGGTACGTTGAACCTTAGTCCAACTCGGTGCTAAGTCTACTCCCATCTGAATATTCATGAAGCTAAAATGCACTAAGTATGAATAGCTCAAAATCTGACATGCTAACTGAGAATGCAATACTTATATATTGAGAATATGACATTCGAAATCTGAAGCAAGAATTTCTGTTTGACTGGCCTAGCAAGTATAATTCATGAACTAGGATAAATTTACACAAGCTAGGGTTCTGAGTTCTATTTACGGAATTATACTAAATTATCAAGAAACAAGTTTATTAAGATCAAAGGAACCATAATCACAATAAATCTTGAAAATCTAGAAACCCTAGGTCTGAACAGTTTATGAGAATCTGAAGAACTAACTGAATTTTAGGGACCTAATGGGTGAAAGGAACCCACTAGTGAAATCCCACATACCTAGTGAAGAAATGTACAGAGAAATCCTTTGGATTTCGGGGCTGAACTTTGAAGAACACTAATACTACAGAGAAATCCTTTGGATTTCGGGGCTGAACTTTCTCTTCTTTTCGTTCTAACTTTGATGACTTTTGGAGAATGAGGGTTCTGGGTATGTCTGACTAGATTATTAGGATTAGACTGAGTAAAACGAAGTAGTTGAGGCATCAAACGACGTATAGTGAATAATTGTATTTTGTGATAATTTTTACTAAAGGAAGAATCTAAAAAGAATTTCGAATAAGCCTAAATAAATAAATCCTTAAGTTATGTTTAGGTGATTTTGGTTGATTGTTTCTATCTTTTCTATTTTTTGACTTTGTTAAAGAAATTTTAGTTGTTATTCAATTTATGAGTTTGGTTGTAATTGTAGCTTTATGGGTATGGTGGTTCTAGGTAATGGGTAAAAAAAAAGAGGAAATTGAAGGTGGTGAAGAAGATTAATGATTTTTTGAATTTGGTGAAGATGACAACTTTATGAGTGTGGTGGTGTTGGGTAACGATTTTGGAAAAAAAAAAGAGTGGAAATTGAAAATGGCGAAGAAGAAAAAATTTATATTGGTGGTGGATGACGAAGAAGAAGAAGAAGAAGAATTGAAGGTGATATGGCGGTGGTAAAGAACAAAGAATCAATAGTGAATAAGGTAGCTGGATATGGTTTTTCCCGTGAGATAAGAGATGGAGTGGGTGAGATTTTGTGATGAAGAAGGTATAATTATTTGAGAATTTTAATAATTAATTAGAGATTAATTAGTGTAAAATATTGTTAACAAAAGAAAAGTAATTAACAAAGAAAACAAAACAAAAAAAATTTATAAAAAATTATAATTTCTGACATGGCTATGACGTAGTGCTGATGTGGCGGCGAGTGTATTACACCACACCGTGTGAGAGTGGTGTTACACATCTCAGGTTGGTATTAAATTCACTTTTGAATAGTAAAGGTGTGTAATAGGTCATCATGATAGTTTAAGCGTGTAAGTGACTTTTCGATATAAGTTCGGGGGGGGAATTTATGTTTTTTCCCTTTTTTCTTTACTATGCAAGCTTTTGAGATTTGAATTTTGTCAATGAAGTTAGAACCATGTTCATCCTCATAGGAGAATCCGATGATGATGAGGGCAAGATAACTTGTTCATGTTGCGCGTTGGCAATCCTCTTAAGCCTTTTCTCACTAATTCCGAATGCAGCTGCTAATTCTGGTCCTCTCAAGCTCTGCATCAATGAGTTCCTACCTACCAAGAACTGTGGATGGTTCCTCCTTGCTGATGTAGTGAAGCCTAAGATCTCAAAGGGACCATTCGATGAAGCAATTTGGCAGAAAGGGAAGTACCTTGGCACCCAATAAACGTCCCCTTCTCGTACTCTTGCATTCGGATACACAATTTGTATCCTGCCAGTGCCCTTCAATACAACTCCATACTCTATTCCTGATGGATTAACATGAGGTGCCGTTATGGATCCCTACATATATCAAGAAACATAGATTAAACATAAATAAGTTTTGCTTTCACGCGAGGAGATTTGAGACTATTGGACCAAAGGTCACCACTTTAAGTCAGTGAGTGTAGATGATTTACTTGAGATAGATTGACAAGATAAACGCCATTGCCAGATTGTTGTAGAGGAGAATAATCAGACTCATCCAATGTCTTGATCCATCCGTAATTGTTCTTGAAATCAGGATTCCTATTGTAGAGATTGTATGTTGACGGAGCTTCATGATTCACTCTCTTGACAACATCTTTTCTGTCTAATAAAGTAGACAAAAATCTCCTTAATGACCATATTGATTCCTCCTCTTTTGAACTAACTTCTTCCTCCGAATTAACAATCCTCTTCAAGTGAGCTAGTTTTTGGTGCGGTTCTTGGACAACAAATTCAGTCCAAATGTTTGTGTGATGAGAATCAGATACTACAAATTAGGCGAAGTCTCTGGTTTTCATTTCTATTCTCCAAATAGATAGCTGATCCAGCAGAATCATGTACACGCTTCAAACTCCTTTCCGCTAATACATCCCTATAGATGTGTCCAACTCTTGCTTCCCCTGTATTCAAAGGGCACAAGTGCTGAGGAAAGTACCAGCACTAGAAGCAACAATGTCCTTCTTTCTCCCATTTCAATTTCGAACAACGAAAAGCTACTAGTAGTTTAAAATTGTAAGTTTTCTTTACTGATCAATTTTGGTTCACTTATGACTTAGGTGCAGAGTCTAGCGATTTATATAGACGGAATGTGAGATTTGGGAGAAATTGTTGTCAACCATGCAAGAATTTTAGGTTTTCTCGTGTACTGTGAACGGTGAGATCCTGAAAAAAAATTTAGTTTGAAATAAAGAAAAATCATTTTCCAAAGCTTGTATACAGAGCCAAATGTTGTGAAACTGCAATTTGATGACTATTTCAAAGGCCTGCAATTAAAGAATAGATTTAAGATGCAATTTTTTTAAATATAACAAAAAAATTAAAAAATAAGACAAACAAATTAAAACAGAGGAAAAAAAAAGTAGGAAAATGTATATGTAAGTGTGGAACCACACAGGTGAAGCAGACATGTTGACGGTCACCTGTGTTTTCACATTTTGGAAATTATAGTCTATACTTTTCAACATTTTATAGTGGAGTAACTTTGATCATTGGCAATAAATACGACACACACAAATTAATATCATATGGAGAAGCACATTATCTTATTGATTCTTCTCTTTCTACTTCAATTTTTGTGTCATTTGCAACCTCAAATGAGACAGACCAAGAAGCTCTACTAGCTTTCCAAAATCTTATTACAAGTCCTAGTCATTTTTTGGCCAACAATACTTCTTTTTGCTCTTGGTTTGGTGTCACTTGCAGTCCAAAAACCCAAAGGGTTGTGGCCTTGACTCTTGCTAATTTGCAACTTCAAGGCCACTACAGGTCATCTTCCAAAACTTAAAAGTACTTGAGTTGGGAGCCAATCAGATGAAAGGGGAAATTCCATTGTTCATAACAAATGCTTCCAAGATTGAGACACTGGTGCTAGCACTGAACTTTCTCACGGGCGCTATTCTTTGCAATTACTATTCCTACATACTAATCAACTTACCAATAAACCAAGAGAGCATGAATTGCGATTTTTTCAATTCTTTGGCGGACTGTAGAATGTTGAAATATCTAGAAGTAGGTTCCAATCCGTTGATTGGCATTCTTCCCAATTCTATTGGGAATCTTTCATCTACTGCTGAAAACTTTGAAATAGGATATGCACACATCAACGGCCTCATCCCCATAAGTATAGGCAACATTAGCGGTCTTACAGCCTTGTACTTTGAAGACAACAACTTGGCAGGGAATATTCCTTCTGGGATTGGTAAGCTTAAACAACTCCAAGGATTGTATCTATCTAACAATAAATTGGAGGAACATATTCCAGAGGCGGTATGCCATTTATCTAATTTGGTTGAATTAGGTCTGGATGATAATGAGCTATCTAGATTAATTCCAGAATGCTTAGGTAATCTTAGCATGCTTCAAAAGCTTTATTTGGGTTCTAATAAATTTTCATCAAAAATTCCCTTGGAAGATGAGTAGCCTTCTCTATCTTGACGTATCACAGAATTCAATAGAGGGAAAAGTTCCCGAGGATATTGGAGGACTGAAGGCCATTGTAGAACTACATCTTTCCGGTAACCACTTTTCAGGCATGATACCAAGCAGATTCGGGGAACTCCAAAACCTGCAGTCTCTTGACCTGTCGAACAATTCACTTTTTGGCCAAATTCCATCCTCCTTTGTCTTTAAATGCATTGTCAGGTACTATTCCTATGTCTTTGGAAAAACTCTCATCCCTTAAAAGTATCAATGTTTCATTTAATGATTTAGAAGGTGAAATACCTAGTGGCGGTGTGTTTGCAAATTCCACACTGCAATCATTTCTCGGGAACAAAGGTCTATGTGGAGTGCACATATTGGAGATTCCTTCTTGTGCTATCACTAATCCTGGACAACAATCAAAGCTTAAGGAGGTTGTGCTAAAAATTGTTTCTCCGGTGGTTATTTCAACCTTTCTGATATTCTTGTTGGTTTCGATTTGGATAATGAAACGACAAAAGAAAGGAAAGTCCAAAGATGTGGAGAAGGCTTTGGAGATTCAAACTCATCAATTGATTACTTATCACGAGATTCAACAAGCAACAAATAATTTTGATGAATGCAATTTAATTGGTGTGGGAAGTTCTGGCTCTGTGTACAAAGGCATATTATCTGGGGGAAGTGTAGTGGCAATAAAGGTTCTAGACTTGGAAAATAAGCAAGTATGCAAGAGGTTTGATACCGAATGCGAAGTGATGAGAAATGTTAGACATAGAAATCTTGTTCCAGTGATTACTACATGTTCTAGTGACTATATAAGAGCCTTTGTTCTGCAATTTATGCCCAATGGAAGTCTTGAGAATTGGTTGTACAAAGAAGATTGTCACTTGAATCTTCATCAAAGAGTCACTATAATGCTTGATGTAGCTATGGCAATTGAATATCTACATCATAGTCATGTCAATTCGATAGTTCATTGTGACCTAAAGCCAGCCAACGTTCTTTTGGATGAAGATATGGTGGCTCATGTTGGTGATTTTGGAATCTCTAAAATTTTAGCCATAAGCAAGTCCATGGTTTTCTAGATGAGGAGATTTATGTAGCTCAACCCAAAAGTTTTGTTTGTTCAAGGAAGTGAAGGCAAGGTCACTAAAGGTGTATAACATATATATAATGGAAAATGGTCAAAATTGTCCATGAACTATGCTAAATAGACCAAGTATATCCTCCATTACAGTTTGGGATAAAAAAAATACGTCCGTCATTATTTTAAGAGACCACAAATACCCTTAAGAGTTAACATAAGTGATGTGGTACGCCACATAGCACTAGTTCCTACCACTAAATTTTGACACAATTTATTGTCCAAACCCTAACCCATTCTTGCTAGAACAACCCACTAAAAGAACACCAAAGAAAATTTAGTTGTGATTGGCATAAAAGGCCTTTAGTAACAAAAAAAATGTTGCAACAAACACTTGATAGGTTCGATGGAAAAAAATAATAGATATTGGGCTCGTGCTAGCACGGACACTTGTGTTTAATATATATATATATATATAATTATTATAATTAAAATTGGAAAGCTCCTATCTTTAAAGTTGGATTACTTTACCCCTACTTTATATTAAAATTTAATAAAAACATCTAATTATTTATCTTATTCGTGTAACATTTACATTACAATTAAATTCACTAAATAATAATTTTGTTAATAATTGTTCTGTTACGTTTTTAAAAAAAATTCATGTCTTCTCATGTTTTTTACCAGAAAATAATTATTTACATAAATTTTTTTTACGCATGCATCATCACTTAACATCTAACCTTTATAATTTTCATATATTTAATCTTCTTATTCTCATTTCTTAATATTGGCCTTTCAAATTTCTCACACATGTGTTTTTTTTAAAAAAAAAGAAGACAAATGAGTAATTATTTTTTAAAGACAAGATATTAAAGTGATACAGGCATCTTTTAAAGTTAATTTTCATGCTTTATTATTTTTTAATAGTAGTTGACCTTTCAAATTTTCATTTTACTGCAATTCTTGTCCTATAAATTTAACCTTTTCTACAGTTATGGGGATGGGGATAGACAAGAACAATGTCACGATTTGTGGTGAAAGTTGTGAGCTCTCTTATACAAAGTCATGGGTATCATACAACCTGATTTAGGAAGACCCTCTACAAAGTCCACAACAATGTCTTGTCAAGGGGAATTAGGGATTGGAGGTGGTTGCAACAAGCCTGGGATGTGTGCATTTTTAGCCTTAATCCTCAGAAAAATGTCACATTGAGCCACCCATATATTCACTTCAGTCTTCATATTTGGCCAATAGAATGCCACCCTGATTCTCTTATATGTGGCCAGCTGACCAGAATGACCTCCTAAGGGGGGTTGGTGTAAGGCCTCCAAAATTCTGCTTCTGAGGTTGCCCCCTCTTCTCACAAATGTCTTTTGATCATATCTTATGATGCCTTGCTATAGGGTATAACTAGGTCTGCAAGTAGGGTTAGTGATCAATTCAGTGAGTAGTTGTAAGGATACTGGGTCATGCTCATAGCTATTGATGACCTCTTGCATCTAAGAAGGCTCAACACTTGTAATAGCACTCAATGTAGACTCTTCACTTATCCTCCTAGATAATGCATCTGCCACCCTATTTTCTGCCCCCTTTTTATATTGTACTTCATAGTCCAACCCCATTAGTTTAGTCAGTCCTTTGTGTTGTAAGTCTATGATCACCTTTGGATTTAACAAATATTTGAGGCTCTGATGTTCCATCCTTGCAATGAAATGCTATGTGCTCCTTTTCATAGGTAGAAAGGCCTTAATTCTTAGGTGCAGGTAACTTACGAGAATAATCCCGAGGGTCTCCATTCTTGCATAAGATCTGCTCATATTCCTGTGGAACAAGCATCAGTATCCATTATGAATTTTTTAGTGAAATCAGTTAAAGGCAAATCTAGCGTGGCTACGATTGCCTCCTTCAATTTCTGAAAAGTAGTCTCAGCTTCATTCCCCCATTGGAACGAGTTCTTTTTCAGTAAATTGGTTAAGGGCTTACCGATGACCCCATAGATTGTACAAACCTTCTGTAATACTCCACTCTATCCCGCCAAAAGGAACACAAAGACCTTTTGGCATGTATCAGTACTAACTCCAAGTGATTGACATGTTCCTAAAGGGATGGACTATAAACCAATATATCATCAAAGATTTGAAAAACATGGTTCATAAGGCTCTAAAATGTAGCGGGAGCATTAGTTAAATTCATAGTGACACAAATGTATGGCATCATGCTGACTGGAATTTTGCCTCTGGTTTCAGGGGAATATAGTGATCATGATGTCTCTTTAGAGGTAATGCAGTGGGCTCTACAAATACATCTTAATAGTGTTGAAGTGTGTGACCGTCTCATCAAAAAGTTTAAGATATTAGAGAGAGCACACTTTAATTAGTTAATGATATTCTCAACAAATAGTTGTTCAACATGTTGCTAATTTCTTCATTTCCAGTTGTTGCTACCGTGAACGAATGAGCCCATAAGACTTTCCATCTCTTGAATAGTTGTTTGACACTTACTGTTGGCATACTCTGTTTGGTAATCCTCCCCATGAATCTGGGCCTGCTCCCTGAGCTTTCAAAAAAGTATTGCTACATGGGTCTACTGTCCGAGATTTCATCCTGTGGTGGAAACCAACTTCTCCATGAGTAGATCTTATTTCTTAAACAGTTCACCGACCTTTGAAGTCGACTCCAAAATGTGATTTTGTAACTGATTATCTAGTCTTTTGATGCAATCCTCTATTGTCTTTGATCGCGTTTCTGGAATCAACTTCTCCATCAGTAGCTTGTTTGGTAGTATTCATACTCTTCGCTAGCACAGTAGTAGCTTTCTATTGTCTGAGGACTCTTGTTTTGAATTTGATTTGATGTGATTTGAAAAGTATAAGCCAAATAAGTAGCAACATTGGTAGTAGGCTCTTTGAGTTTTCTAGTAGATTAACAGTCATGTTCTTTGGAATCTGCAACTTCATCCTTGTTACATTGCTTCCACGGAAAAAATTTCGAGTTCTTTACTTTGTTGTTTACAGTTAACCGTAAAGGATCTTGATTCCCTGGATGAGAAGTTGGTACTGTTTTCTTCAAAAATGTCCCTAAAATTTACAATGACCTATAGAGGAATATGGTTAGACTGGAGCATCTTTTAATCCTAAAGACATAGATAACTATACAATAAATTAATTGCTCATATTCAAGAAGAAGAAGCTAGGGTTCACTCCAAGGTTTTCAATTCACCATTGATCTTGGGCTTTGAGTAGCAAGGTATGTGGGTATTCACCCATGGAGTCCATTCCTCCATGGTTTCCCCAAGGTTTTAAATTTCTCAATATAATTTCAATTGATCAAATTAGGGTTATTCTTAGTTCTACATGGGTTTCATTCAATTATGATTTTATTGTTGATTAAGTCTTCTATTACATGATTTGATGTAAATTACATGATATTTAGTTGAAATTATATGAACCCAAGCATGATCCATGACTTTAAATTATGAACTTATGAAAAACCCAGGAATCCATGAACTATGAATTTTGAAGGATTATGCATGCATGTCTTATGAAAATGATGTTTATGATGATAGGGTTCTTTTTAGATGAAAGTATCATTGTTGTTGTTCTGAAAGGCTTACTCACATATGAATATGATTATGGTTATGAAATATATTTTCTCACATATGGATTCCGATTGGTGAAAGGTTTTCTCATCCATTCTTGAATTGTAATTTAAGGAGCTGTATCTATGTTTTGATCTTTAAGATTTGGATTGGTATTGACCATTGTCTTTCCTATGTTATAATTGTAACACCTCAGAACCTAACTAAGACTGAACAGCAGAAAAAAGGGGAACCACGAAGAGGTTCACAGGCCGTGAATAGGACGACGACCCGTCACCCTCGTCATGGTTCACATCCAGCCAAGCATGGAAGACCACGGAGCCTTCCATGGGCCGTGGGACTCCACACAGGCCGTCATGTGGCCCGTGAAAAGTACCCCAGAAACCCCCAAGGCACTGTGAGGAACCACGATAGCCTTCACAGCCTGTGGTGCTTCACACGGTCCGTGAAGTGGACCGTGGATGGGGCAGTTCAGCCTATAAGTATTGGGTCAACTTCAAACGGTCATATATTTTAGCATAAAATGAATTAGGTGACCCATAACCTACCAAATTAAAGACAACTGAGTCCTCTTTCCAACGCCACAGAGTTTTCTAAAATTCAAACTCGGAGTACAAAGTTACGCTCGTTTCAGTAGAGCCCTGTTGGGCAGGGCCACAACCATGACCCAGTTGATGGGCATTCGTTCTAATGACGGCCCGTCAGTCCCACCGTGAATGGCACTTCGTCAGTTTTAAGTCAGGGTCATTTTGGTCTTTTTCCCTATGCATTGGTCACTTAAACTACGTCGTTTGATGTCTAAACTACGTCGTTTTACTCAGTCTAAGCCTAATAATCTAGTCAGAACCTATACAAAACCCTCATTCTCCTAAAATCACCCAATTTAGAGCGAAAAGAAGAGAAAGAGGCGACCAGTTCTCTCAAGAACAAGCATCAGTGTTCTTCAAAGTTCAACCCCGAAATTCAAAGGATTTCTCTGTAGATTTCATCACCAGGTAAGTGGATTTCACTAGTGGGTTCCTTTTACCCATTAGGTCCCTAGAATTCAGTTAGTATCTTCAATTCTCATGAACTGTTCAGACCTGGGGATTCTAGATTTTTAAAATTTATTGTAAATTCGATTATTTTGGTTCCTTGATCTAAATACCATGTTTCTTGATAAATTAGAATATTTCCTTGCATAGAACTTAGAACCCTGGCTTGTTAAAATTTATCTTAGTTCATGAATTATACTTGCTAAGCCAACCAGACAGAAATTCATGCTTCAGATTTCGAATGTTATATTCTCAGTTAGCATGTCAGTTTTGAGCTATTCAGTATTTAGTGTATTTTAGCTTCATGAATATTCAGTTGGGAGTAGGTTTAGCATCGAGTTGGACTAGGTTTCAGCGTACCCTCAAAGTCTCAAAACTATGTGCCCGTGTAGGTTTATAAGTCCCCTAAGTTGGGCATCAATTTTAGTGATCCCACCACAGTCATGCCTTTATACCACTGGCAAGGTAGGTTGGGTCCTCTCGATGGGGCGTATATATAGGACTTCACGTTTAGCTCACGTAGTTTATGTCGGTTAATAGTAGCTCCCACAGTCAGACTCTTAGTGCATTGACCAGGTTTTCAGCATTTACTTCTGTAATCAGTTCAGCATGTTATCTTCATAATTAATACTTGGTCATTACATTCAGTTTAGTTTTTCAGTTATACTTCAGTATCTATATCCTTGCTCAGATTATATCATTGCTCAGTTTTGCATTGTTCAGCTTATATACCTATTGTTTTGTTTAGTATCTATATCATGCATGCTCAGTACATTCCAAGTACTGACGCATACCTTGCGCTACATCGTTTCATGATGTAGGTTCGGCCACTCAGCATCCAGATCATGCTTAGATCGATCCCAGTCTAAATTCAGCAGCTTCAGTGGTGAGTCCTCATACTTCGAGGACAATAGACATGCTTTACTTTTCAGTCTTTATATCCAGTCTTCAGTTTTGTTAGAGTTAGCTGGGGGCATGTCCCAGCAACTCAATTCAGTTAGAGGCTTTTAAGACATAGTAGTAAATTCAGGTTGAGTTGTTAAGTGGTTGTTTTAGTTATCACTAAGCTCTTATTATTTTTTATATATTCAGACTAGTTGGGTTTTTCTCCGTTTTCAGATATCCACTGTTTCTATCTTCCGCATAGTACATGATTTACTTAGTTATTTTTCAGTATGCTTATTATATGTCAGACTCAGGGTTAGCTTGGGATCACTCATGATTCTAGGTCCCGTGTTACATCTAGGGGGTAGCCTCGGGGCTTGACAATAATGATATTTGACTTTTATTTATTCCGTTGGAGTTTAGACTTAGCACCGAGAGGGCTTTGAGGTGGAGGCTCAACTAGGGTAGTCTCTAGTAGCAACCTCTAGTCCCTAACTGTGTGCCCCCAGAGGATTGTCTTAAATGATCTAGCTAGTGGATCCACTTTATCAAAAGATGATGTGTACGGATTCTACCTTGGCAAGTAGAATAACTTCTTTCAGTATGAGGGATATACCGGATTCCATGATATAGCTCTCATGGTCTTATTGTTAGTTAAAGCTAACATCCCACAAATATGAATATGTTTCCTTAAAGCTTTCTTATGTATCTTATTTTTAATGCATTGACCATATCTTATGAAATATATGTTTTTGCTTCTTTAAGCTTATGAATGTTCAAATGTTGGTCATGCATTACATGTTAAAGCTATCTATGTCATTCAGAGGCGGAGCTAGGTGGGGGTTCATGGGTTCGAATGAACCCAGTAGCTTTTTCATAGACCCTATATTTGTACTAAAAGTTAATTTTATATATATATATATATAAATTTGTGTACCCCTAACAAAACTGATTGACGGTTATTAACGAAATTTAGAACCCCCAAACTCTTAATCCTGGCGTCGCCTCTGAATTGTCATCATGTCTATTTATGCATATTGACTCATACTTAGTACATTTCATGTACTAATGCATACTTATGCCTACATTGTTTCATTAATGTAGGGTCCAATGCTCCTACCTCTCACACTTATGGCTAGTTGATCACTCTACCGGATTCAAGAGTTGGTGAGTCCTCATGTTCTGAGGGTCGAGACACACTTACTTGATTTATGTCTTTCTAGTTTTCGGATGATTTATGTGGTGTATGGGTTATGTCTCAACCACTTCTTTTGATGTTTAGAGGGTTTGTTGAAACTATGTTAGACTTCCGTTTTGTCAAACTCTTATATGTTGATGAAAATGTTTCTTTTGAAAAATCTTTATTTCTTTTATCTTGTATGATGTATGCTAAGTGGCTTGTGTAGGGTCTTTCGGGGTTCTATACGTCATGTTACACCTAGGGTATATTTTGGGTCATGGCATCACTGAAAACACTACTAGTTACTGTTTGATACCATCAGAGTGTGTGCGTGTGTGTGTATATATATATATATATATAATGTAGTGATTCAGTGAAAACTAGCTAAAATTGATGATGTTTGATACCATTAGAGTATATATATTTTCTGGTGGTATCAACGAAGAAAATTAATGCTTCACTGAAAACACTACTAGTTACTGTTTGATACTATCAGAGTATATATATACCCTGATGGTATCAAGGATAATTGTATTTTAATGCATCAAAGGGTGTATGGACATAAATAATTTGGGTCATGAGTCCATTACGGGTAAATAGTTTGGGTTGGGTCCAATTTAGCTAAATAGTATCATTAAGTGGTCCAATTTATGTAGTTTTCCCAAAATAATATGTACTTTTCCCAAAAGCCCTCTTGAAAACCATTAACTTAACCCAAAAGATTCATGTAAAACTCATAAATTTCAGTTAGAACCCATACATTGATGATATACTTCGATTATCCATTGATTTCTCTCTCAAAGGTCACGATGTTCCAAAAGTGCTCTCAAATAAAATAATTCAGATCATATTGTTTTAGTATTTTTAAAATTGTTGCACCAGAAAATGTTCAGCATTAATTTGCACTAAAATGACCATAATTCTCTTGGGCCTCAAAATTCGATGATTCTTGTTTCTACTTGTCCAAAATAATGATACTCACCTAATTGTTCAATAGAAACTCAAATTGATCTCGTTTGCCAATCAAATACTGTTTCTGCTCGTTATAGATTTGATTCATGATTTGTGAAAAAACTCCTGAACGCAGCTTATCAAAATTAGACCAAATATTTTAGATCGGTCCTATAATTATTTTCAAACGTTTGAAAGTCTCGAAATAAAATTTTGATCCATTGAACTAAAAAGGACCTTTGAATCGTTACACCTTTCAATTTAAAACAACGCCACAGCACAACCACGATCAAAATCAATCCAAAACTCATCATAATCAAATCAAAACTTGTAGACAAGTCAAAAATCATTATACAAACCAATTTAAACATTCAAATCATGAATCCAAACTCGTTAAGTCTGTTATTTGACTGATGTCAACTCTTAACTTTCAATTGATCTACTAATACAACTCAAGGGTCTAAATCACTCATGAGCCTATTGACACCCATGCAAACTATCCAACCAAGTCATAAATCACATTTCATAAATACATGAACTTTCAAACCTCAAATCTAATTTGATTAACCCAAATGTTGACTTATGTCAACTCTATATTTATTTATTTTTCTCAAGAACTCTAGATTTTAGTTTTTCTTCTTCGATACTCATCCAATTGTCTCCGAAATCATTCCCACCATCCCTGTAAGTCATCATATGCATCTTGAACCTACAAAAATGTTGTTTGGGGGGGGGGGAAGTCTCAAATACTCTAAACACCGAACATGTCATTACAAAAACAACGTATAAATGAGGGAGAAAATTTACAGATTTCGATGTGGAAAAATAAAATAGAAGCCAAACTTCTGGATTATATTTATCGATTTGGTAGATTAAAAATGAACTTAATAATAAGTAGATTAAGAAAATTATTACAAGAAATTAAAAATAAGGAAGGTAAGCATCGCAAGTCAAAAGAAAAGTTTAGTGTAACAAAATCAAACTTAAGGAGAAGTATATGAAATTATCCTTTATATTAATTATATTACTCTTATTTTTATTGTATATCATAATTTACAAAATTGAAAAATTATCTGTAATAATTAAAAAGATTTTCGATCCCTTAATCTCTCCTTTCCACAAATTCATTTTACATATGTCATCAAGTTAAATCTGAAATTCAATATCATGAATTAGTAACTGCTTATCATGGAACGCGAACACTTGGATGGTTTAAAAGGCTAAAGTTCCTTAAAACTTGTTTTATAATAACACAAACTTTAGACATTGGACATGGTGCAAAATGAGGAAAACACATGGTTTGTTTAATAATATGTACATATCCAATTTATAGCAATCAACACCAAGTTTCAAGTAGAAAATGATAGATGTTTAAAAGTTCATTGTTATCTTATTGTGATGAAGTTTCCCAACTAAATAATTTCACCCACAATAACATGTTGAAATTAGCAATCATAGGTTTAACTTGTACAACATTACTTATTTTAATTTTATTTCGAATGTCAAATAATCCCACCCTTTGCGAAACATCAGAGGGTTCAGGGATCCTCCCGAATGGGAACTCAACAGTGAATGATGATGATACAATAATGTCTGAGCATCTCCAAGTTGACGCGATCCTCCACTATGCCACATCACGTGTGATACCTCAACAAACAATGGACGAGATCAAGATATCTTTCAACATCCTCAAATCCCTAACCCCTTGTAATTTGCTAGTATTCGGGCTAGGTCATGACTCATTTATGTGGTCATCCATAAATCCACGTGGCACAACACTTTTCCTAGAGGAAGATCCAAAATGGAGCAGGGCCATACTTAAAGACCTATCATTCATCCGTTCAAACACGGTTAGATACCGAACAACTTTGTATGAGGCAGAGAAATTAATCGAACACTACAATAAGGAACCGGATTGTTGGGCTAGAAAATCAATTTTACGAGGTAATAGTAAATGTAAGTTAGCTTTGAACATGTTATCGAATGAAGTGTACGATAAAGAATGGGACATAATTATGATAGATGGTCCTAAAGGCTATTTTGATCAAGCACCAGGAAGAATGTCAGCTATTTATTCTGCTGCTGTTATGGCAAGAAATAGAAAGGGACCTGGAGTAACACATGTAGTAATGCATGATGTGGATCGCGATGTAGAAAAAGTTTATGCTGAACTTTTTTTGTGTAGGAAAAATTTGGTCGATGGGGTAGGAAAGCTTTGGCATTTTGAGATTCCTCCAGCTTCGAATGTGAACACTCATTTTTGTTAGATTAATAAATATTCTTTTTCTTTTTTTTTGAGTGTTGTGTAATTTACTGTTTTGTCAACTCTATGATTTTTATTGCTTATGTTTGATTTGCACTGGTGTGCGTCAAAATTAGCTTATTTTGAAAAACTCTTCAAACAAAATAGCTTTTACTTTTGGAGAGAAATAATTTTATGTGTTGATCAAATTATTTAAAAAAAATATTTTTAAGAGGTGTTTTGAGTGTAAATTATGACAAAAATAATTAAAATTGTTTTACAATTAATATTATTTAACTAGAGAAATGATTTTAAAAATATTTTTTGAGAGATAAATTGGTAAATATTAATTTTCGATAAAAATAATTTTCTATATCCAGAGAAATGATTTTACAAATATAATATTGTTTTACAATTAATATTATATATATATATATCGCAAAAAAAAAACTTATTCTATCATATAGCCTATCAAATTAGTAGCAGTTGAAATATCCGTATTGTATATCATATATTGATAGAATGTTATAGACTATAGTATATTTCTTCAAAACCCAATGATACCCATATCGTATATCATATATATAGGATAGTTCATTCCTTTCAACAAAAAAAAAAAGCCTTCATTCTTTTATAATACCAACTTTACTCAATCTTATGTGATACGATATATACTTTTAAAGCATTTTGAAAGAATTTTTTAAAAGAATAATTGGCTTCAAGTTAGAATCATCTTTTTCCCAATTTTAAGTTCAAAGTTGAATCCTAACTTTCAAATTTCAATACTAAATCCAAATTTTCAAATGCACTTATAATTTAATTCAAGTTTCAACTTAAGATTTTTTTAATTTCAAAATTCAAGAACTTTTATTCAAAGTTCATTTTTAGATTGAAAAATCAAAAGAACCATCTGGGAGCAACTTTCTTGTTAATAAAAAATAATGTTGTCTATGATACAACTCCAAATACTATTATGTAATTGGTAAAATCTTTAAAGTCAAAATTCAAAACTTGATTAAAAATATTGTGTTAAAATCGTTGACAAGGACTTTTCGAGCTCTTCTAAATTTTTTAAGCATTGAAGAGTTGTGCAGAATTGAGAGTAACCTAGAGAGTTGTTGACACTACAATTCAGATTTGAGCTGATCTCATCATTAATTTGTTGTAATCCTACCATATAGTAGTTGTTTTTGTTATGGCTACTATAAATATTACTTTACTACTTCCTCCGTTTTAAAAAGAATGACCTCCTTTCCTTTTTAGTTTGTTTAAAAAAGAATGACCTTTTTTTTTTCGTAACATTTTAATTTCAGCTTTCCACGTGACATGTTTAAGGCCACAACATTAAAGGGCAATTTTATACATTTGACATAACTTTAATTTAGGACCACAGAATTCAAAAATCTTTTTTATTTTCTTAAACTATGTGCCTAGTCAAACTAGACCATTCTTTGTGAAACAAAGAGAGTATTACTTTACTATTGTATATGAAAGGCTTGAAGCACACGGCTCATGGTCGACGCGTCTACTTGAGTTGTGTGTGCTTCCAACGAGGCTCATTTTACTACTATATAGAAGATGCTTGAAGTATATAGCTCATGGTCGACGTATCTGCTTGAGCTGTGTGTTTCCAAAGGGGCTCATATAAAAAATATATATATAAGAGGCTTGAATCACACCGCTCATAATCAACCTTGAATTGTATACTGCTAAAGGGGCTCATTTAAAAAAAATTATATATTTTTTTGTTTTAATTTATGTGTCTTATTTTCTTTTATTAATCTGCGTTATATTTATAAGTTATGTTAATAATATTATAAATCACAGTAATAAGTAACTTAATTTTTTTTTATTATGTAGTTAAAAATTAGGTAAAAAGTACTAAAAATTATAATAATTAAGAATATAAAATATTTCACTACCTAATAATAAGAGACTACAAGCAAACAACTCTACTAATTTAATTATACATTATATATTTGAATATTACACTAAAATTTCTATAAATCACAATAATTAATAACTTAAAATATTTTAAAAAAAATATAAAACATATGGTTGACTCTCGAAATTCTATCAGTGCCACATAAAATAGAACATATGAAAAAATATAGTATATTATTTAAAAATTACGTAAAATCACAGTAATAAAAAACTGAAAAAAAACTTAAAAACATAAAATAAATTTGATTGACTCTCCTAATTCCATCTCTGCCACATAGATTGAAACATATAATATTTGAAAATGACGTAAAAAGAACTATACATTCTAATAAATTAACTAAAAGTATTTGGAAAAAAAAATACCTAAAAATTTGGTTGACTTTTCAAATTTCATATGTATCACATAAACTGAGACAAAAAAAGTAACATAGATTGAGCACATGCTGATCCAGACTCGTATATATAGTAGTATATATAAATATAAATATATGATGTTTGGTTCGCACTTAACATGAGCCCAATATTTTAAAAGCTGAAATAAAATTTAAAATTACCCTTGTTTTAACATTTATTAATTTGCAGGAAGAATGATTCTAAGTTGCTCGGACTCTTCACTTTTGGTGCCGCACCCATGTCGACACGATATGGGTGTCACGCACCGAGCATACACCCTGGGCGGGACTGGCACTCGAGAACCATTGCTGACCCAAAGCAAACCCTGGCCTGGCTTACTTACTCAGCGGAAGACTTAACTTATCAAAGATAAACCCATATATAACTTAGAATGTTATAAAGAAAACATTCAACTAGCCAATAAGGCAAACTCAAGTCTCAACATAAGATAATGAAAATGAAAAGACTGAAGAACTAACATCAGACTGTCTATGAAGCCTCTAAACAACTGAGATGGATGTCAGGACAAGACCCACGACATCCTAATGATCTAAAACTAATGAAAGCAATAAAAGGGATCCTCCTGAAGCAAGGAGGCTCACCAACAACTCTGTAGCTCAACTAGAATCAACGATGCGCTGGATGCTGATCCTGGTTACCTGTATCTGCATCAATAAAAGATGCAGGCCAAATGGCATCAGTACATTGAATGTACGAGTATGCGAGGGGAACTCTAAAACAAGACATAAGCTTGAAAGAAACTGAAGAACAAACCTGGTCTCAACTCAACTTAACTGAACCCATTTCAATATAAAGCAGTAATGTAAATGCAATATAAAGAAAAACTTTTAAAACATGGATATCAACTCTGTGTATGCAAAGATACAATATAACTCTGAAATGTATATAAAAATACAAATGAACTATGTATATAAGAATACAAATACTTCTGTGGGAGTTTCTCCAACTGAAAACCATCACGTAAGAGCTATTGTGATGATACAACATTTTGCCTCACGTTGCCAGGGCCGTCCTATACCTTGCCGTGGGTATAGAACCTAACTACTAAGTGGATCCACTATTCTATGCTAAAAATCACTAAGAAATCATCTAAAAAGTATGACCCTTTTCTACCCATGGTGGCTACATGGTTTATGGGGCTGTGAGTTGTCTGAACTCTCTCCTATATCGGTGCTCAATACTACTCCCAAAATATTATACTAGCTCTTATGTTTAAAAATATACTTCTTTTTGTGATTTGAGATAATTGCTCAAAAACTTAGCTCAAAGGCTATCTTGGAAATCAAAGTTTCCTCTCTTGCTTAATTTTAAAAGCATTTACTCTTTACTGAAAACTAGCTCAAAGGTTCTTTGGAAATCTCAGTTTCCTTTCTTGTTTAAATGTGAAAACGTTTTAAACTCTTTGGGAATACATAGTCCCCATATACTCTTGAAGAAATGAACTTCAATCTTTACTCTTTTCTCTTTACTCAACTTGAACTTTAAGTCTTAAAACAAAGTTAAAACATTTGGACAAGACTTTTGGAAAACTCTAAGAACTTCTCTTGACTTGACTCTTATTTCTCTTAACTTTGATCTTAACTTTTCTTAAATTGAATTATGAATTCAAGGCTCATGATCTCATGTAAATGATGATTTCATGATGTTTAGATGTACCTTAGAGTGTAGGAATCAACTAAGAAATATAGGTACGTTTCAAGGGAACAAGTACGGAAAGAATGGGAAAGAAGTAGAAGACCTGGCGTCCCTGACGCTTTGAGTGGCGCAGGGCACCGGACCCAAAACTTCAGAGCTGAAGTTGGGGTGCGCTGGCTGGAGCGGCGCCCCAGGGTCAAAACTTCAAAGCCCAAAGTGGGGCACGCTGGCTGGCGCGACGCCCCATGCCCCTGCCCAGAAAACTCTGATTTTTCTTTGTCGCTTTTCAACTCTAAAACCTCTAGTTTCGATTGGTTCTTTCCCCAAACGCTTAGATTCAACTACATAACCAAAATATGCACGAATCTACTCAAAACGACACCTAATTTCATGAATTAAAATCAAGAACTTTTCAACAACTTCAACAATCAAGAACCCAATAGAAACTTCAAAATAAATCCATCAAGAACTCAATTTCAATGCTTTCGAAAACATAATTTCACTGAACAAATCATGATTGGCGCGTGGGTGAACTAACCCAACGCTATGTGATCTCACATACCTCTTAGGAATCACCCCTTGGCGAAATCCACGATCTTAGCTTCGAGAATTTGACGATCCTTGCTTCTTCTCCTCTTTTCCCCTCTTCATTTCTCTTCTCTAAAACCCTAACTCAATTTTTCCAAAGCGTAAACTGACCAAGTTCAGTTTAGACCCCTAAGTAATTACCAAAAATGAATTAAAATAATAGGTTAAGGAAAAGACCAAACTACCCTTCCAAAATTCGATTTTGACTTTCCTTAACTAGACAACCAACTTCAGATGGACATATCTTACTCATACGAACTCGGAATTGAGTAAACTCGGTGGATTTGGTAAGATAATTCCAAGATATTTCCTACGGAATCTGGAAGCGCACCTAACTCATCCTGAGCTAGGAGTTATGGTCGTTTGAAATTGACCCAAAACTCATACTTAACTTAATTTGTCAAATTTCCAGATTTTTATTCTTTCAAAAAAATGACTCTTTCTAATTCTAGCTCTTTCTAGTTACGGGGTGTTACAATATCTCCCCCTTGGGAACATTCGTCCTCGAATGAGCTTACTCTTAGTAGGCTAAGGGCGTAACATCAAACATGCACTTCAAACACCCAATCAAGCACAATGCAATTATAACATGCCAACTTATAAATAAAATGCCAAGAAAAGGATTAGTACCTCAATTTGGAACTTCTCCGAATTCGAAGAGATGTGGATATCTCTTCTTCATATCCTCCTCAGCTTCCCAAGTGGCTTCCTCAACAAACTGATTCCTCCAAAGAACTTTGACTGATGCTACCTCCTTTGTTCTCAACTTGCGAACTTGGCGATCTAGAATCTGAACAGGAATCTCCTCATAAGATAAGCTATCCTTGATTCCAATATCTTTAGTTGGTATGATCAATGAAGGATCGCCCATGCACTTCTTCAACATGGAGATGTGAAATACCGGATGAAACGTGCTAACTTTTGTGGTAGCTCCAACTCATAAGCTACATTGCTAATCCTCTTGGATATTATGTAAGGACGAATATACCAGTTACTAAGTTTCCCCTTCTTACCAAATCTCATAACACCCTTCATAGGTGAAACTTTTAAGTAGACCCAATCATATACTTCAAACTCTAACTCCCTCCTTCTAACATCAGTGTAGGATTTCTGATGACTCTGGGCTGTTCTCAATCTCTCTTGAATAACTTTTACCTTCTCCATAGCTTGATGAACTAAGTCTGGTCCTATCAACCCAGCTTCACCAACTTCAAACCATCCAATAGGAGATCTGCATCTTCTCCCATAGAGAGATTCATAAGGAGCCATCTGGATACTAGAGTGGTAACTATTGTTGTAAGCGAACTCGATGAGAGGTAGGTGATCATCCCAATTACCCTTGAAATCGATCACGCACGCCCTCAATATATCCTCTAAGGTTTGAATAGTGCGCTCTTCTTGCCCATCTGTCTGAGGATGAAAAGCAGTACTTAAGTTTACCTTTGAACCCAAGCCTTTTTGGAATGACTTCCAAAAATGTGCAGTAAATTGCGCACCTCTGTCTGAAATAATGGAGACCGGAACTCCATGAAGTCTAACTACTTCTTGAAGATATAACTTGGCATAGTCCTCTGCTGAATGGGTAGTCTTTACCGGCAGAAAGTGGGCTGATTTTGTCATTCTATCGACAATCACCCAAATAGAATTGTGCTGCATGCGAGACCTTGATAAACCTGTGATGAAATCTATATTTATCATCTCCCACTTCCATTCCGGAAGTTCTATATTCTGAGTCATACCATCGGGCCTTTGGTGCTCTACTTTAACTTGTTGACAAATCGGATATTTGGCCACAAACTTTGTGTCACGCCCCGAGCCTACACCCCGGACATGGCTGGCACTCGAGAACCATTGTTGGCCCCAAGAGAACCCTTGGCCTGGCTTACTTATTCAGCGGATGACTTAACTTAATAAAGATAAACCCATATAACTCAAGAATGTTAATAAGAAAGCATTCAACTAGCCAATAAGGCAAAATCAAGTCTTTAAAACAACATCTGAAATGAATAAGACTAAAGAACTATAACTATCCGTCTATGAAGCCTCTAAACAATGAGGGATGTCGGGACAAGACCCCCGATCATCCTAACAACTGAAATACTAGAAATCAAAATAAAAGGAGTCCTCCGGAAAGCAAGGAGGCTCACCAACTGACTCTGAGTGCTCAACTAGATCAACGAGGCGCTGGATGTTGATTCTGATTTCCTGTGTCTGCATCATCAAACGATGCAGGCCAAATGGCATCAGTACATTTAATGTACGAGTATGCGAGGGGACTACTAAACAAGACATAAGCTTGAAAGGAACACTTACCTTGGCTTTACTCAACTCATGAATAACTCAACTCAATGCAAAGTAAAAACATCAATAAAGGTGCAGTTTATACAAAACATGTAAAACAGTAAATGACAACTCAATGTATTTAAAGAAATACAATAACAACCCAATTACATATAAAGTAATATAATACTGTGGGAGTTTTTCTAACCGACAACCACCACTATGAGCCTAAGTGATGATACAGCGTCTTGCCCACGCTGCCAGAACTGTCCTATCCTTTCTACCCATGATGGCTACATGATTTATGGATACTTGAGTTATTATGAACTCGCGTCCCCATATCGGTGCTCAATATTAATCCCAAATATACTTAGCTCATATGTTTTAAAAACAAAACTCTTTCTTTGGTTTGAGATAATTACTCAAAACTTAGCTTAAAAGCTCTCTTGAAAATTGGTGTTTCCCTTTCTTGCTCAAATGTGAAAACATTTTTAACCCTTGGGAATTCTTAGTTCCCGTATACATTTCGAAGTATTAGCCACTTCCTGACGATTCTCTCTCTGTTGTCCAGCTTGGTTGGTCACAACTAGGCTCAACATCCGGATGGCCTCACGGAACTCAGCATTGGTGACCTCTCCTTGGGGTTGCACTTCTGGTGCATTAGGTACCCCTTGTTCCTGTGGTTCAACATTTCTTCTAGCCGGACGACCTCTGACAGCTCTTCGTGGAGGCATGATCTGAAATACATGTGCAAGCACGAGTTAGAAGAAACTTTTTAGAGATCAAACTCTAACGCATGAAATGAGTATGAAAGAGGTGAGATAATTTCTTAAGTGTTGCGGCCTCCTAATTATAGATGTGGCGCGTTTCACACTGATAACTAGGACTCTACAGACACGGCTTCATAGACTCCCTAGGAATCTTGAACTCAGCGCTCTGATACCAAGTGTGTCACGCCCCGAGCATACACCCTGGGCGGGACTGGCACTCGAGAATCATTGCTGGCCCCAAGCAAACCCTGGCCTGGCTTACTTACTCAGCGGAATACTTAACTTATCAAAGATAAACCCATATAAAACATAGAATGTTATAAAGAAAACATTCAACTAGCCAATAAAGCAAACTCAAATCTCAACATAAGATAATGAAAATGAAAAGACTGAAGAACTAACATCTGACTGTCTATGAAGCCTCTAAACAACAGAGATGGATGTCGGGACAAGACAGATGAAATTCTAATGATCTAAAACTACTGAAAGCAATAAAAGGGATCCTCCGTAAGCAAGGAGGCTTACCAACAACTCTGGAGCTCAACTAGAATCAACGATGCGCTGGATGCTGATCCTGGTTACCTGTATCTGCATCACTAAAAGATGCAGGCCAAATGGCATCAGTACATTGAATGTACGAGTATGCGAGGGGAACTCTAAAACAAGACATAAGCTTGAAAGAAACTGAAGAACAAACCTGGTCTCAACTCAACTTAACTGAACCCATTTCAATATAAAGCAGTAATGTAAATGCAATATAAAGAAAAGCTTTTAAAACATGGATATCAACTATGTGTATGCAAAGATACAATATAACTCTGAAATGTATATAAAAATACAAATGAACTATGTATATAAGAATACAAATACTTCTGTGGGAGTTTCTCTAACTGACAACCATCACGTAAGAGCTATTGTGATGATACGTCGTTTTGCCTCATGCTGCTAGGGCCGTCCTATACCTTGCCGAGGGTATAGAACCTGACTATTAAGTGGATCCACTAGTCTATGCTAAAAAGCATTAAGGAATCATCTAAAAAGTATGACCCTTTTCTACCCATGGTTTATGGGGGTTGTGAGTTGTCTGAACTCTCCCCCATATCGGTGCTCAGTACTACTCCAAATATATGATACTAGCTCTTGTGTTTAAAAATATACTTCTTTCTGTGATTTGAGATAATTGCTCAAAAACTTATCTCGAAGGCTATCTTGGAAATCAAAGTTTCCTCTCTTGCTTAATATTGAAAGCATTTACTCTTACTGTAAACTAGCTCAAAGGCTCTTTGGAAATCTCAATTATCTTTCTTGTTTAAATGTGAAAACGTTTTAAACTCTTTGAGAATACATAGTCCCCATATACTCTTGAAAAAATGAACTTTAATCTTTACTCTTTTCTCTTTACTCAACTTGAACTTTAAGTCTTAAAACAAAGTTAAAACATTTGGACAAGACTATTGGAAAACTCTAAGAACTTCTCTTGACTTGACTCTTATTTCTCTTGACTTTGATCTTAACTTTTCTTGAATTGAATTATGGTTTCAAGGCTCATGATCTCATGTAAATGATGATTTCAAGATGTTTAGACGTACCTTAGAGTGTAGGAATCAACTAAGAAACATAGGTACGTTTCAAGGAAACTAGTACGGAAAGAATGGGAAAGAAGTAGAAGACATGGCGTCCCTGGCGCGGGGCGCCAGACCGAAAACTTCAGAACTGAAGTTGGGGTGCGCTAGCTGGTGCGGCTCCCCAAGGTCAAAACTTCAAAGCCCAAAGTGGGGAGCGCTGGCTGGCGCGGCGCCCCATGCCCCTGCCCAGAAAACTCCAATTTTCTTTGTCGTTTTTCAATTCTAAAACATCTAGTTTCGATTGGTTCTTTCCCGAAACGCTTAGACTCAACTACATAACCAAAATATGTACGAATCTACTCAAAACGACACCTAATTTCATGAATTAAAATCAAGAACTTCTCAACAACTTCAACAATCAAGAACCCAATAGAAATTTCAAAACAAATCCATCAAGAACTCAATTTCAATGCTTTCGAGAACATAATTTCGCTGAATAAATCATGATTGGCGCATGGGTGAACTAACCCAACGCTATGTGATCTCACATACCTCGTAGGGATTACACCTTGGCGAAATCCACAATCTTAGCTTCGAGAATTTGACGATTCTTGCTTCTTCTCCTCTTTTCCCCTATTCTTTTCTCTTCTCTAAAACCCTAACTCAATTTTTCCAAAGCGTAAACTGACCAAGTTCAGTTTAGACCCCTAAGTAATTACCAAAAACGAATTAAAATAATAGGGTAAGGAAAAGACCAAACTACCCTTCCAAAATTCGATTTGACTTTCCTTAACTAGACAACCCAACTTCAAAGGGACATATCTCACTCATACGAACTCGGAATTGAGTAAACTCGGTGGCGTTGGAAAGATAATTCCAAGATCTTTCCTACGGTATCTAGAAGCACACCTAACTCATCCTGATCTAGGAGTTATGGTCGTTTGAATTTGCCCCAAAACTCATACGTAACTTAATTTGTCAAATTTCCAGATTTTTATTCTTTCAAAAAAATGACTCTTTCTAATACTAGCTCTTTCTAGTTACGGGGTGTTATAATGGGTGTGGGTATGGAATCTGTGTCTGATTTGGTCAACGAATTTTGGGTACTTTGACCAAAATCGATGGAGAAAATCTGGACAATTTTAATTATTCCTATAATCAATACAAAAGCTAAGGTGAAACTGGATAAAATGGAATACCTTTTATATAGAAATTTCTATGTCACTCCTTTTCCTTTAATCTCCTTTCATGTTTCTCCTCAAGTTCTTCATATAATATCTTATAATTTAGATTTTATAACTCTATTCGTAAATATTTTAATTATTTTTAGGCGAATCGCCACATCCGTATCCGTACATGGATCCATATCTCCGAATCTTAAAAGTTAGATCATGAAATATTCGACCTCTAGATCCGCACCCGTATCAAACACCCGCACCCAAATTCGAGCAACTTAGGAATGATCAATTCACATAAATATTTGTATTAAAAAGGATAAAGGGATCAGAGTGAATCATCAAAAACCACTATGACCCATAACCAACAACAACCACTAAACTATGCAACAAACTGGTAGGCAATGTTCACTGACTATAGTAATATAGATAAACAAACTGAAAATAAATCTAAGCCTTTGGACTAAAAAATGACACATGTCAGCAATCTAAATAAGCATTACTATTCATTCGAGCTGAACTAAATCCAATCAAACAACACGAAAAGTAAGCAAAGTAAATAAAATCAAAAAGGAGAAAAATGCTAAGACTTTAATTAAGGTGCGTATATAACTAAAACTAAATTTTCGTAATCATGAAGGTAAGTACTTCTAAACCTTCGAATCAAGATTAATAGATTCCTTGTCCTTTTGAACTTGTTGGCTTGATAGTTGTTCCATTTCATTCATAGGATGAAAATTTGGAGCAATTCCAATGACATTGCTAGGAACAATAGGATCTTCTTGGTCAGATTCTTCACAGTTTATTGAAGGTGTCAATTTGGAAGTCCTTGTAATTTCTTGTTTCTTCCCCCACAACACCATGTATAATCCACATATTATTATTGCTCCTCCTAACACACTAATATTCCAACACATATAAACAAAGATACATTCATAAACAAAAAAACTAAAAATGACTAGAAATAGTAAAGCAAGTAAAATTATGTAATTCGATGGAAATCGGACAATTGAAGTCGACTTAGGCAAATATGTCCAAATGAGGGATATTTCTGAATAATTTCATAATATCATAGGTATATTTGACCTTAGAGTATAACTAGGCACAAACTTAACTATTAAACGAATGTAGATGAATATTTTTGACCATTTTCCCTTAATTAAATGATCAAACGTCTGAGCCTCTTAAATTTTCACTATCTCTGCCCATTAGTACCCCTTCCTAACATCTTTTGCTTGCCATTCTCTCAAATCCTAATCTTTTCATTTTTATTTTAGACAATAATCATTTTAACAATTTTGACACGATTATATATAGTGGTAAATTTGATTTTTAAAAATTGTAGTTTATTTATTAAATATGAGTTTTGCTAATGGAGTACCTAAACATTAAACTGTTACCCTACATACAGAAGAAAAAAGATGAAAAAATGAAGATACAATATGTAAAAAATAGTGCAAATTAAAAGAATACCTTCCCAAGTGTAATTTCTCATTGAGAAATAAAGAACCGGCAATGGCAACACATACAAGCATTAAAGGGCTGAAAATAGACACGAACAACGGACCTCTCATTCTTACACAAAACATCAAGAAGATGATTGCTAATCCAGAAGCCACTACCCCCTACAAAAAAAAAGGCATTTATATAACGTCAAACATTTCTATAACATCATCGTTTGTCTGAATATTTTTTAGCTACTATAGCGAGATGTTATTATAGAAAACATACAATATAATATAACATACCGCATAAAGTACTGCAGCCAGTCTAAGGTACCATCTTGGCCTAAACATTGAACACATTAGCAAATAAGAGGAAATATCAGTAGTATTACATCAAATGCCCATGGTTAATGAGGCCTAGCATTAGCACTAACTATTTAGAGTGTAACCCACAAAAAAAAAAGGGAGTGGGGGGGGGTTAGTTTGATCCAATGGATTAGCTTTAAATAATGGGGAAGATTTGTGACAAAGCCATTTTTGGCCATATTAAGTAATCTAATGGATTTTGCATATTTTTTTTTAAAAAAAAATTGAAAAAAATAAGGACAAGTTTATTAGTTGAATATTAGCTGAAAAATGAGGGATAATGCTAAGGAAAAGTAACTACAAATAGCCAAGAAATTTTTTATTCTGTGCAAGGCACACATATTGTCAGTTGTGTGAGGCCTTTTTTGGCTGCCATTTGTATGCTGTGGGACCCACGGTGTACTAATTTCATTTGCTTTCTTTTTCTCTTTCAATTTTAATCTTTTCTTTTACTTTCTTACTTGCATTTTTTTTTTCTTGTCAACTCTTACTGTAATTTAATTTTAATAGAACGA